>CM072527.1:6796567-6799067 GCA_036898135.1 Oncomelania hupensis
GACGTAAAATGACATTTATAAATACTTCGTTCACAGGTGAAGTTGAACGGTTCCACTGTTTATTTATTTATTTTTAAACAATTTGTTTCTTAATGTGAACTAATTGTTATAAGGGAATGTATGTTGTTTCGCCATACTTTAATTGTTCTTGATTCTTTGGGTAGTATGTATACTGTGTCGGTGTGGGTTTATTAGTGTGTGTGAGTGGGTGTTAAATTTTATTTATCTTTTTAAAATTGTTTTACAATGTGAGCCTTGTGGCCATTTCACTGCCTAAATGGCCATTCTACTTTGTGTAGGGCCCTGGCAGTATAAATATTGAAATATTAATACAAATACATGTTGTTACAAATGTATGTGTATGTCAGTAGTATAATAATGTTTATGGTTTGATAATGTGGAAAATATCTATGATGTGCGCATGGTAGATTTCGTAATTTGTTTATGTTACATCAGTACAACTTATGTTAATCTGATGAATAAAATTTGATACAACTTCCCACTCAAAAAAAAAAAAAAAAGTCCCTGAAAAAGAGATCGACGTAAATTGAAAACTGGGGGACTTGACGCTTCTTATAGCCAATGAGTAAGTGTGTGCGTAGGTCAGCTTGTCGTGTTTGAGAATGGGTGTGAGAGAGAGAGAGAATGAGAGAGAGAGAGAGAGAGAGAGGCAGAAAGAGAGAGAGAGAGTGTTTGTGTGGGTGTGCGCGCGCGCGCGTGTTTGTAACATAGATCCTCGTCAACGTTTATTGTGACATAGCTCCCAGTCAACGGTTATTGTGACATAGCTCCTCGTCAACGTTTATTGTGACATTTTGCTAGCAGCTGATGAAGGTACTAGGTATGATATATATATAAAATTAAAAGTATGATGTTGATGATGTTAATGTTAATGGTGATGATGATGACGACGACGA
This sequence comes from Oncomelania hupensis, assembly GCA_036898135.1. Classification (NCBI taxonomy): domain Eukaryota; kingdom Metazoa; phylum Mollusca; class Gastropoda; order Littorinimorpha; family Pomatiopsidae; genus Oncomelania; species Oncomelania hupensis. The sequence goes on from CM072527.1 coordinate 6,797,485, forward strand.
CGATGATGATGATGATGATGATGATGATGATGATGATGATGATGATGATGATGATGATGATGATGATGATGATGAATGGGGATATATCATGCTGGTTCCACTGATGATGATGAAGAGCAGGAGGAGGAAGAGGAGGAGGAGGAGAAGGATGTGTTCTAGAATGATGATGAATGTGGGGGTGATGAGGAGGAGGGTGCACCATTTTATTGCGTCGTTCATTCCACACTTCAGTACAGTTGTAAAATGTCGAGCTTGGGCGGTGTGTGTGTGATTCCCAAGTTCATGTTAAAGGTTCTTTATTATCTCAAATCTGCCTTTCCTAAGTAAGTTACTTGAAAGAGTTGTTCTGAAACAACTCCAAGCTCACCTTGCTTCTAACAGTTTGTGCAGTCCCTATCAGTCAGCCTATCGACAAGGTTATAGCACTGAGACAACATTGACATGCATGATAAATGACAGTTAATTGATCGTGATAAAAATAAAGTGTCCATCCTCGCGCTGTTAGACTTGTCCGCTGCGTTCGACAGTATAGATCATGCATGAGATTCTTGTCGCACGTTTGCAGTCATGCTTTGGTGTCGGAGGCACGGCTATACAGTGGTTCAGGTCTTACATTTATGAAAGATTCCAATATGTTTCAGTGGATGGTCTACACTCAGGATCTGTGTCTCTTGAATATGGTGTTCCACAGGGTTCTGTTTTGGGTCCCATCCTATTCACGTTGTACATAAAGCCACTGGCCGACCTCATTTCCCAGTACAATGTAAAACAGCTGTCATTTGCAGATGACACTCAGTTGAAAGCCTCTGCAAAGCTGTGTGACCTGGGCACTGCAACTAAAAGCATTCAAAACTGTACTGCAGATGTTCGTGACTGGATGATAGTCAACAAACTTCAACTTATCATCAAAACAAAACAGAAATTCTTCTTGCATCAAAATATAATGCCAAAAAAGACCTCCCTAGCGAAATGCAGATTGGGGAGAATACGATAGCATTTTCAGAGTGTGTCAGGAACTTGGGGGTGTTGTTCGATTCTTCCTTGTAAATGAAAAAACAAGTTTCTAAAGTAGGTCAACTAGCTAACTATGAGCTACGTAAAATTTCAGGCATCCGCAGGTACCTCACCACTGATGCAACTAAGACTCTTGTAGTCTCTTTCGTGCTTTCGCGAATGGACTATGGAAATAGTTTACTTGCGGGAGCCCCAAATTTCCTTACAAAGAAACTTCAAAAAGTTCAAAATTCAGCAGCACGCTTGATTTTAAGATCACAAAGACGCCAACATATTACCCCCCTTCTCAAAGAACTCCATTGGCTCAAAGTGTCTGCAAGGATACAATATAAGGTAGTACTCCTTGGGTAGCATGCATGTGCTACAATGCACTATCAAACAACACCCCTCGGTAGATGTCAGACTTCCTCCATATCTGCACACCTTCAAGATCTCTCCGCTCTGGTAATGACACCATGAAACTAAAACCTCAAGCATTTAAAAACAAATCATGTGGTGAGAGATCATTTTCTTTTCAAGGACCATTGATATGGAATAGCCTCCCAGCCGATGTACCCAATGCGACATCC
>CM072527.1:6804067-7066567 GCA_036898135.1 Oncomelania hupensis
CATCCCTTACTGTTATGTCTTTCTTAAATCAGTCCCTTAATGCTCTAACTCAGTCTCTCTCTTAATAGCTGTCCGTTAATCTCTGTCTCTGTTTGTCTGTCTGCCTCTGTCTTTTTCTCCCAGCTCCCTATATCTCTCTGTCTTTCTGACTCTCTCTTTATCCTTCTCTCTCTCTTTCTTTATCTCCCTCTCTGTCTAGACTATTTATTTGTCTCTTTCCCTCTTTTTCTCTCTGTTTCTTTCTCGGTCTATCTTTCTGTTTGTCTTTTCCGTCCGTCAATCTGTGTGTCCGTCTGTCTGTCTGTCTCTTCATCCCCCTCCTCTCTGTTTCTCCCTCCCGCCACGCTATCGAGGTCTACTACAATAAATCCCAATTCTGGCTACTCCTCTGGCTATCAAGACGCCAAGTGTTTGGTGCAATCTTCCACCCTGAGAATTACTATAGACCTCTATTGCTGGTGCACAATGGCCAGTGACGTGCAACATTGACTATCACTCTGGTTTAATATCCTAGTATTCTAGCCATCAACCCACTACAAACGACAGATGTCCAGTGGGTAAATATCCTTTCTCTGTTGTTGTTATTTTTGTTTGTTTTTTTGGGTTGAATCAGAGATCAGCCATTAAATTCTACCACTGTAAGGGTTACACTACGTTTTGTTTCTTTCACTGTTTACTAAAGTTATTATTCATTTTATTAGGGAGTTACTTTTCAGCCACCTTGTACAGCTCCTTGTCTGGAAATACCTTGAAAACAGTCGGGATTGAAAACGAGCGAAAATACCGGTCGGTCAGCCTGTCTGTCGGTCGGTCCGTTGGAATCCATATTTCAAGAACCGCTGAAAGGATTTTAACCAACGTTCTTCGTATGAACATTACCTAAGGTTAGTCATTGTGACCTGCCTGCCTCTCGTGTCATTATATTTGCTCTACCGCAAACTGAAATTTTGCTGCTAAACACCTTTTGCTCAATATCTCGAAAACGGCTGAAGCGATTTTGTTGAGTTTTGGTATACCCGGTCTTCGAATCATGGGCCATCCTTCCCTAGATGTCCCGGACGGTCGGTCACTTTTTTTGTTCAAAACACACTTATGCTCCCACTCCTTGTACCCCCACCCCAAAATAAATAAATAAATATATTATCTTATAATCACTATAGAATCTTAACTTCGATTTTTACCAAAAGACATTAGATGTGATTTGGTGGAGATTCTCACCGCGCACTTCTTTCTTTTGTGATCCCAAAATCAACGAACCCGGGTCCTGGAAAAAAAAATTTTTTTTTCGTATGCCCACAGGTATAGGTTGTTATAATGGTTTACTCAAAAGGCGTCTCGCCAAAATGACAGGTTTGCAACTAACTACCTTACTGTTCCCACCAAATGTGTCTTTCAATTCACAGTACAGGCGAATGCTGTTTATCACTAATACTTATATATTCATATTTTGTGTGTGTAATGTTTCTGTAATTTCTGAAAGTTAAGCGTGTGATTAATATGCGTCGATTATAGGTAGGCGTATCACCTGGAAAGGTGATGACTGTAGCTCGTAGGTGAAGACGAGGTCCACATAGTAGGGAGAGTTCCTCTAAAATACGCGAGCTTTGGAAATCCACTTACTACACTAATCAGAGGCAATTGAATGAACACTGCGGTTTAACGTCTACACCCGCCATTGGCGATATGGCAGACGGGGATAACCATCCCAAGGAACAATGGGTAGGGACCTAATTCAAAACTGAAACACCAGAGCACTCATACTGCCAAAATGGACAGTTAAAAAATGCCACTTTTTATTTGGCCCGACATAGGATTCGAACCTTGGTCAACGGTGTATCAGTCAAACACTTTACCCTACGGATACGGCGGTGGGACACCAAGATGACAACGTTATAGACACATTGGAATCTTTGTGGACAATGTCGCAATATATACTAATCATTATTGAGTTGTTGGTTGCCATACATTACACAAAGTTTATAACATCCTACTGCGATGCTAGGCAAAGCAATTTGTCGCTTTGATTGATTGATTGATTGATTGATTGATTGTTGCTTTAGGTCCAGCGGACTCTTCCGAGCCAAATCAGGACCGGACAACCCCCGATCCGCATAAAAGATCTGCTGAAACAACCCTAGTGGGAAAACTGAATGCCCTCCACCGGCCAGTCACTTTACAATAAAGATATCCCACGCAGGGGACGGCTGAGGCTTTACCCCAACTACTCGAACCCCCGGTTACAAAAACAAAATAGAATACAAACATCATTATAAACTACCAACAAAACACATACATATAAAATGCCTACATTGCTAAATAATACAATCATAGGAAGCCCTAGTGACCACCCGGCAGAAAGCGTCCAACACTCCCAAGCTGATCCAACAGACCTCATACACAAACAAGGAGTCTTGTCCAGGAAGAGTTTTCAAGAAAAAAGGTAGGTCATTGATCTAGCGAAGAAGAAGAAAGTATAGCAGAGTGATAGGACAGATCAGGAATGGGAAAGAGCAAATGATGAAGACAGCGACAGTGGGAATTTAAAGCACTAAATTTCCAGAAAGTGGGGATACTATTTATACTGAAACCCCCGGCACTCCAACGGGGGGAACTGTTGCCGCAGTGAATTAGTCATGCCTACAAAGGCAAGACAGGTTTTCAACTGGGGCTTTCACTGTTCCCTTTATAGGTTAGAACAATCTACAGTGACAAGATTGCTCATGACCCCAAGGGGTTACTGCGATGCTAGGCAAAGCAATTTGTCGCTGTATGACTTATATAGATTTGACTTGTATATACATCGAAATCATTCTGTTCATTTCTCTGCAAAGTTTTCATTGGACAGACTCATTGATTTTCAAAGGGTTTAGGTTCGTGCCACTTTTAGTTCTTGTAGCTCGCGCGCGCGCGCGCACATACACATACACACACGCACACAAACATGCACAGAGGTATGCACGCACCCACGCACGTGTGGACACACACACACACACACAGAGCAGCAGCAACAGCAACAGCAGCAGAACCACATGGACTCAATCCGTATTGTATAGTATATTTGATATGAATAGAATGACCTTGCGCTATTTTGATTGTCAGGAACTTACAATGGAGTTATCTGCATAATTATGGCACTCACAAATGCACACAGGGGGACAGAGAGAGAGAGAGAGAGAGAGAGAGAGAGAGAGAGAGAGAGAGAGAGAGAGAGGCAGACAGACAGACGGACGGATAGAGGGACAGACAGACAGACAGAGGGACAGAGAGAGAGAGAGAAAGAAGACAGAGAAGGAGAAGGAGAGGGACAGAGGAGAAACATAGACTCTCAGAGACATAACAGAGAGAGACTCAGATAGATACTAGATAGTGACAGAAAGAAACAGGGAGAGAGACAGAGATAGACAGACAGAAAAACAGAGAGAAAAGCCGGAAACGGAGAAGGACATGGACAGAAGAGAGACAGGGACTCAGAGGGAGAGAGAGACACCCACCCCCCATCACCCCACACACACGCACACACACACACATTCAGACTGACGGATTCTGACACAGTCAGAGAGAGAAAAAGGACTTTAGTTCGAAACAAAACATATTATGATGTATGTTATTATCCTGTCCTGTCCTATCCTATCTTATCATATCCCGTAACTCAAGAGTCATTGGGTCACCACAGATGATCGTTTAACAAGCGCACTCCATATTTCTCTGTCTTTAGCAACACTAATGGCTTCGCTCAGTGTCAAGCCAGTCCATTCTCGAATGTTGTCCTCCCACTTCTTTTTCTGTCTCCCTCTTCTTCTGCCTCCTTGCACCGTGCCTTTGTCACGTGGGGTTTATGGGCTCTGCACAATGGAATTATGGACCCTCACGTTTATTCGGTGGGAACTGCTAGTTAAGTCACCCTATGAATTACTTTAATAAATTTATTTGTTTAGCTCGTTCTGTGTTAAGGTTGGGGTACAGAAATAGATAGAAAAATGGTAAAAGATTACTGTCACACTAGCTTTCACACGGCTATGAATCATATGTAGACCAGCCAATTGATAACAGTTAAAATCACACATTTATTTCTTCTACTCTATACAAGATTCTCTAAGTACTAATCTAACTTAAAAAGTCTCAGTCAATGCTAATAGTTCGATCGCTGATAGTCTAGGCAGCTGTTATATCTTCCTTGGGCACTTTCTATTCGAATTCATGTAGATTTGGACTACTGTGGTCCGTTTTACAGTTTCTGAAGAGTTGGACTACTGTGGTCCTGCTATGATCAGTTTAAGTGCACCTTCGCCTTATGCACTTAACTCATGTGTGGGGTGTTCGAAGTCCTTCTGTGAGGTAGCTTCTGGTCCACCTGTGTCGTTGTGTAGTTGGGTTCCCTTGCCACGCTGTGGGGTCTGACAGGGAGTTTTCCAAGGCAGCTCTTTCCGTCTGGTGCGGTAGAGTCTCCTCACCCAGCTAGTCGTTTCTGTGGAGTGGGATAGCTCGGGATAGCTCGCCTGCTCGTCTGTAATATAAGAGACGAAATTCTGCACAACCCTGAATAATCGGTTTGTGCAGAGCGTCTCACTGAAAGCCAAGTAGCCCTCAGTGATAGCTCCACATCTCTATACATAAGCGACGAACATTCTGCTACTTCCGGGTTCCACTGGAATCTCAACTCTAAATTCCTATACATACATAAATATCAATCGTGTCTAACTATACACATACAGAATTAATAATATTATAAACATTCAGTGGTACAGCCACTGGTCTGCAAACATACATATAAGTTAAACAACAGTGGTTCCGTACGGGATACAACATGGCGGCGTAACCGGTCGTGTTTCGCCTCGTGGTAGGCTCTTCCACGTGGTACGGCAAATTCGGATTAATAATTCACATTTATGCATAGCAAATTCTTCAAACATAATTTCAACAATAATATAAATATATCACGATGAAACAGAAGGGTGTTCATTTACCTGTCTGACAAGTTCAGGCCCGTTGTGACTTGAGAGAATTCTAAGATTCTAAGTCCTGCTTCCTGGTCTAAGTGTGAAGAGATTTCTCTGCCAGCTTTCTAGCTGTTAACACTTCGGTGTATTCCTCCCAACTGACCAAAGCTGTGTTAGGTTTCGGACCCAGTCAAACTGGCTCGAACCGCTTTGCCTAAGCTATCATTGGGTAAAATGTTCAGATTCAAAACTCAAGTGCTGACGTCACTGCGCTGTGTGTGTGGCTCAGGCTCGCAGTGTGCTGTAATTTAATTGCTGCTGTGTACTATACTAACTCTCTACTGTTACAAAGACTACACAATGCTAAATAGTCGATAGGCAGAGTTTAAACTAGCCAATTCGTGACAGGCTCCCTCAACTGAAAAAAGGCGATGACTACTGGATTCGACCTTTTTCTACTACAGAGCCTAGTTTAACACTGCACTATCCTAGGGTCCTATTTACAAACTAAGTAAGTTGCTCTACCTGAGCTGCAATGCTGTGCCAGGTAGCTATGGACACTAGTGACAGGGTTTTACTGGGCGGGGACGAATTCTGGTGCTGTGGCCCGTAGTTGTGTTGGGTGGGCGACAGCTGCTGAGTCCTCCACGAGATGGCGACTGAGGTAGTCGGCTCCGTGGTTCTCTTTGCCGGGGATGTACTCGATTTGGAATGAGTACGCCTGAAGGGTGAGTGCCCATCGCATCAGGCGAGAGTTCAAGGATTTGGAGGCTGCCAGGAACGATAGTGGTTGGTGGTCCACCTGAACTGTGAAGTGGGTCCCATACAGGTAGAGTTGGAACTTCTGTATGGCCCAGACTAGTCCAAGGCATTCTTTCTCCGACGTGGCGTAGTGGGTCTCGGCGGGTCTCAATTTTCTGCTGGCGTAGGCGACAGGGAATAGCGTCTCTGCATTCTTGGGGTCGCGCTGTAGCAGTACTGCTCCGAGGCCTAAGTCGCTTGCGTCGGTGCGAAGAACGAATGGCTGAGTCAAATCGGGTAGGTGGAGTACTGGCGCCGATGTCATTCGGTCCTTGAGTGTTTGGAATGCTGTCTCGCATTCGGCTGTCCATACAACTTTGTCCGGGGCGATTTTCCGTGTTCCATTTGTCCGTGTTACGGCGATGCTGTTGTAGTTGTGGATGAACTTCTTCCGCGATGGCGATGGCCATCCATGTGTGAGTGCTGGGGGTCGCTGGTCGGTCCGTGTACTTCTTGAGGCGATTGATGTGGTGGCTTCGGGCTCTCCCGTTCACCTCTACTTGGTAGACTGTTTTGGATTTCTTGGCAGTCACCCGGTACGGTCCTCTCCAAGCGATGTCCAGCTTGTTGGTTCCACTTGGAAGTAAGAGTAGCACTTGATCGCCGACTTGCAGTTCTCTGTCCTTCGCGTGGCGGTTGTAGTACTTCGCCTGACGGGCTCTTGCCTTCTTCAGTGCTTCACCAGCTTTCTTCCACGTTGCTTTGAGGGTTTCCTGCAGGTCTGCGACGTACTTGGTGGCACCTCTTGGTGTGTCGTTTATCTTGGCCTCCGTCCAACTTCTGCGTAGGGCTTCTAGCGGTCCTGCTAGAGGTCTGCCGAAAAGCAAAGTTGACGGGGTGTAGCCTGTGGCTGCATGGGGCGTTTCTCGGTATGCGAACAGTGCCGCATTCACGTAGGTGTCCCACGCTTCTGGATTGTCGTCGGCGACTTTCCTGAGGATGGTGAGAAGGGTTCCATTCAGTCTTTCTACTTGTCCGTTGCTGGCGGGGTGATATGGTGGTGTGCGAATGTGATGAACTTGTATCAACTCGAACACGTCTTGCATCAGGCGGCCGGTGAACTGAGATCCGTTGTCCGTTCTAATGCTGTCCGGGAATCCGACTCTGGTAAAGATGGCGATGAGTGCATCTGCAATCTTCTTGGTGTCAATCGCTGGCAACGGGACTGCTTCGCACCACATCGTACATGCGTCGACGAGTGTGAGTAGAAATCTGTTCCGCTTCTTGGTCATGGGCAGTGGTCCTACTATGTCCACTGAGACTTGCTGGAATGGTACGCCGACTACTACCGATGGTCCTAAGGTAACTGGTACGGTGTGATGTCGCGGGGAATATCGTTGACATTGGTGGCAAGATTTCACGTAGCGCTTGACATCCTCCGTGATTCCTGGCCAATAGTAGTGTGCGCTGATTCTCTGCACTGTGGCTCCAATTCCCATGTGTCCGCTGAGTGGCATGCTGTGGCCTAATTCTAGTACTTGGGCTCGAAGGGTGGCTGGTAGTACTAGTTGGGTGTGATCTCCATCTCCTTGTCGATGTAGAACTCCCTCTTCCATGTAGAAGTCTCCCTTGTGCGGGGGTGTGTGCGCCTTGGGTAGCTTCTGGAAGCACTTCGCTATCGAGGTGTCTTCTTTCTGTGTGTTTTGATCTCTTCGAGTCCTGGATTCGGAGCGAACTCGGGCTGGGGTGGTTGGGTTTTAGCTTGGGCCCTGGTTTGCACTGCAGCTATCTCTACAGTTTTTGGGGGCGTGCCTAAGAACACATACCTACAACCTAGCACTAGATCATACAGGGGTTTCTGTAAAACAGCTGCTTGGATTCGTCCTGTGACGTACCTACTCTCTACTTCTATCCAAGCTATTGGGCAAGTAGTCGTCGGTTTCGTCAAGTCTGCTCCTTGTAGTTCGACTGTCTTGTCTGTCAAGTCCGCGCGCGATACCAGAGATTCGCTAACTATCGCGTCGTAGGATAGACCTGTGTCATACAGACAGTTCGCTTCTTTTCCGTTGACCTTGACCGTGTCTGTCACCGATGGGTGATCTCCGATCGTGTGTGGCTTGTTACCGCTACTTTGAGTTAGAACTCTGTGCGCTGGCCGGCTTTCGCGCTCTTCCCTACGTTGTGCGGCCAACTTGAAACTTCTGCGGTGGAGTGATTGTTTCTGTTGCAGAACGAACAATACCGTCTCTGTTCTGCGGGACCTCTTTTCCCGAATTCCGTGTTGGGTCCTTTATTTTGCCCAGGTCTGGGGTTATTCGGCTTATTCGCGGTGCGCTCTTCTCGGTTAGGGCTTCGTTTCTGTGCCTCTTTCCCGTTAGGCTTTAGGTCTCGCCTGAAGCTCTTGGCTTCTCCGTGTGCGGCCACGTACCTATCTGCGACCTTGACCAGATCCTCCAGTCTTTCCGCGCCCTGCTCTACTGAGAATGTTCTCAGCTCGGGGGTCATGGTTTCCCGTAGCTGTTCCCATACTAACAGTTCTGTCAGTCCATCATACGTTTTAGCCGTGGCTGACTGGCTAATCCACTTATCCAGCGTTGTGGACAACCGATCCGCGAACTGCGCATAGCTCTCTCCTTTCACTCTCCGATTGGTGCGGAACTTTTGCCGGTAGCATTCTCCTGTCAGTTCGAATCCCGTTAGGAGTGCCTCTTTTACTTTGTGATAGTCAGTCACTCTGTCAGTCGGTAGCTTACTGTAGATGTCATAAGCCTTTCCTCTAAGCCCTTGACTAAGCTTAAAAGACCAATGAGTGGGATCTAGTTTGTACTCTGTTGCTAGACGCTCAAACCTAGTCAGATAGAGATCTAGACCTTCTTCTCTCTCATTGAATGCTCCCAGTGGGAATGACATTCCTTGTACAGGGTTGGATGCTACCTCTAGCTGATCTGAGTGGGAAGGGGTTGAGGAAGAACTTGAAGCTCCTGATCCCAATCTTCTTAGCTCTAACTCATGCTGTCTTTCTTTTTCCTTTTCTTCCCTCTCTTTTTCTTTTTCTGCCCTCTCTTTTTCTTTCTCTGCCCTCTCTTTTTCTTTCTCTGCCCGCTCATAATCCCACCTCCTAACTTCTGCTTCTCTCTCTGCTGCTACTGCTGCCTTCTTCTGTTCTACTTCTAATTCTAGTTTCTTCTGCTCTGCTTCGCTTCTAATTCTAATTTCCTCGTTTCTCTCTCTGCCTCTAATTTCTTCTGCTCTGCTTCTAGTTCTGCTTTTCTCTGTTCTGCTTCGAGTTTCTTCTGTTCTCTCTCGGCTGCTCTCTCTGCCTTAGCCTCCTGTTTCTCTACCTCTGCATTTATATACGCAATTAGGTCTCCCCCTGCTAAGTGTAAAGCTTCTCCCAATTCCTTGAAGCGCAATCTCAAGGCCACTGGGTCCGACATTGCCAAACGTGTCTATGAACAACCTCTGAATCACGTGGAATACCAAAACACTAGCAATATTGCAAGTCAATAAAAACAATGCAAAGACCATAAAATTCGTAATCAATAATAGAATAAAACAAGAGTCAAATGGCATACAACAGTTACTTAAGCAAAACCTGCAAAAGAGCAATGCAACATACAGGCACAACAATATTTGAAGCAAAAAAAGTTTTTAACTAAAGAATAGTGCACCACAACTGATCAGTGTTATACCCTTACCTATTCTAAGTTATTCTACTACTGCTGTTATCTAATTTTATTGTACTTAGATCCGGTTATACCCAATTCCTATTACACAGATCCTGGCTAGGCTCGCCAATTAAAGTGTCACGTGGGGTTTATGGGCTCTGCACAATGGAATTATGGACCCTCACGTTTATTCGGTGGGAACTGCTAGTTAAGTCACCCTATGAATTACTTTAATAAATTTATTTGTTTAGCTCGTTCTGTGTTAAGGTTGGGGTACAGAAATAGATAGAAAAATGGTAAAAGATTACTGTCACACTAGCTTTCACACGGCTATGAATCATATGTAGACCAGCCAATTGATAACAGTTAAAATCACACATTTATTTCTTCTACTCTATACAAGATTCTCTAAGTACTAATCTAACTTAAAAAGTCTCAGTCAATGCTAATAGTTCGATCGCTGATAGTCTAGGCAGCTGTTATATCTTCCTTGGGCACTTTCTATTCGAATTCATGTAGATTTGGACTACGTGGTCCGTTTTACAGTTTCTGAAGAGTTGGACTACTGTGGTCCTGCTATGATCAGTTTAAGTGCACCTTCGCCTTATGCACTTAACTCATGTGTGGGGTGTTCGAAGTCCTTCTGTGAGGTAGCTTCTGGTCCACCTGTGTCGTTGTGTAGTTGGGTTCCCTTGCCACGCTGTGGGGTCTGACAGGGAGTTTTCCAAGGCAGCTCTTTCCGTCTGGTGCGGTAGAGTCTCCTCACCCAGCTAGTCGTTTCTGTGGAGTGGGATAGCTCGGGATAGCTCGGGATAGCTCGCCTGCTCGTCTGTAATATAAGAGACGAAATTCTGCACAACCCTGAATAATCGGTTTGTGCAGAGCGTCTCACTGAAAGCCAAGTAGCCCTCAGTGATAGCTCCACATCTCTATACATAAGCGACGAACATTCTGCTACTTCCGGGTTCCACTGGAATCTCAACTCTAAATTCCTATACATACATAAATATCAATCGTGTCTAACTATACACATACAGAATTAATAATATTATAAACATTCAGTGGTACAGCCACTGGTCTGCAAACATACATATAAGTTAAACAACAGTGGTTCCGTACGGGATACAACATGGCGGCGTAACCGGTCGTGTTTCGCCTCGTGGTAGGCTCTTCCACGTGGTACGGCAAATTCGGATTAATAATTCACATTTATGCATAGCAAATTCTTCAAACATAATTTCAACAATAATATAAATATATCACGATGAAACAGAAGGGTGTTCATTTACCTGTCTGACAAGTTCAGGCCCGTTGTGACTTGAGAGAATTCTAAGATTCTAAGTCCTGCTTCCTGGTCTAAGTGTGAAGAGATTTCTCTGCCAGCTTTCTAGCTGTTAACACTTCGGTGTATTCCTCCCAACTGACCAAAGCTGTGTTAGGTTTCGGACCCAGTCAAACTGGCTCGAACCGCTTTGCCTAAGCTATCATTGGGTAAAATGTTCAGATTCAAAACTCAAGTGCTGACGTCACTGCGCTGTGTGTGTGGCTCAGGCTCGCAGTGTGCTGTAATTTAATTGCTGCTGTGTACTATACTAACTCTCTACTGTTACAAAGACTACACAATGCTAAATAGTCGATAGGCAGAGTTTAAACTAGCCAATTCGTGACAGCCTTGCAGGATGGTCTTTGCAAGGCCTGATGCTCTGGTGACGTGGCCATACCATCGGAGTTTTCGTTTCTTTACCACTGTGAGCATGTCATCGTGTTGTCCAATGGCTTGTGTGATGGGCTGTCGGACTTCGTCATTGGTCATGTGCTGGGTATAGGAAATGCCCAGAAGTCTTCTGTAGCACCTCATCTACGTACTTTGTATTCTTCGTTGTAGGTCTGCTGTGAGGGTCCATGTTTCGCAAGCGTATAGGAAGATGGAGATGACAAGGGAGCGCAGCAGACTTACCTTGGAGTGTAGACTGATGGTCCTGTCTTTCCAAATGGGCTTGAACCTTGTCAAAGCAGCAGTTGTTTGTGTGATCCCGGAGAGGACTTCCTGTCGGGACCCATTGTCTGATAACCATGGCTTTAAATATTTGAAGCTATGCACTGATTGGCCTTGGACTTTGATGTCCGTGTTGATGCCATTGGTGTTGTTGGTCATCATTTTGGTCTTCTCTGCGCTTATTTCCATTCCAAGAGCTCTCAAGTTTGTGTCAAGCCTCTGTACCAGCTGTTCAAGTTCTTGTTCCTCTCCAACCAATCCATCAATGTCATCTGCAAAACGGAGGTTGGAGATTGCTCTACCCCAATGCTGACTGTGCCTTCGTGATCTGCAAGGGCATTGTCACGAAGAGAGGGGTTGGGGGATGGGGATAAGCTCTTAATCTCTAGCGCTGTATTATCTCCTTTGATAGATTAATGGTGCGGTGACATTCGAGAGATTAATGCTGGGCCAACTTAATAAGTGATAGACAGGGTAAAGACGAGATGGAAAATAAATGTACTAGTTAAGAAATTCACAGTCAAAGGCCAGTCAAGGAAGTTGCAACTATTTACTTTTAATAATTTGAAAGGGAGAGTCTAGGTCAAATTGTTCTATAGTGATTCATTGGCGTGGCGTCTCTAGTACGGAGTAGTCCGGTGATATTCTGGGTATTCAGTAATTGGGGGGGACTAGAGCGACTGTAGACTGATCTCATCACCGGGCGAGAATGTATCTGTATGGGGGCCAGAGTTTCTGTGATAATCTGGCGAGGGGAGATTCTCTCAGGCTAGAACACTTAGCTCTAGAATGCAGTGCGGCGATTTGTCCAGGATACTCTGGGTGGCTTGTTTATCAGGCGGTGGCGTCGCGTGGGTGTGGAGATGTAGGTCAGTGGTCACGCGATGATGACTCACGGATCACGAGTGCTAGTCTTGTTGTGGCACAGGCGTTGAACTCGGCTTACGTGGCTAGCCGGTCTCGAAAATGGCGATGTCCCAAGTCTCGCGTCTCATTGACCTCCTGTGGGGCAGGGGCCTGCAGCGGGTCAGTGACTGGGAGTAGATCAATGCCGGGGTGATACGCCCGGTACAGGAACCCGTCTGTAATGTAATACAGACTGTATCAGCTGGGGATAGGGATAGTGTGGGTTCAGGGCCTGTGGCATAGTCGCCCGTACTCAGAATTCAAATTGGCTTGACCGGCCACGAGTTGAGCCAGTGCAAATACCAACAGTCAAAACAGTGCTACTAGGTTTACTGGGCCAAAGTGGAGGTTATTGGCAGCCGCTAGTAGAAGATACGTTCGGCGCTTTTAGGACGGGGTTGGCAACTGAGCAAATATTTCTACATGGGGAGCCTGGGGAAAAGCAAGTGTGATGGGTACAGGACAAATGGGTTGAGGCCTGGGCTGTACTGAGACTTTAATCTATATGGAGGGGTTAGCAGGGCATGGGATATTTATACATGGGGCCACGGAGTATACAAGCATAAATTCAAACATGTCATGAGATATATACAAGGTAGAAAATATGTGCAAGGGATAAATACAAGTCACAGCAACACATCAAGGCAAAAAGCTATAAACATGGACATACATACTGACAGGACGCATGAACATGATGGCGAACGATGGGTGATGGGTTTGCTATATGACAAAGAGTAAATTCCCTCTCTTACCTTGGTTTAAGACGGGTGGAAGCACAAGGGTACTGTCGAGACTCAGAGGTCACTCGGTGATGGCGACGTGGATTCGAACAGGTTGTAGCTTCGAGGCAGGAAAGTTGGCATCTGACACTAAGTCTTGGTTAGTGGCAGACTTTAAGCAGGGTATCCCCCGGGGGCGGGGCTTAAGCGACTGTGCGAGCCTGCTAGCTAGTGATGGCTGGTCAAGGAGAAATGATGGCTGGCTGAGGCGATCACCGCTGGCTGTGCGGGGGTGGTTGAATGCTTGCAGCCGGGCCTCAGAGGTGCAATTGTCCGCCTCGTCACAGAGGCCCCCCCAAGGAAAAAGGCGAGGACGTAGGACTCGACGAAGACGCGGCCAATCGGCTCTGAGGTCGGCTGCCGGGTGAGACGATGGTTAGCGATGATCCGGGTGATGCGGGGCGATGCAGGGTTCCGGGTAGTCGATGGCGGATGCCCAAGGCTGGGGTCCGCGGAGCTGCCGGGTCTCGGCTACGGTTAGTGGGCGGCGGCGGGAATGAAGGCTGGGGCGTCGGCCCTCAGGGGCGACTCGCTGGAGTCGGTAGCGGGGTGGCGGCTGACGAAGTCCGGCGCGGGGCGATGCTTTCCGCGGGGCTTGCGTGGCGGCGTTCTGTCGGCGAAGTAGTGAGAGCGGGGTGGAGCGATGACTCCGGCTGTTGGCGGGGCCTCTACTTCCGTTCTTACTACTTGCTGCTGGGAAAGTGGGACGGGGTAAGGTTTCTGGCGGACGGGAGTGGGGTCCGTCAGGGTTAGTCGAACTTCTTCCAGGTCCGTCCTCCCAGGAATGTCGGTGAGGACTTCCCTGTATTCTGCTACGATGGCGCGTAGTTGGCGTTGCTGGCCGGCGGGGAGTGAAGGGTCCAGAGAGACGTCCCGGAAGGATTCCTTCCCTTGTAGTGGAAATTCGGCGACGCCGGTCTCTGTGCCATCCACTTCGACGGCCAGCGCGACCGTGAGTAGCGAGTGGGAGTCGGGGGCGGGTGCAGGTTGCTCCAGGTACCGCTTGAGCAGATTGATGTGGTGGGTCCTGGGCTTTCCACCTACCTCGATGCGGCAAGTGGTACGGGAGAGCTTCTCAAGCACCGGGTAGGGTCCTTGCCAAGCTATGTCTAGCTTGTTCGTGCCGCTGGGGAGAAGCAGTAGGACTTGGTCTCCTACCTGTAGTTCTCGGTCCCTGGCGCGGCGGTTGTGATAGCGGGCTTGTCGCTCTCTCGCCTTCTTCAGGTTGGCGGAGGCGGCTTTCCACGTAGCCTTGAGGGTTTCTTGTAGCTTCGTGACGTATTTTGTGGCGTCGACCGGTGCCTCGTCCAGTTTGGCGTCGGTCCAGCTACGTCGCAAGGCGGCTAGTGGTCCGGAAAGGGGTCTCAAAAAGCAGCGTGGAAGGCGTGTATCCGGTGGAGGTGTGCGGGGTCTCTCGATACGCGAAGAGCGCTGACGCGACGTATGTGTCCCACGCTTCCGGCTGTTCGTCGGCGATCTTGCGGATAATCGAGATAAGAGTCCCGTTTAGGCGCTCGACCTGTCCGTTGCTCGCGGGGTGGTAGGGTGGAGTCCGGATATGGCGAATGCGGAGTAGTTGGAAAACTTCCTGCATGAGTTTCCCGGTGAACTGGGATCCGTTGTCGGTCAAGATGTTGTCCGGGAATCCGACTCGAGTGAATATGGTGACGAGCGCGTCGGCGACTCGGGCGGCGTCGATCTTCGGTAGAGGAACGGCTTCACACCACATCGAGCAGGCGTCGACAAGGGTTAGTAGGTACTGGTTCCGCTTCTTGGTCCGCGGGAGGGGTCCTACTATGTCAACAGCCACTCGCTGGAAGGGTGTTCCGACAACGACGGTGGGGCTGATAGTGAACGGGACGGTGTGATGGCGGGGCGAGTATCGTTGGCACTGGCTACAGGACTTGACGTAGCGCTTCACGTCTTCGGTCATCCCGGGCCAGTGGTATTGAGCGCTGATGCGTAGAGTGGTCGCTCCTATGCCCATATGTCCGCTTAGGGGCATGCTATGTCCAAGTTCCAGGACTTGGGGGCGGAGTGTCGCAGGCACGACGAGTTGAGAATGGTCGTCCTTCTGACGGAAGAGGAGTCCGTCTTCGACGAAAAAGTCCCCGGACTTGGGTGGAGTGCGTGCGGCGGGAAGCTTTCCGTAGCACTTGCGGAGGGTGACGTCGTTTTCTTGGGCCTTCCGAATCTGTTCCGGCATCTGGTTGGGTATCGGGGGTGGTGTCGCGGCTGTTTTCGCCTGGGCGCGCGTCTGGACGGCGGCCATCGATTCCACAGGCTGGGGCGGCATACCCAAGAACACGTATCGGCATCCTAGGATTAAGTCGTACAGGGGCTGGTCCATCACTGCAGCTTGAATCCCCGTTACGTATCGGCCGGTGACTTGAATCCGGGCTATAGGGAGCGTGGTGCTGGGTTGGGACGCGTCGGCCAACTTCAGGGTGATAGTCTCGCCGGTCAGGTCTTGTTCCCTGATGAGCGAGCGGCGGACGACGGCGTCGAAGGTAAGTCCAGTGTCGTAAAGACAGTGGGCTGGGCGATCGTTGACTGTCACTTGCTCGGTGACGGCCGGTCGATCGGCGGGAGTGACGACGGGGGTGACCGGTTTCCCGTCGGGGGTAACTTGGCGTAGGGCTAGTACGGTACCTTGTCTGCGACGCTGGTCGCTGATGCGTCGAAAACATTTCTCCCGGGTGTGTCCTCTGCGTTGGCAGTAGCCGCAGTAGAGCTCTGTGCTCCGCTTCCCTGGCTCTGCTCCGAGGTTGGGGCGTCCTTTGGGCGGTTGTGGACGGTGGTTCGCGGGCGGGACTGGCCGGCGAGGCTGGTGGCGGGTATCTGGCGACGAGGGTGCGGGGGGATCGGCGAGGCTGTCTGTCGTCGGGATGGGCGGTGAGGTAGCGGTCCGCGACGATGATCAGATCTTCAAGGCGAGCGGCGCCCTGTTCGGCGGCGAATGTCCGAAGTTCCGCTGGCATTGTGCCTCGGAGTTGCTCGGCAAGCATCAACTCTAGTAGTCCGTCGTAGGTCCTCGGTTCGTCAGTTTGCTCTATCCATTTGTCCCGTAGCGTAGCTAGACGGTCGGCAAACTGCGTAAACTTCTCCCCTCTCTCTCTCCGGGTGTTCCGGAAATTCTTGCGATAGTGCTCGCCTGAGAGCTCAAAACCATGCAGTAGAGCTTTCTTGAGGGCGGGGTAGTCTCCTTCCTCGGAAGTCGGTGTCTTGGCCAGAATCTCATAGGCCTTCCCCTTAAGGCCATGACTGAGCTTGCGATACCAGAACTGGGGGTCAAGACCGTTTTCTCTCGCGACTCGTTCGAATCGGCCGAGATAGACTTCAATCGTTTCGTCTCGTTCGACGAATGGGTCCAGGGGGAAGTTCATCCCCGGAATCGGCGGGGGGGGGGGGGGGGGTGCGGGGTATTCCGGTGCTGGCGGCGAAGCTGGGGGCGATGAGCGAGTAGTCTTCGCTAGCGGGCGATGCGATACCCAAATCGCGGCGGTCGCGCTCAAGCTGGAGGAGTGCTTGGCGCCGTTCGAGCTCCTTATCCTTCCTTTTCTCTTCCAGTGCCGCTGCCCTCTCGTCCTCCTCCTTCCTCCTTGCGGCGGCTCTCTCCTCCTCTGCTATCCTCTCTTTCGCCTCCTCTCTTCTCCGCTCGGCGGCTCTCTCCTCCTCTGCAAGCTTCCGGGCGGCGGCTTTCTCCTCCTCTGCAATCCTCCGGGCGGCGGCCCGTTCCTCCGCGGCGATGCGCTCCTTCTCCTCCTCTTTCTTCCGGGCGGCGGCCCGTTCTTCCGCGGCGATGCGCTCCTTCTCCTCCTCTTTCTTCGCCTCTCGCTCTTTGGCCCTCTCCTCCCTCTTCAACCTTTGAGTTCGGTGCCGGCGAGCCCTAAGCTCTCGCCAATACTCTTGTACTCAAGAGCAAGCTCTCCCCGGTCGGCCATGGTAAGGGAGGTAACTTACCCTGAAAAAGGTCCTAACCGGAATGAGGGGCGCACACAAGGGGTACACTGACGGAAAACAAGGGGGTGGGCTGGATGAGCTACGATGAATCTGCAAAGGGGCGAATACAACACAACCACAAAGACAAAATGCAATCAAACCACAAAGACAAAATGCAATCAATCAAAAATACAAAAATGAATGCAAGAAAAAGCCTTTTGAGATATCGCCACTCGGGAGAACCAGTAGGGGACCTAAGGGGCTATGCTATCTACTACTAGGCTTAGAGGGCTGGGTCCTATCTATACTGGGCTGGGGTGGAAATTACGCTAAGTCCTAGTCTCGTCAAGTTGGGATGGGAGCCTAAGTCTTTCGTCACGTTGGGTTGGAAGGGGAACCTAAGTCTTCTGGTCTCGTCGGGTTGGAAGGGGAAACCTAAGTTTAATGTCACGAAGAGAGGGGTTGGGGGATGGGGATAAGCTCTTAATCTCTAGCGCTGTATTATCTCCTTTGATAGATTAATGGTGCGGTGACATTCGAGAGATTAATGCTGGGCCAACTTAATAAGTGATAGACAGGGTAAAGACGAGATGGAAAATAAATGTACTAGTTAAGAAATTCACAGTCAAAGGCCAGTCAAGGAAGTTGCAATTTCTATAACTATTTACTTTTAATAATTTGAAAGGGAGAGTCTAGGTCAAATTGTTCTATAGTGATTCATTGGCGTGGCGTCTCTAGTACGGAGTAGTCCGGTGATATTCTGGGTATTCAGTAATTGGGGGGACTAGAGCGACTGTAGACTGATCTCATCACCGGGCGAGAATGTATCTGTATGGGGGCCTGAGTTTCTGTGATAATCTGGCGAGGGGAGATTCTCTCAGGCTAGAACACTTAGCTCTAGAATGCAGTGCGGCGATTTGTCCAGGATACTCTGGGTGGCTTGTTTATCAGGCGGGTGGCGTCGCGTGGGTGTGGAGATGTAGGTCAGTGGTCACGCGATGATGACTCACGGATCACGAGTGCTAGTCTTGTTGTGGCACAGGCGTTGAACTCGGCTTACGTGGCTAGCCGGTCTCGAAAATGGCGATGTCCCAAGTCTCGCGTCTCATTGACCTCCTGTGGGGCAGGGGCCTGCAGCGGGTCAGTGACTGGGAGTAGATACAATGCCGGGGTGATACGCCCGGTACAGGAACCCGTCTGTAATGTAATACAGACTGTATCAGCTGGGGATAGGGATAGTGTGGGTTCAGGGCCTGTGGCATAGTCGCCCGTACTCAGAATTCAAATTGGCTTGACCGGCCACGAGTTGAGCCAGTGCAAATACCAACAGTCAAAACAGTGCTACTAGGTTTACTGGGCCAAAGTGGAGGTTATTGGCAGCCGCTAGTAGAAGATACGTTCGGCGCTTTTAGGACGGGGTTGGAACTGAGCAAATATTTCTACATGGGGAGCCTGGGGAAAAGCAAGTGTGATGGGTACAGGACAAATGGGTTGAGGCCTGGGCTGTACTGAGACTTTAATCTATATGGAGGGGTTAGCAGGGCATGGGATATTTATACATGGGGCCACGGAGTATACAAGCATAAATTCAAACATGTCATGAGATATATACAAGGTAGAAAATATGTGCAAGGGATAAATACAAGTCACAGCAACACATCAAGGCAAAAAGCTATAAACATGGACATACATACTGACAGGACGCATGAACATGATGGCGAACGATGGGTGATGGGTTTGCTATATGACAAAGAGTAAATCCCCTCTCTTACCTTGGTTTAAGACGGGTGGAAGCACAAGGGTACTGTCGAGACTCAGAGGTCACTCGGTGATGGCGACGTGGATTCGAACAGGTTGTAGCTTCGAGGCAGGAAAGTTGGCATCTGACACTAAGTCTTGGTTAGTGGCAGACTTTAAGCAGGGTATCCCCGGGGGCGGGGCTTAAGCGACTGTGCGAGCCTGCTAGCTAGTGATGGCTGGTCAAGGAGAAATGATGGCTGGCTGAGGCGATCACCGCTGGCTGTGCGGGGGTGGTTGAATGCTTGCAGCCGGGCCTCAGAGGTGCAATTGTCCGCCTCGTCACAGGCATCTGACATGATGCGCTGTAGGAAGATGTTGAAAAGTGTTGGAGAGAGCAAGCATCCTTGGCGCATGCCGATTGTTGTTCCGAACGATGGTATGATATTATGCATGACGATTATGAGATTTCTTATTTTCTTTATTTCCAGCGCCTGTTTGTTAGGAATGGCTCGTCAGCTGTGTATAATAGCTTTGTGTAAGCCTTTCATCAAGGGGAAAAAAGAAGTGTTGATTTATTATTTTGCGCTTTAAGTACATCTTCTTCAGCAGCTTTCCTCAACGCTATAAATGTCAGGTTTTAAACACTCAGCTACTGTGTGGTTGAATACATAATAATCTATACTAAAAGTCGCTAAGTGCTTAGTTTGTAGAAGGTATGTTTTTCTCCGTTGTATTTTTTATTATGTTGTGAATGTTACGAATATACGTACGATAGCTTTATGATCTCACTGAAAAATTACATCGTGATACCAACACAGCTAACAATACAAAGGCGTATAATTGAAACACGTTTGGTATACACAAACACATTGAGTCATTTACAGGAAATCACAGTACTTTATAAGCAGTGATACCCATTTTGTTTTTGTTATGGCCACGTCAGCAGAACATCAGGCCTTGCAAAGACTATCCTGCAAGGCACGGTGCAAGGGGGCAGAAGAAGAGGTGGGAGGATGGACTGGCTTGACACTGAGCGAAACGATGAGGGTTACTGAGGACAGACAAATATGGAGTACGCTGGTTAAACGATCATCTGACTGTGGTGCCCGGACGACCTTCTTTGAAGCGTTTATAATCTTGTGCTGCGCACCACGTGTAAATTTCTCGTTATTTCATATATACAGTCTTCTTATCTTATCTTACCGTTTATTATTTAATCTTATTAATCGTCGTCGTCGTCGTAGTAGTAGTAGTAATAGTAATCGTCGTCGCCGTCATTGTCGTAGTAATAGCAAAGTACGTAAAGCTGTACGTTCTTTGGTAATAGTAGCAGCAGTAACTGTGGTTGTAGCAGTTTTAGTAGCCTTTATAAACGTCACTTCTATTTCAAACTTTGTGCGTTGTCCCCTATACGCTCCATGTGTCCGGGGACATTAATCTAATAAAGAAGAAGAAGAAGAACTTTGTGTGTGTGAGTGTGTGTGTGCGTGTGTGTGATGAGTGTGTGTGATGAGATGAGTGTGTGTGTGTATTTGTAGAACCACCGTTATTGGTACACACTCTTTACACTCCACCTACGTTCTTTTGAAGGCTCCGTTATTTTGACGTCAAAACAGTGTTTCGTTAGGTTTATGGTTATGGTAAGGGTTAGGGTTAGGGTTTTGGTTAAAATTAGTGTTAGGGTTTGGATTAAGATTACCTTCAAAACATGAACCAATATATTAAAAAAAAAGTGAAACAACATATGTGGCGTTTCATGAAAGTCATAACAACGTCGGTTTTTGTTTTTTTACCGACGTGTGTGTGTGTGTGCGTGTGTGTGTGTGTGTGTGTGTGTGTGTGGGGTGATGGGAGTAGAGGAAGGGGACGTGTGTGTGTGTGTTTATGTGTGTGTGTGGAGATAACGTATACATGTGAGTGTGTGGGGATGACGGAAGCGAATACTCTCGTGTTATCATGAGTGTTGACAGATATTGACAATACACACCTTGCTTGATGAGTCATAACACGTCACTCTTGTGTGCGTGTGTGTGTGTTTGTTGTGTGTGTGTGTGTGTGAGTGTGTGTGCTAGGTTTAAGACGCGCACGATAGATCCGATCATTTCATAAATTGCAAAGCATGCAATAACAGAGTGTATTTACTTTTGATTTGATTTTGCGTTATTTATTAGAAGAAGCTTCGTATAATGTTTATAATTTTGGTTGGTCGATATTATTGGAGAATTTTCTGGAATTTTCTTGTTTACTATCGAACGAAGCATCTAGATAAATCTAGTAATAGCTAAGAGATTCTTCTAACCTAAATAAGGTTATATGACGTAAGACAGTGCGTAGTTCGGTAACGAGTTTTATTTTGATTGTGTGTTATTGCGGCATGCTCATGGCTTACTTGGTCATGCTGGAATGTTCGAACTTTCTCTCGAGTATAGAAAGACTATACAAGTGGTGCACTGTGTCTGCTTGGTGAGTGAAAAAATGATTGTCCAAGATTTAGTGCCTTGATCAACTCAAACATGACGCGCTGATGGCTCTGCTTATGGCTCCTTCCTCTGCTTGCTGTAACCGGCTCTATAGTGTATAAATGTGCCTGCGTGTGTGGTGTGAGAGGGGGATGAGGCGGGACGAAGGGATATTTTATGTATGTACCGTTTTTTAAATCAAATAACAAATGCTGTTCAAATGTTGTCTGTATGTACAGTCTAACTTTAATTGTATTGTTTTATTGGATTGTAATATCAGTTTATAAACTGGTTTGTGTGATGTCACTCTTGCTTGCGTGCGTGTCTGTAGTTTTATGTTATGTAACCTATACCTTATGTCGTCACGTAATGTCGTAAACAGCCTTCAGTTTAACTCTTGCCAAAGGCCAAGCATTTGAACTCTTGCACACAAACACACACCCAAAAAAAAACAAAAAAAAACACCCATTTTAACTCTTGTTGATTGATGTGGAAGTTTCATTACATTACACTTGAAAACATAAATATAATTTTGACAGGTTTCAAGTGAAAGATAACATGTCTTTTTTTAATTTAAAAAAAAACACAACTAGCACTTAACTTTTTCAAATTATTTAATTGTTGCAGGGTTAGCTACAGTCATCCTTGTTTGACCTTCATGATCATTTCAGGTCAGCCACAGTCATCTGGACAAGCCATCCAGACCAGCTCTAATGTCATCTCCTTCGTCCCTATGAAAAGGATGGAACTGTAACTACGCAAGAAACGGAACAATTCCGGACGGCGTCCTTGAACTAACATTTGGACCTTGCTGTTACCTTGGTAACATTACTGGCAGAATGACCTTGGATTATTTCTTCTTCTGGAAGCTTTCACGAAGGTTCTATTAATATGTGTTCAGAACGACAGTATTATAAAGCGTGCAATTTAAATTCTTGTGTTATTGTTTTGTCATTACCACTGCGGCCCACTGCTCTGAAAACAATGACCTTGACCAGTTAAGGCAACAGCATACACCATCAGGTAGTGTCTTCCGGAGGTCACCATGGAAACGCTTCTCATTGCGGGGATCGCCAGTCTGATGGTGTTCTACGTCCTCATCCTCGTTATTGGCATCGTCGCTTCCAGATGTGTCAAGGTCACGGGGTCAGAGTCCGGGCCAGAGGTCAAGGAGAGCGAGGAGGTGGTGGTAGCGGGAAGACGTCTGCACGGCGTGGTGGGCGCCATGACTATGATAGGTCAGTCGTTGTTGTTGTGGATGAGGATGGTGGTATATGGCGAGTTGATGTTATTGTTATTGTTGTTGATGATGATGTTGTTGTTGACGATGATGATGACGGGTGATTGATGACGATGTCGACGATGAGGAGGATGACGACGATGATGATGATGATGATGGTGTTACGTTGAAACGCGAATGGTAGTACGTCGGAAACGCGCACGATAGATCTAATCGTTTCGTTTTGCAAAGTATTCAATAATGGAGTTTATTTACCTTTGATTTGAGTTTGCATTGTTGTTAGGAGAGGCTTTGTATAACGTTGATGATTTGCGTTAGTCGATATTGTTGTAGAATTTTCTGGATCTGCGTGTTTACTCTCGATAGAAATTTCCCGATACATGTCGAAGCAAGAGGACGTTCCGGAAGGAGAAGAAAATATGTATGACGTAAGACAGTAATGACGAAGTTAGAAGCGATTGGTTAAATTGCGTCAAACGAGATTGATCCAGGTTATTCGGGAGTATCAAGAGACTATTTAAGTGCCGCGCTGTTTCAAAAATGAGATTGTTGTTGATAGTAAGTTGGAAGGTAAACTTGAGAGTGGAAAGGCGATTGAGCGATTGTATGCAGTTGTTGATGTGTGCTGAATAAAAGTGGAAAACTTCATACGTCGACTTTGTGACTTGTATGCTGCTTGAGCGGGCTGCGTGGATAAACGAATCTGAGTTACACCCTATCAGGAATTCAGCATTGGGGCTGAATCAGATACTGATAGAAAACACCAATATCAAACCGAGTGTAACAGATGGTAAAGATGAGGCGGAGGACGATGATGATGATGATGATGATGATGATGATGATGGTAAAGATGAGGCGGAGGACGATGATGATGATGATGATGATGATGATGATGATGATGATGGTAAAGATGAGGCGGAGGACGATGATGATGATGACGAGGAGAAGGTGGAAGAGTAGGACGACAATGACGAAGAAGATGAGGAGGATAAGGATGATGATGATGATGATGATGATGATGATGATGATGATGATGATGATGATGATGATGATGATGATTCCTGCAATGGTACTGTTGTAGTTGCTGTGATGATGGGGTTGCTACAGCTGATGTTGATTTATTGTTTTCAGCCACGACAGTGGGAGGTGGCTTCATCAATGGAACAGCGGAGTCTGTCATCACTGGAGGTCTGGCCTGGACTATCTCCCCTTTTGCCATTACTGTAGGACTCGTTATAGGTGAGTGGTAGTATTGGTAGTAGTAGTAATAGTAGTAGTATCAGCAGCAGCAGCAGTAGTAGTAGTAGTGGCCTGGTAGGTCAATGGATAGAGAGCTGGTTTTCTAGGCTGAAGGTCGCGGGTTCGAGCCTCACGTAGGACGAACTTAGGTGACTTAGATAGACTACCAGACTTTTAAGGACACCGAGGGTTTTCTCCGGGCGCTCTGGTTTCCTTCTTTCATTCAATAATGGTATAGGAGGCAGTCAGTCTAAAATTTCAAAACTATAAATTGAATTCTATTCCTACGTTTTTTTAATAGCGGTCTCTTTAGATTGTAGCGCTTTGAGTTCCCGTGAAGAAAAAAATGCGTGAAAGCACCCTGTATTAGAAGTAGCAGTCCTATCCTATCCTGTCC
This sequence comes from Oncomelania hupensis, assembly GCA_036898135.1. Lineage (NCBI taxonomy): Eukaryota > Metazoa > Mollusca > Gastropoda > Littorinimorpha > Pomatiopsidae > Oncomelania > Oncomelania hupensis. Next base: position 6,828,112 of record CM072527.1, read on the forward strand.
CATAACCCGAAGGTCGTAGGGGCACCACAGATGATCGTTTAACCAGCATACTCCATCTTTCTCTGTCCTCAGCAGCCCTCATGGCTTCGCTCAGTGTCAAACCAGTCCATTCTCGAATGTTGTCCTCCCACCTCTTTTTCGGTCTCCCCCTTCTTCTACCTCCTTGCACTGTGCCTTGCAGAATGGTCTTTGCAAGGCCTGATGATCTGGTGACGTGGCCATACCATCGGAGTTTCCGTTTCTTCACCACTGTGAGCAGGTCATCGTGTTGTCCAATGGCTTGTGTGATGGTCTGTCGGACTTCGTCGTTGGTGATGTGTTGGGTATAGGAAATGCACAGAAGTCTTCTGTAGCACCTCATCTCCATGCTTTGTATTCTTCGTTGGAGATCTGCTGTGAGGGTCCATGCTTCGCAAGCATATAGGAAGATGGAGATGACCAGAGAGCGCAGCAGTCTTACTTTGGAATGTAGACTGATGGTTCTGTCTTTCCAAATGGGTTTCAACCTTGTCAGGGCAACAGTTGTTTGTGCGATCCTGGAGAGGACTTCCTGTCGAGACCCATTGTCTGACACAATGGCTCCTAAATATTTGAAGCTGTGCACTGTGTTGAGGGATTGGCCTTGTACTTTGATGTCCGTGTTGATGCCATTGGTGTTGTTGGTCATCATTTTGGTCTTCTCTGCACTTATTTCCATTCCATAAGCTCTGGAGGTGGTGTCAAGCCTCTGTACAAGCTGTTCAAGTTCTTGTTCCTCTCCAGCCAATCCATCAATATCATCCGCAAAACGAAGATTGGAGATTGCTCTGCCCCCTATGCTGACTGTGCCTTCGTGATCTGCAAGAGCATCTGACATGATGCGCTCTAGGAAGATGTTGAAGAGTGTTGGAGAGAGTAGGCATCCTTGACGCACACCGATTGTTGTTCTGAACCAGTTCCCGATGACGCTGTTATGGAGGACTGCACTGGTAGCCTTGTCATACAGGCTTTTGATGACTTCTATAATTTTAGGGCTGATGTTGTACACTTTCATGGTTGCCCATAGAGCTGCATGCCAGACTCGGTCAAATGCCTTCTTGAAGTCTATGAACACATGATATAGATGTTGTTGGTGCTGTAGGTATTTCTCACAGATTATTCTGAGGTTGAAAATCTGTTCAGTGGTACTTCGCCCTGCCATGAATCCTGCTTGTTCTTCAGCTATGATTTGTTCAGCTTGTGGTTTCAACCTGTTGAGTATTATTTTCAGGAGGACCTTGCTGGGATGGCTGATGAGGCTGATGGTGCGGTAATTTTCACACTCCTGAAGGTTACCTTTTTTGGGAAGAGTGATGACAAGCGACTGGGTCCATGGTTTAGGCCATTCCCCACTCTGCCAGATCTTGTTACAGATAATGGTGAGAGCATCAGTCATCGCTTCTCCTCCTGCTTGTAGCAGTTCCGCTGGTATGTTGTCCACTCCCGCTGACTTCCCTTTCTTCAGCGATTGCACTGCTGCCTCAACTTCTTCCCGGAGAATTGGGAGGATTTCTTCTTCTTCTCTGCTTTCGGGACATGCTAGAACTGATGGGTCTCCATTTGGTGTATGGTTGTAAAGGTCAGAGCAGTACTCTGTCCATCTGTCCAAGACTTCTTGTTCTTCTGTAAGGCAAATGCCAGACTTGCTTTGGATAGTGGAGACTTTGGGCTGTTTAACACTTGTCAGCCGCTTCACAGTCTGGTAGGCCTTCTTGCTGTTGTTCTTGTTCAGATTGTTCTCTATTTCCTGGCATTGATCTTCTATCCAGTTCTCCTTTGCTGTGCTCATGCCTTTTCGGATGTCATTGTTGATTTTTCGGTAGACATCAGCTCCCTGTGAGGTGTTCTTTTTCTTTTTTAACTCTCTTCGTTTATCACACAGATCCAAAAGTTCAGGTGTGATCCACGGCTTCTTCTTTGGTCGGTGCTTGCCAAGGATCTCAGTGGCGGCATCTGTTACAGCTGAGTTGAAGGTATTGGTCATGGTGTTGACATTTACTTCGCCTGCCCCCAAAATAAGCAGTGGTGCAAATTTCCCTCCAATTGTGGCCTGAAATATTTTTGCCACCTCCGGGTCTTGCAGTTTGTCCAGGTCGAACTTCCGAACTGTATTTACTCTCTTCAAATGGAGCCGGAAAGACATCATCACGAGATCGTGGTCACTTCCAATGTCTGCTCCTGGAAAAGTGCGTGTCCTGCCAATGTTGATGCTTGATCTGAAGCGTTTCTTGACCATGATGTAGTCGATCTGGTTGTGATGTTCCCCGCCGGGACTGTGCCATGTCCATCGTCTGGATTTTTTGTGGAGACCAAGCGTGTTTGCCAGTACCAGATTGTTGGAAGTAGCAGTATTAGTAGTAATAATAATAATAATAACTGCAGCAGCAGCAGTTGTAGTAGTAGTAGTAGTAAAAGGTAGTAGTAGTAGTAGTAGTAATACCGGGTGCAAGACGAGCATTTTTCCGAAATCAGACTCAAAGCACGGCGATCTGTAACCAACATACACACTCACATGTTACAGCCACTCCTACATAAACCACAAACACGCATTCATCACTCTAACATGTGGTGTAATGGAACGTCACTATTAGAAGACGGAAAGGAAATATAATTTTTATTTATCAAATTTTAGATTGACTGCATCCAATACCAAGGAGAGAGAAAGCTGGAGTACCCGAAGAAAACCCTCGATGACCTGAATAGTCTCGTACCTAAGTCATATAAATTCGCCCCTTGCGGGACTCGAACCCGCGACCATTCGGTATAGGAAACCGGCGACTATTCCAGTGCGCCACGAGTAGTCTGAACCGAATAATAAGAAGAAGAACGCCACCGTTGCCAGCATATAAAAAATTAACATTTTACAAATTATTATTACATGAATTTTAAATGAATATTTTGTTGTAACATATTACATTACACCAATATTTTACTGTAGCATTTTATTTATTTAAAAAAATGTAGGTCATTCTTTGAAAAGCATTGTTTTCACCATATTGATATTAGACATTCCCTCCTTACTGCCCCCCTCCTCACCCCTCTTATTCCCCCCCACACAGACATCCCCATCCCTCTCCCCTCAAAAATAAATTCTACCTCCTAACCACAATACGGGACAATGATAACTGAGATAAAATAATAATAACAACAACAATATAATAATAATAATAATAATAATAATAATAATAATTATTATTATTATTATTATTATTATTATTATTATTATTATTATTATTATTATTATTATAATATATTAATTAATTGTAACATTAACGTATTATCAGGGCAGCAGTTGTTTGTGCGATCCTGGAGAGGACTTCCTGTCGGGACCCATTGTCTGATACAATGGCTCTTAAACGTTTTAATATATTATAAGAATTATTTTAAATTTAAATTTTTTTTTCCAAATAGCACATTTGTATAGAAAATTAAATTACTTTTTAGAAATGTATAGGACTTACTCAGTTATTACAAATAATGTTTAAGAAAGAAAGTTTTGTGTACATGTTTACAATCGCGAGCCAGATTTGCCTGTGAAATGGTTGTAACTTGGTGCAATTCCCGCTTGGCAATGAAATGGTAAAAAAAAAATTATGTTAAGTGTTAATATTTTACTGTAGCACAATTTAAAAGTAAATTGCATTTAGTGTAAATATTTTATTGTAACATATTATGAAAAAAAATTGTATTCAATGCACCCTGTTTGCTTTCCTTAGGTGGGTTGGTCTATGCAGCTCCAATGCGTGAGGCTCGCTACGTAACTATGCTACAGCCCGTAGAAGAGAAGTATGGACGTCTAGTCGTGTTTTTAGTGTACCTGGCATCATTGTGTGGGGACATATTTTGGACGGCATCCATACTCAACGCTCTTGGTATTGTATTTTATTAAATGTTATTTTATTTCATTCAAAAAATTTTTTTTTTAAATTTTTGTCTCGCTTTATTTTATTTTATTTATGTAATTTCATTTCATGTAGTAGGCTCAGTCGTCTGGGCGGCTTGGGCTAGATCCTGTATCTGCCAGAGCCTTGAGTAGATCTTGTACTAAAAAAGCGCTATATAAAAACAATTAAATTAAAAAAAATAAAATGAAGACCTATGTATTTATAATAATTTTGGACAAACTTTTTGGTCGCCTATTTTATTCATCTTCAAATAATTATATCACTACGACTACGACGACAACTATAACTACGACGACTACTACGATTACAACTATTACGACTATGAATACCACTACTATGACTTTTATTACTACGACTACTATTACTACTACTTCTACTACTACGACTCCGACTACGATTACTACTACTATGACGACCACGTAACCAAGCATAGTGGGTCCTCGTTAGCAAGTGGTCCTGATTCGGCTCTTGGCAATCCTTTGGACCCAATAAACACTAAATATCTATCTATCTACCTCGTTAGCAAAGCTGTAGTGGATCCCCGATAGCATAATGATAGCGGTGTGATGATACATAGTCGCTATATTTACCACTTGGCAATCGGGAAATTGGCCCTTGTAGTTACATTGTAGCTAAATGAGATCCTCTTTTCTGTGTTCTGTTTTCCAGGCACCAGTCTGAGCGTGGTGATAGGTCTGTCCGTAGAAGTGTCCATACTGGTGTCAGCAGGCGTGACCATCCTTTACACTATGATCGGGCAGATGGTGTCCGTCGCCTACACGGACATTGCGCAGCTTCTGCTGATCACTGTGGGGCTGGTGGGTGGGAGGTTTCATACTTAGCTGAGTTGTCCTGCAAAGATCACACTAGCTACAATGAGTTTTAAATCCCAACACCAGCTAGAACAGGTTTTAGATCTTCACATGGCCTACCTGGTGTAAAAAGGTGACGACATCAGCCTTGCCTCTCTAGCTTAGAAATTGATGTGACTTCCATCTTGCTTTGCTGGCTTAAAAATGTGATGTCAACCTTGCATTCCTGACATAAAATTTTGATGTCTCTATCGTCTACCTTGCGTAAAAATGTGACGTCAACCTTACCCATCGATCGTAACTCATATCGTGTCCTATTGCATCGTATCATATTGTAATAAAGTTGCTATTGTTGGTTCCAGGTGCTGTGTTTGCCGTTCATTGCTCTGAATGAGAGAGTGGGACACTTCTACGAGTATTCCGAGAGATGGACAGGTTCTCTAGATGGCGCTGTCGCTTCACCATGGATCGATCTGGCTCTAGCTATGGTAGGCTTAGACTTGAAAGTTAATGGAAGGCCATCATGCAGTGAACCGAATGAGGAACAGATAAAATAAGAATATTCTTGTCTCTCACACAAATTTTATTTACCTTTTTTTGTTTTTTTTCTTTTTCTTTTTCTGTTCAAAAAAAAAAAGGAAAATGAAAACTTACTATATCTTTATATAGTTTCTACATTTAGTCTGTGAATGTACACATTCCATCACGTGGACTTTTAAAGACCCTGCCTCTCATGTCCTAAATGGATGAGTGTCAGTTACATTAACACACTCAGAATTAATTAATGCACTAGGTCCCATTTCTCCTCGGTCGTTCAGGTTGCTCAGTTCTATGGAGGGGTTAACGATGCACAAACATCAAGCAAAAAAGGTGAAAAAACGTAAACTCCGATGGTATGGCCACGTCACCAGATCATCAGGTCTTGCAAAGACCATCCTGCAAGGCACAGTGCAAGGAGGTAGAAGAAGAGGCAGACCGAAAAAGAGGTGGGAGGACAACATTCGAGAATGGACTGGTTTTTACACTGAGCGAAACAATCAGGGTTGTTGAGGACAGGGAAAGATGGAGTACGCTGGTTAAACGATCATCTGTGGTGCCCCTACGACCTCCGAGTTATGGGATAGGATAGGATAGGATAGAGTAGGGAAACATCAAGCAACAACTTGGCATCTTGAGCTAGTACAGCGTCTTCTGGGCATTAGTGCAGCTCTTGAGATGTACTAAATGAAAAGGCGCTATAAATATGATACGAACGTTCCAAGGAGCGCCATTAGGAAAGGAGAAAATCTTCCACCATAGTGTAGTTGTGGGATTTGGACGGAAGATAATCCTGTCATTTCCACACTTATTGTAACGAGCATCTACGTAGACCGTTCAATAATTGAAGAAAACATTGTTTAGAACACGTATAATAATTTATTATTTCCGTTCTCTGGTTTTACTTGTCCACCCAACATGTAAGGTATTGGTCTAAGGGAGGCAACCTGTGTTGAACAGCTCTCTGCTGTCTATAATTGCTCTAACACTACGAACTTTGACCTTTGGGGTTTTAGTCCTACTGACAAGACACAAGGGGGCATTTGGGTCATAATACGTGAAAAAATTACACAAACATGTAGACATCCCAGTTCTCAAAATGTTTTGGAGTTTGTCTTGTGCATGTTCACTGTAGTCTACTGATTTCTAACATTTAGTGAAACTTTTTTCTCTTTGGCAGATTTTTGGCACCATTCCCTGGCAATCGTATTTCCAGCGGGTGCTGTCGGTTCGAACCTCAGGACAGGCGCAGTGTTTCTCAGTGGTTGCAGGGTTCGGATCCTTGCTGTTCGCCGTCCCGCCTTTTCTCATTGGCGCCTACTCCACTGTGGCGGGTAGGTTGATGTTATCTTATAATGGTGGTGTAGTGTAATTTCGTGTGGTGTGGCGTGGGGTGATGTGTTGTGTTCTGATCTTTAATTTGTTATTAAATAAAAATGTGTCCGCAGCGCACATTCGAAGTATGATGCCTTTTCACAATGACACCTGTGACTTTATTTTAGAAACTATTGTGTGACTCCACATACAACCAGGGTCAAAATTCGTTCTCACTTCATTAGCAATGTTCAATTTAATTAAAAAAATATGGTAAATATGAATTTATTTTGACATTTGTTTGCCAGTTCCTAACGCTATAAAGTCTGATTTAGTTCTTTAAAAAAACACATAATGCCTGTTTTGGTGCTTCATGTATGGGTTTGGCGGCCATTTTGAATTATGTAATGGTTTCAGCTCAGAGGATACATTTTCAGTGCTCCTACGCCAGGAATTATTAACAATGCCATACGGCATCTTCAGACCAAATTGCATGCTTGTTACAGGAAAATGCATGATTTTCAACTAAATGTACAAAGTCACATTTATAGTCATCAATGGCTGCTGTGACGCACAATCGCCATGGGCGGGAATGCAGATCCAGATGGATATATATTGAATTAAGGCTTCAAGAGAATACTGTGATAAGCAGAGATCTTGGTTGGAGGAAGGCGCAGTCAGAATTGCAGCAACCCCCCCCCCCCCCCTCCCCTCCCTGGTGAAGTCATCCAACAGCGAGTGAACAAATAGAACGGTTGCAAAAGATTCAAAACAATGCTGCAAGGCTTGTTATGCGTAAACCTAAACGTTGCCACACCACGCCTCTGCTCAAAGAACTTCATTGGCTGCCCGTTCATTTCCGCATACTATACAAAATTGCTGTTCTTAGTTACCAACATTTCAATGCTACACTTCCGCCATATCTGTCTCCAGCCCCGAAGGTTACCTTTTTTGGGAAGAGTGATGACAAGCGACTGGGTCCATGGTGTAGGCCACTCCCCACTACAACCTACCAACCCTCACGCTCTTTGTGATCATCAAACGAAAAACTGCTTAAAACTCTAAGAACTAACCTGAAAACAGTCGAAGACCGCTCTTTCAGTGCTCTGGCTCCTGTGATATGGAATTCGTTGCCCACTGAGCTGAGGAACGTTGTACGTTTCATCGCTGGCGAGCTTTAGGGAAAGCTCAAGACAGTACGGCAGTGTTTTTGTATGAATGCGTGCGGCTGCTGTTTGCATACTTGTTGAGCCCCCAAGGGGAATTGCGCTTAATAAGAACACTTCATTATTATTATTATTATTATTATTATTATTATTATTATTATTATTTTGATTTAATCAAATTAAAATTAGAATAAAGTACACGATTCAGTTCTGAACTATGACCGTGATAATCGGCTGCCTGTTGAAACGCGGGATAACTCAGATGGTAGTAAGTAAGTTAGTTATTGTTTAAAGGGTCCAGCGGACTGCAAAGAGTCGAATCAGGACAACAACTTCATTGAAAGATGACTCACCCCCGATCCGTATAAAAGATCTGCTGAAATAACCCTAATCATGTTACACTGATTAAGGGACTCCTCCAGCAGGTCACTTTACAGTAAAGGCATCCCATGCAAGGGACGCTGAGACTTAACTTTATGAACCCCCGTTTACAAAAACAAAATAAAATATAAACAGCATTATAAAATATTAACAAAACTCATACATACAAAATGCCTAAATTGCTAAATAATATTATACATGTAGAAAGCCCTAATGACCCTTTGGCAGAAAGCGTCCAATATCCAGGGGTCCCAATACAAATTAAGAAAAATCCCTGAAAAAATCCAATCACCGAATTTGTGCACGTTGAGTGTTACATTGACAGCCTGGCCAAAAGGTGTTGGTGATGGTCTGTCTATCAGTACGATCAGCCAGTTTACAAAATGTTTACTGGCTTGTTAAAATGCTAACATATGGATCCAGAGAAGTCACATTCTGATTCCGAAGGCACACTGACACAGTAAAAACACCTACACATCCTGGCTGATGTGACAGTCTGTTACAGAGCTCTTCAAGCTCAAAATGTCTCCCTAACACTTGTCTTTTGTCAGGGATGCTGCATGGTCAAGCCGGGCTTTCTTATTGACAAAATCCATCATGCTGCAGTATTTCCTTTTGCTTGCAGCAGCAGCTGGGGCAGGAGCTTTCAGTGTGTCTGCAATAGTTGCAGTGGCTTCTTTCTGGGAGGCAAGATAGGCATTGTAAGTCCTCCAAGAGCTCATCATGTTCCTGCAGAGATCCTTGTCCACTGGGCTGGTACTGATGTCCTCCCTCCTGAAATATGCAACAGCTGTTTTGTTGCATGACTGCATTAAGTATTTCACAGTCTGTATGCTGCTGTATGTCTCCACCTTCAGACTTGCACACTTCTCATCAATGATGTCTCCCAATGCAATACACTTTGCCAGGGTTCCTCCAGCTTCGCGCACCATGTAGAGAAAGGAACGCTTTCAAAAGTTCGATCAAACCAGTTCCAGTTCCATTTATTTTCGCAGTCTTTGTCAATATATTTCACTCTGCTAGAGTTCTTCTCCACAATGTCTGCACGCGACATGTTGGAACTGTGAGCAAAATGGCGGAAACCCATGAGGAGACGCGCGCATCGGCAACTTCCTACCGCGTTTCACCAACTTTCGTCGTCTGCTATGAGACTTTGGCTACATTATTTTAATTTTCCTCTCCATATTTTAATTTTCCTCTCAGATTTTTTTTCGCGGATTGCAGGTAATTTTCGCGGAAATGAAATTCAGTTTTTCGCGGAAATCCGCGAAACCGCCTTTGGTTATCTCACAGGCGCTTGTATCTGGACATGCGAGCGCTTATGCCTGTGACGCATCTGCCTTTGGTTACGCTTGAATTTCCAGATACATGTACAAGCGCCTGTGACCCAAAGCTAACCCAACAGACCCCAAGCACAGCTGAACATTATCTATAAATATATATATGGTAAGCCTCCCACTGCGCCGAGTACTAGGTGGTTAACTCTAGATCGGCCGCGTCAACTTTGCCCGGTGTTAAACTTGTCAGGATTTAGGCCAAGGCAGTCAACACGCTCCATCTAAGTCAGCTGAGAGATAACTTTAAAAGTTTGAAAAGAGAAAAGAGATAGAAAGTTAAAAAAATGACGACACAAACACTAAGAAATCAGACGAGAATATTAGCAACACAATCATTCTCCCACTATGTTTTTGCTTTTTATTTTAGAATTTATTATTACCAAGTTCTTTTTCTTTTTACAACATGGGTTTACAATTTATGCAAAAATCATCATGCCCAATCGGCGTTCGCAATTTTGGCAAACAATTTAGGAACGATGCGGAAAACAGAGAGAAAATTACAACAAAGACAGAAATCTCTACTATCATGTTCCTATTGCGCGTGCATTTTAAAGTTAATGTAAATGTTACAAGTGACTTATCTCTGTCAGACCTGAGCAGCAACTTATATTCAGTAGAAGCTGTTGAACAAATCTACAAACCTAAACGCATTGTGGTGAAACCATACAATGCGTATCTAGCCCTATTCTGAATACAAGGAGGTGAAACCATTCTTTGCATCCAGATTGTTTCTGCCCTGGCGAGGTTGAAGCCAATTTGGAAAGACAGGACCAACAGCCTACATTCCAAGGTAAGACTGCTGTGCTCTCTTGTCATCTCCATCTTCCTTTATGCTTGCGAAGCATGGACCCTCACAGCAGATCTCCAACAAAGAATACAAAGCATGGAGATGAGGTGCTATAGAAGACTTCTGGGCATTTCCCTTCAGCACATCACCAACGACGAACTCCGACAGACCATCACACAAACCTTGCTCAGTCACAGTGGTGAAAAAAAGATGGTATTGCCACGTCACCAGATCATCAGGTCTTGCAAAGACCATCCTGCAAGGCATAGTGCAAGGAGGTAGAAGAAGAGGGAGACCGAAAAAGAGGTGGGAGGACAACATTCGAGAATTGACTGGTTTGACACTGAGCAAAACAATCAGGGTTGCTGAGGATATGGAAAGATGGAGTACGCTGGTTAAACGATCATCTGTGGTGCCCCTACGACCTCCGAGTTACGGGATAGGATAGGATAGGATAGATTGTTTCAAGACCCCTAGCAGGTATAGACAGGACAACGCATATTTATCAGCGTGTCTCCTAACATAAGCTATAGGTTACTGACCAGCAGCAATTCTGCTTTGTTCTTCGATTTGTAAACAGAAAGCTTATCACCCTTTCTAATTTCAATAAATATAGTTTTCTATTCATTTCGTCTTTAGAGAAAGCAACAGCCAATTTATAATCAGTTATATATTAAATCAAGTACTTTGAATTCTACAGTTTAATTAATCGTAGTAGTATAGATAAATATATGCAATTTCTATTCAATGCATTTTCTCAAGTTGAAGATTCATACACTTTTGTAAACAAGGTATACTTGACGTCATGTCTTTTTGTGTACGTCATTTGTAACTTGCATCACAAAACCTTCTTTAGTTTGATTCTAGGTGCTTTGACACATGGCGGCCATTCACATCTAAATTACTGTTCCGTTGGTGGCTGGTTACAATAGCAGTAAACTTACTAGCAGGTATTTCGTAACAAGAATTAAAAAGAAGTAAAAGGAATAACAATTTAAATTAACAATCATATGCTTATCTAATTATTATTGTCATAGACCAGTTGACTTCGTTACGAATTACAAGTCATTCAGATCTATGCCTATCCAGCAACGCATGTCATTTCCATTCAAATCCTACAGTTTAGAATTTGCTTGGAACATATAGCTACAAAACAGATTCAATCAACATTCATGCTGCAACGTTTAGTATCACATATTCAGAGGTGCCAACCCCCTAATCTTCTAGTCAGTATTTGTTACGTTGAAACGCCAATGGTAGTATGTCTGAAACGCACACGATAGATCTAATCGTTTCGTTTTGCAAAGTATTCAATAATGGAGTTTATTTACCTTTGATTTGAGTTTGCATTATTGTTAGGAGAGGTTTTGTATAACGTTGATAATTTCCGTTGGTCGATATCATTGGAAAATTCTCTAGATTTCAGTGTCGATGGAACATCGATGGAAATTTCCCGATGGATGTCGAGGTGAGGGAAGGTTCCGGGTATGTGTAGAAATATGTATGACATAAGTCAGTGATGAATTAAATACGGTCAATCCGTACTGGTTGGTGCCTCTGCATATTAAATTATCGATTCATGCTGCAATATCTATTTTCACCACATATTAACTTATCAGTGAAGAGATTCCTTCAATTCCGCTTTGTCTTTTGTATTTCCATTTCGCTTTGTCTTTTGTATTATTTTTATCAGTCTTATAATGTTTCCAGTAAGCCTCAGCTTACAATATAGATATATATATATATATTTATATAGTTAAAATAAAGTCAAATTTTCTCTGTTAAAGAGGAAAGACAAAAAACTCCAGCTTTTTTTTGTATGCCCTTTACTTTTCAAATTTTCGCAATAAGCTTCTTCAGGAAGAAATCATCAATGTCAAATGGAACACACCTATATATAAGGATATGTAAACAAAAATACAGAGAACCCAAAATCACCTAAATATTAATTGTAATTATAATGATGATTGATGATAGGTGTGTTCCATTTGACATTGATGATAGGTGTGTTCCATTTGACATTGATGATAGGTGTGTTCCATTTGACATTGATGATAGGTGTGTTCCATTTGACATTGATGATAGGTGTGTTCCATTTGACATTGATGATAGGTATTTTCCATTTGCCATATATATAGATGTGTTCCATTTAACATTGATGATTTCTTCCTGAAGAAGTTTATTTCCAAAATTTGAAAAGTAAAGGGCAAAAAAAATACAGCTGGAGTTTTTTGTCTTTCCTCTTTAACTAGAGACAATTTGACTTCATTTCAACTGTTGACCTAAAACTTTGTGAGGAGAGGTGCCAGCAAATTTACTGGAGGCCCTGAATCAACTATATATATATATATATATATATATATATATATATATATATATATATATATATATATATATATATATATATATATATATATATATATATATATATCATAATGTATGATGGTGACCCATCTTGCAATTGCAAGGACTATTGCAAAGATGGATTGGAAGGTTTCATGTCTCTCTACTTGTGTTGAAACTTGGATTTGTTGCTTCCAACAGAGCTTGTTTTATTGTTCCCTCAGCTCTGTGATCCTATATATGTGAATATGGGAACAGGCAGCTTTGAAGAACGTAGAGAGTACCTCGCTTGTTATGCCTAGTGCTTTAAAACGTATGTGTTGATGATTGTTGTACTTCATTCATTAATGAAATCCACAAAACTGTACACAATTAATGTATTATGGTGACCCACTTTGCTTGTGTTCTGCTTGCAGATTGGTCCAACAGCACTTTGACCTCTGGCCTTGACCCCGTGACAGCCAATCGGAGCAGCATGGTGCTTCCACTGATGCTCAAAGAGTTCACACCGGATGCTGTATCCATAGTAGGTATGGACGCCTTCCATTGCCTTTATTTTATTTTTTTAATTTTGTTTTAGGGGTGGGGTGGAAAATATGTAAATGAGGATCGAGAAACCATCTTGAATCTTCAATTATTTCCTATCCTATCCTATTCCATAGGGCACCACAGATGATCGTTAAAGGCCAAGCGAAATGAATTTTGATAATTTTCCAGAACAAATTTAAAAGATTAATAAACTTATTGATAACGGTGAAATATTTCAAAACGGAGCCTATTATTTTATTTTAATTAAAAACAATTATGTTCCAAATTTGCGACTCAACAATGAATCTCCCGTTAAGAAGAGTTGTGACGTCATATGTTTAGTAGACAGCATGGCCGACGAAGAAAAACCCAGTAGGAGTACAAAAGGAGGAGGGAGATACTGTGCTGTTGCTGGTTGCAAAAACACATGTGGAGATGGTTATACTCTCCACACATGGCCCAAGGATGCCACACTCGGAAAATAGTGGACCAAATTTGTTACCACTTGCTGGGCAAATTTTGGGCCTGCATTCGGTACACCGAATAAATACTCGTCGATTTGCCATCTGCACTTTTCTGAGTCATGTTATCCCGCTAGTTTTGCACTGAAGCAAGACTTCGGATTTACACCAAAACGATATTTGTTGCCTGGCTCTGTACCAACAATACAGAAACCAGAGGTTTCGACAGGCTCTGTTACTACTAGTGCTAGGAATATTTATTACACTCGGTCAATTTCATCAGTGACCAGTACAGTGTGCATCACTATGTCTACGGTCACAATGACTACCACTACCAATACATTACAGTCACCAGTGTGCAGTGTCCAGATTTCTGGAATAAAGAAAATTCGAGGAGCATTTGCGAAAAGGGAAAGAAAACGAGTGAGTGTTGCTTGTTTATAAAATATATTATTTATTTGACAACTTTCAATTTATAATTAAGTAATAAAAAGATGCCTAATAATATTACTGCACTACAATTGTGAATCTTGCTGCCTATTGTGTAGACTGAATATTATAATAAGTTTTGTTGCTATTTTCTTTAAGGCCCCCAAAAAAGCTCTGTTTCCGATCACCTGACCTACCCTAACTTTTCATGCCGACCCTAGAAAACTGGATTTATGCTGGATTAAAAAAAAAATCATTATAAATTTGTGTTTTGAGAACATTTCCTGCAAGTGTCTAGCAGAAAATGTTAGTGTATCAGGGAAAGCTATCTGCAAGCAAATTTTTCATATCTCGGTCAGGTCCATTGGGTCATGAACAGAAAAAAAAAAATGCCGACGGACCTACCCAAATTTTTTGGGCCATGTTATCTGAAACAGAGCTCTTTTGTTTGTTTTTTTGGCCTAAAGGAAACAAAGTAAGATTATTATGAAAGATAGAAGTAAAATGATAATGTACAGGAATTATCTTGGTAAAAAGTGTCAAACCATTTTTTTTACAGCCAGGATATTTAGGCAAGCAACTATCTACAGAATGAGTGATACCTTATGCTTCCACAGAAATTTAAAAGCTTTGGTTGTGTAAACATTGTTGGCTCAAATGAAAAGTAATGGGTACAGTTTTAGATTTAAAAAAAATATAATCAATAAATAAAATTATTTCTATTTGAAAAAAAAATTCTGATTCATGTCATTTTATCAAATATCTTAGTTCTTTAAGCAGAATTATAAACCAATTGATAACACAGAAGCACAACACATGCTTTTAGTTTGACTAGTGAAATGGATATGAGTCATTCTTTGCTAGTCGTAAATGTTGGGGTACATTTTGTTCAAGGCCCATAAAAAAAATGTAAGCTAGTTTTGAAACAAAATAAAATTAAATTTGTGCTCTAATAAGGTAAATGCAACTGGAAAAAACGTTTTAAACTCCCCATAAAAAAACGGTAAAGATTACTATATCTAACTGATTAATGAAATGTGATTGTCCATGGTTTGAAGAAAGTAGCAGCACAGTCAGTTGCTTAAATTTGCTTGATTTTAGCCGTAAATTTGGGGTTTAAAAAAGAGGGTTACTTGCGTACTCATGACGTCACAAAAATCAGAATCTCAAAGCAAGGTCAAGCAGACGACACAAGAATTGAATTATCAAAATCTAATAGGAATTAAACAAACAAGCGAAAAACACGCACATTGGTATGAAAAATAACGCAGAAGACATTTCAGGAGATTTGTAGTAATTTTTTTAAATTATGGTGTTACATTCGTCATGCAAGTAACCAAAGTTTGTTTTTAACGTTGTTTTTTTTTAAGCTTGTACTTCGCGGAGTGTAAATGGCCTGGTAAGCTGCATTTCCAAACTCTACACACAAATAAATGACGTTTTATGGAAAATAATCACGTGATGTTCATTTCTACATCAAATTCTATGACGTGTCACACGGAACGAAAGAGAAATGCGCAAGAAACCGCGCTATTTGTTTGGCTTGGTACACGCAAATCAAGTGTTGTTTCGTTTGCACTACGTTTTTTAGCAACGATCGTTAAGTTTAAAAGTGTTTCTAATGCTTTATTTTATTCAACAAAAGACTCGGTTATTATCGAGCAACAGTATTTTAAGAATGTTAATCAGTTTAACAGTGACTGCACTCCGATTGACTGAAGATAGTGTCATGTATGATGCAAGAAACCGATAAATACAGTGATCAGCTTTGTTCTGGTAGAAAATGTGTTGTTTCCTTACGTATTGTATTTGTTTCGTAGGTTAAATTAAAAGTTTCAAAGGTAAAGAGCAGTTATTTTAAATAAAGAACAACCAAATTATTCTGTTTTTATTTGCTTTTCGTTTATTGCATTTATCTTGCAGTCTTTTTTACTACTTAACATGCGATGGTGTCGCGCATCATGCAAGTTACAATTTTTATTTTCTTCTTCTCTTGTCATCAAAGAATAAGTTTAATTAGGTTTTGATTGAGTTATTGTGTGTGTCTGGATGTTGAAAAAATGTGACTAGAGTATGATTTTGACAACATAGAAATTCAGTCTATGGTAGAAAAAAATAAGTGGCTTGGTTACTTGCATATGGTGTCACACAATTCCTTGCGTCACACTCCTTGCTAGTTTCCCTCATTAATTAAAAAAATCATTCAGATTGAAAGAATAAGGAGTACTCCTATCATATAAAAAGATATTTGTCAAATAAAGTAATTTCAAGTGGTACATTTAATGTTTTAGTGTCACAACATCATGCAAGTAACCGGCGTGGTGACCCCTAACAAGAATCGATTTTTTATCAAAGGTGGTATAGCTGCTGTTTTAGTGTTTACATATTCAGATAATTGAAAGATTTCCCTACAAAATGGCACTGGTTGATTGATTCTATTAGCAAGTTTTATTTTTGGGTAAAAGGCCCATTTTGTTTACGATTAGCAAAGAATGACTCATATGCAGATGAAGCTTTCATACAGTATATGTATTTAAATTTACTATGTTTATATAATAATCGCTGCACACTATTGTAGACACTACTTGTGCTTGTCACTTTGTACACATTATTTTTCTTAATTTGATGTGTAGCAGTTCTCTTACTTTGGTATTCATAACTTTGTCCTTCTGATGTGGTACATCGACAAATAAACAAAATCGTTACCTGTCTTGCAATTTTATTTTGTTAATTCAAAATACAAAACACATGTTAATGCACAAAAGATTTGGATTGATTAGTTACATACAAATAACCTCCTAGCTATATAGGTAGTCAGTATACAGGCCATCTGGGCTTGGATATTCTTGGCGAATTCTTCGGACAGCACAGGCTGGTAAGGTTACTCTGATGTGTCGTCCCAGCCAAACCCAAATATAGCGAACCAGCATACGATAAGCTATGTACCTAAAACGACTGCACACATAAAAAATAAAAATACTGATTAGAAGCAATATAAAGTTTACATGAACGGCAATAATAAAAACCATAATGATAAATAGTCTGTTACTCAAGTTCTCAATACTGTCAACAGCCAATGCCTCATCAAATCAAGTCGCTTCATTAATTTGCAAAACAGTTTTACAAAAGAGAACGGAACAAATATAACTACATTATCAAGCAAGTAAACATTACTGTACTGAAGACAAATAATATTTAAACATATGTGACTTGTCAGCACAAAAAGATACTTAAGTCGGATTTTGGGGGTATTGAGATATATATATCAATAGAAAGAAAATTGAAAGGGCTTTCTGTTGATATAAAAATAAAGAGTGTAGGACAAAATATGGAAAAGTTATGTTTGTTTGAAGTGGACTACTGTCCGGACGGCCATTTTGAGAAAATCGGCCTCAAAGATTGAACACATTTCTGAGAGGTTTTTCCTTAGCAACCATATATTAATCTGCATCATTTGCAATCAGAATTGAAGAAGACACAATAGCTAACACTGTAATAACCATAAACAACAAATATATTGTTACATCATTTACAGACAACAGTCTTTTTAAGCCATAACGATTAGAATTTCTGTATGCGAGAATGATTATTGTGGCTCACAAAATATTCTAAAATTAAGGTATAATATTGAATTGATACCTCTTTCTAAATCTGATGCTAGCTCCACTAAATAAATCACAGATTAAAGCTGCATTACTTTCACATTCTTAAAAAAAATATCGTTTAAATAATCCAATAATTATAGCACACCTTTCACTTCAGTGTACAGTTATCCACATTGTTCTCATCTCTTGCATAGATCAATCAATATATATAGCAGGTTAAGGCATCAGGTCAACAACTGCAGCCAAAATATTTATAATAAAAACCACTGTTGTTAAAATTAATATTTATTAATACAAAATAAAAATACTTGACATGGAGCTTCACATGAAATAAAAAGCACGCAGCACACTTAGTTGGTAGGAAAGGGGCATGGAATGTCCTTTTTTCCTTAACTCTTTAACTAGTTAGCTGGTAGAAGGACAAGGGCACATAATGTCCCTTTTTTCTTCTCTTACAAATTCCCTTATGTGATTGTATAAGTATGCCTGACGTTCCTTTGAAAGGCCTGGTGATGGGAGTGCTTGTGGCATATCTGGCATTGCCTCGAAGGAATCTGCATTCTTCAAAAGCATACAGGATTGCTCTTCTTCATAAAGAGAAGTCTTGTAGAACAGCATACCTGGCTTTGCTGCTGTCAGGTGAAAGTGGGCATACTGTAATATTCCACTGATTCTCTTGAAGGCAGGTGTTAGGAAGCTGTGCCAATCGTATGTGTGGACAAAAACTGTTCCATCTTCTTGTCCCACAAGCTGAGGAATGTTTACGTGGTTGCAAGCAGTGCTCTCCTTGACAACACTACAGAGATCCTCTAGGCATGAGACCTCACTTCTGCGGAATGCTTTTTTCAGCAAACCAAAGCACCAATCCGGTGCAAATTTGGTATGACCCGCTGGCATAAAACTTACAGACACCTCAGTGTGGAGCCCTTTCAGCACCCGCCAAGCTAAATACCAGAGCACATAATTGTTTTTGTTCTGTCCAGAACAATTATCGCAGTGAAGCTGCACTCGTTGCTCCCCAAGGCCATAAGCTGCAAAGAAATAGTGAAGGTAGGAGATGACCCCCACAGAGCCCTTGCTGACATTGACCCCTTCATCAATAAGGAAATTTACTTGCTGTGGGATACCCTCACAGCAAACACCAAATATGCCACATTTTCTGGGGGTGAGGAAATACATGGGGCCTGGCTGTGCAGCATTGCTTGGAAGGTGCACTTGCTGAGCAAAATCGAAGCTGTAGTGCGCTTCCAAGTCACGGCTGTTGGGAAGTGTAGTCTGAAGCTCTGTGATGCCTAGAGTTCTCAGTGTGCTCTTGCTGGCTGCAACTAAGTCATTATAATGTTTTCGCTCTGCATCAACAATGCTTAGATGCTGCTGCTGCTGCAGGAGGATGGTAGACTTTTCCTCTTCTGACAGATTTGCGCTGCGAAATATTCTGGTGTTGTTTTGTTGACATTTCCAGCATAGATCTGTCATTGGCCTGGCAACAACGATGTAGGGGCACAGCTGCTTCCACAGGGTGACAAATGTGGATCGGGAAACTATGCGGCTGTGTCCTGAAAACAGAAAATTAAAATTTTAAATCCATACACACATTATCTTAATAATTGTTTTATCAGCTGTCTCTTCTTTTGGATATAATTTTTTTCAGTGCAGTAATTGATAACAAGATTTTTGCTGTTACTATCAGCTTATAATCATCACAAATAGGTAAATGCAGAAACAGTTTTTAATAAGTGATTTTGGATGTCAACGTTTCAGTTATTTATACAATCTACAAACCAGCTTGTGCAGCGCAATCCACATAGTGGCGGTAGATTCTGCTCTTTGGTGCAGATGATGGCAGAAGCTGTATGTCTTCGCGTTTAAAACCAGGAACTCGACCTAAAAAGAAATTTTCAAAAATAATAATGAAATTAAATGTAAATATAATATAAAAATAAAAAAATATATATATAAAAACTATAGGTGTATTACCATAAACTGTTTTAAAAACAAGTAACCTGTAACATACCTGGTAAATGAACTGCATGATCCTCAGCATACTGCTTTATAAACTAAAGAATTCTGCCGCTATCTTCCGCAGTGAGTGCCTTAGAGTTACTTGTTCTCCCCCCTGACTTTAGCATGCGTGGCACAAGTCCGTTATCTCTGAAATGCTTGTGAAGGGCTCGGAGCTTGGTAGCACTGATTCTGCAAACAAAATACATTAAACAAAACTTAGCAAAAATACAAGTAATTCTAAGTGGCCGGTTATTTAATTTGAAGGAAAAAATCGGTATAAATCATAATAAAAACAATGTACAACTCAATGAATAATAATAAAAAAAATACAAGTAACAACGCACCCAAGTATTCGCAGAAATGCATTTTTGCAGACGGAACGACCACTGAAGACATAATTGGAGCGACTTTTCTCTCATTGTTTCTGGGTTTTGCGTCTACTGCACTGTGTTGTAGTTCCACTGTGCAGGCAAGAACTGATCATTCCCAGAATCAACATGTCTTTCTCACCTGCATTAGAAACAGGCGAATAACATCAAACTCAAAATCTATGATACTATAGTACATGAGTGATTTTTATTTTTACTACAATAATTTACCCGTGTGTATGTGTACTGAGATTTATGTTTGTTTTGCAAAAAAAAAAAAAAATGCATTCTGCAATGCATTATCATTATTTTTAATGTAATTAATAAACTCATTATTATTATTATTATTATTATTATTATTATAATAACTAAGTAGTAGCTGTAGTATTAAAGATGGTAGCAGTAATTAGGCAACATCCCACACAATTTAACAAACAAAAGGGCCTTTAAAATGAATGCAATGCAATACTAGCTTATTATAAAGCGGTTGTTTTTTATACCAAGAAAGAGAGGAAGGTAATTAATATACTAATGGTATATAATATATAAAAGAAGAAAACAAAGTATTAAAACACATACAAATACATTCATAAACAACTTGCTTTTTAAAATCGAAACCCAGTATTCAGTGTGTCGGTAAAGAATGGGGGAAGGGGGAGGGGTAGATGGTGTGGTGTGGAGAAAAACAGTAGTATGGGAAACTATTGATAAAATAATTGTTTAATTACCTCTGTCCATTTCCATGAAAGAAAGGTTGAACCCAAGTATCTCTGCTGGTGCAAATTGAGTTATACAACCATGCCTCGCATCCCCTGGCTCAGGTGGTGTAGTGTCGATCTGTTTGCACCCACATGACCAGTTTTCACAATCTTTAAGTTCACTGTCTTCACTAGTTTCGCCTGGTCCGCAAATGCTGACATCTGGCTCTTCTATTTCAGTATCACTATCAGTTTCACTGTCATTAAATAACACACTTACACTGGCACCACTTGTGGCACTGCCAGTGCCAGCTGTCGTCTGCTTCATCTTTTTCGTTGTTCGATCACGCGATTCGCTGTCCGTGTCACTTTCAGATGAAAATCCATCAGCTACATCCTCATTAGCAAAATAATCAGATATCAAATCTTTAATATGAACGCTTTCTTTTTCTAAGATGTTGCTTTCTTTACATGAATTCAACAAATTAGCGATTCGTTTCTCCATGTTTACATTACGCATTACAAAACGAAACTGTCTCCCTTGTGTGCGTTTCAACCAATCGCGACCGTCTTTTTATGAGAGCATGCTTGGTAACTTAGCAAGCTTTGATAAACTGTCTGCGGATTGGCTGACGCTTTTCACTTTGTTTACGCCAAGCACAGCCTTATGAAACATTCTGATTAGACGTTATAAATAACCAGTGTCGTCAGCATAAAAATAGGCTTTTCCCTGAGCATTCTGATATACAACATGATGAGGTTCAGCCAGGGATTCTACCGTCTACGATCGTCAGATTATAGCACTCTTGGGCCATATTTTTCCTTCGAAGTTAGACAGTAGGTCACAAAAAAATAATAATAAAGCTATTTTTAGTTTGAATTAAGGAAAAACACGCTAGTAATTTGTTGTTCGATGGTTTTGGAACACGCTAAAATGAAAATCTCAATTTCACCCATGCAGACCCCCACCTTCGTTTTTGCCGTTTTTCTTGGCTTAGCCTTGCGCGACTTAAGTATCTTTTTGTCCTGACAAGCCACATATATGTCTTTTTTTTATATAATTGTTTTTCCAATCACCTACCTAAAAAAGATTAAAAAGGACAGACTATATTTATTTATTGTGCAATTTCGTGTCCACTTTTAATATGTATAAAGCCTACCTATTTTCATCAGGGATAGTTTGGTCATACTGCTGATGATACCAGTAGTAGCATGTCTGCAGCACGTAGGGGTCAAGGCAAAGAGACCTGAAAGCTGGATGCAATGTTATGCATTGCACCCCTTCTGATTCCATCACAGAAGCCACTTTAGTTATCTCAGTGCAGCATACACATTCTCTGTTGGTCTCCATAGCAGCACAGTTTCCACAATGACACCTACAATAAAATAAAGCAACTATTAATATTATAAAAGTTGTTAGAGTCAAATTCAGAAACCAGTCATTCTCAGGAATTGCCAGAACAGGTATTTTGTATAAAGTCAAAAATATAGTTTTCCTTCCATAAATAATTGCTTTTGGAATTTTTTTTCGCTGAAAAGAACTGTAATGCTATTATGTTACTGACTAGAAATAATGTGGTACTCTTTCATTAACTAATTTTGTATTATTTTTTTGCTCTTTAAAATTGTTCCCAAACGTTCATTTCCTAGGACTGATTAAATTTTTAAAATATCCCAAGAATGACTGGTTTCCTGGTTTGTAACAGTGTAACTCACACGTTAAAAAAAATATACACACATGTATTATGAGTGTTAATTTTTATTATTATTTTTTTATTTATTTAAGCAATATCAGTAGGCCCTAAGATGTAGCCAGTAAAAAAAAATTACATCACAAACATGCCTGTATCTATTGAGTAGTAATGAGAGTGCAAACAAAGACTAGTATGCTTGATAATAGGCCTATCTCATCTGTGTAACCTTCATTAAGTTATTATTGTATTTTATTCTTCTTCTTAGTACTGTGGTAATTCCAGTACAGGGCAATAATACACAATCAGTGGTGTACATTAAATAGTGGATAAGTAACTACTACATGTAGTTTGAATGTAAAATACGGAATAATTCTTAATGCGTTAAAATAATAGGCTAAATATAATATAAATTTAGCTTACTGTAGTTCTTAGTGAAGTTATTCTTACCAATCAGTGGAAGACAGCCGTGAATTTTCTACTCCAATTTCCTGTGACTGTGAGTCATTGATTGGTTCAGTTTCTTCAGATTCTGGCTCAAACTGATATGGCAGCAATCCGAGATCTGGATCATGATTATTATCGTCGAAGTCAGAGCTTCCACATGATAGATCAAGCTCGATGGAGCTTGTTTCACTGTCATCAGCAGCCATTTTTGCTTCTGAACATGTGACGTAAAAACGAAGGGAGAGAACTAGTTCCATAGTTCTGAACATTGCCTCCCTTGATAATAATAATAATAATAATAATAATAATAATAATAATAATAATAATAATAATAACAATAATAATAATAATAATAATAATAATAATAATAATAATAATAATAAATATCTTATGATCAAAATAAAATTATGCTTTACAAATTACAGAAATGAAGCGTTAGGTGATCTACTTTAAGAAAATTAAAAAATATTATTTGGTTTCGCTTGGCCTTTAAACCAGCGCACTCCCTTTGTCTCTGTCCTCAGCAACCCTCATGACTTCGTTCAGTGTCAAGCCATGTTGTCCTCCCACCTCTTTTTCTGTCTCCCTCTTCTTCTGCCTCCTTGCACCTAGACTTGCAGGATGGTCTTTGCAAGGCCTGATGCTTCGGTGACGTGGCCATACCATTCTTTTCTTAACCTTAAACCGTGGATGGGGCCTGGTGGGAGTGCAGTGGGTTAGCCACCCTGTTTCCTATCATATCATCATATCATATCATATCATATATATGGCTTTGTAGGCTATCAGCCTTTTTTGCCTGCTCTAGGTCACTTGCGGGAGTTTTATGCGCTTTTACCCTCGCACTACAAATATGGATGCGCGCACTTATTACCATTAATAAATTTCTAAATCTGTTTTGTACACCTTAGATTTCCAAAAACTGTCAATACCATTCTTAAATGAGTTTACTGTTCCTGCTGTCACAACAAATTGTGGTAAATTATTCCATGCATTTATTATTCTATTAGTAAAGAAGCAACTATATTTAGAGGTGGTAACATTTTGTTTATCTAATTTTAATGAGTGTCCTCTTGTGTTAGTCAAAACACTTTTATAAAACAATGTTTTAGTAGTATTAACATCATATATTCCATGGACAATTTTGTATGTTTCTATCATGTCACCTCGTAATCTCCTGAATTCCAGACTTGGCAGTTTTATGGTTTCTAATCTATGTTCATAGCTTAAATCCTTCAACCCAACAATTTTCTTGGTAAATCGTTTTTGAACACCCTCTATTGCTGTATTATGTTTTTTTTAAACATGTGCTCCATACAGAATTTCCATACTCCAATACAGGTCTTACCAGTGACTTAAAAAGTGGGACAATAATATCTTTTTCTTTACACTGTATATTACTAAGAAGCATCCCGCATAATCTGTTCGCTTTCTTAACTGTCTGGGACACATGTTCATCGAACGATAATTTAGGATCAACAATCACTCCCAAGTCTTTCTCAGCTGAGGTTATTTCTAATTTTTTATCTTCCATAAAATACTCGTACAGATTATTTCTATGACCTAAGTGCATAACTTTACATTTTTCACTGTTAAATTTAATTTGCCATGTATTAGCCCATTCTGTTAGCATGTTTATGTTTGTTTGCATTTTAGCGATGTTCATAAACTACATGGTAAAGCTTTATACCGTTAACGATCAACAAAAAGTAGTGAATAATATTAGTATACAAAACATCTCTGCTGATAAATAAATGTTTGTGTGTGTGTTTTCTTTTTAAGGGAGGGGCAGAGGATAATTTTTGTACCCCAGAGTTTGTCAGTTCAATTGTTCAAAAAGCTCAAAGTCCCAGACAAATTGCTTTTTCAAGGTACAGATTGCACCAGATTGCACCATTTTGCATCCTTGAAAAAACATTTTCCGGGGGGGCATGCCCCCAGACCCCCCCTCCCCCCCTAGAAGGCTCGGCGCTTCGCACCTTCGCTGAATCTGCAACCCCCCCCCCCCCCCCCCTTAGACTTTTCCCAGGTCTAGCCCTGTATCCCTCTAGGTGACGAACTTACGTGACTTAGGTACGAGACTTTTTAGGTCACCGAGGGTTTTCTCCCGGTGCTCAAGCGTTTTATCGATATAATAAAGAGAGAAAGATGCGTTTAAGCCTATATTATGGGCGCTCATCGCGTGCCCCAGATACGAACGACAGTGTAATTTATGAGGTGCATGTGTTGCAGGTTTAGGGGCCGTGTCAGCGGCTGTGATGTCATCCATGGACAGCGCAGTGTTGGGGTCTTCTTCCATGTTTACCCACAACGTCTATAAAGCTACGCTGCACCACAAGGTATTTCCTTCCTTCCTTCTTTCCTTTTCTTCCTTCCTTTCTTTTGTTCCTTTCTTTCAAGTAGGAGATGCTAACACCTTTACCTCACCTCAACTCAGACCCTCTTGACTTTCTTGGCCATCGGGGCAACATGGGAGCAGCAGGAGCAGGCATCCTCCTCCATAGCGCTCTGGCCATAGCGAATGGCTACCTCCGCCCTCCCCCCCTCCCCATGCAATTCAAGTGTTCGATAGTCAAATGCCAGATGAACCAGAATAAAACGCCATATAATCATTAATAAGTATCCCGTGAACGTTCGACACACACACCACCGTGGCTTGGTCGTTGATCGAGCGTTCGCTCTGCACACTGGTGAACCCAGGTTTGAAACCCGTGGTGGGCATGATAAAGGTGGCCATTTATTCACTGTCCCTCTTAGTAGTACGATTGCTCTGGTGGTTCAGTGTTGTTAATCCCTGTCTCCCATTTCGCCAATAGTTGGGTGTGGACAGTGAACTTCAATGTTCATTCGAGAAACCGACTTTCTTCAATAATATGGAGGGGAGATGATCCTGTCAAACTTCGGCCCTAACGCCACTGTAGAATGTAAACAAGGTGTAAAGGGACATAACTGCAGCTGAACCTACCAACATTGGGCGACATTTGAAAGGGAGATAATCATGTCATTTTTGCCCATTAGGTAGCGATCGAGTAGCTTAACTTCCTTCTTTTGCCCTATGTGGTAGGTCGGCCCAGTATAGAGGGGGAGTTAAGGAAAGAAAGAGGGAGAGAGGGGGTAAGGGTGCATCTTTGATAATTTCGCTGAATTCGATAACCAGTATTTGTACAAATGGCCTACATATCACAATCACAGTGTAACTACATCAATTGCACGCAGGCGTCAGAACGAGAGCTACTCTGGATACAACGCATCTCCATCCTGCTGATTGGTGCAGCAGCCACCGCAATGTCCATATACATCCGCACCGTCTGGGGCCTGTTCGTGCTCGCCGCAGACATCGTCTACGTCATCGTGCTTCCGCAACTGACGTCAGCGCTGTTCTTTCGTCACACAAACGCTTACGGGGCACTGGTGGCCTTTGTGGTGGGTGCTGTGCTGCGGTTAGGGGCTGGAGAACCTTATATAGAACTGCCTGCTTTTATTAAGTGAGTTTTTGCTTTTAATGCTTCATTCTTCATTATTTTTGGCTGGCCTCATGGAGCAGTAAGGGTTGATTCAAATGCCAGATGAACCAGAATAAAACACCATGTATCCCGTGAACTTTTGACAAACACCACCGTTGCTTGATCAGTGATAAAGATTTCGCTCTGCACACTGGTGAACCCATGTTCCCGCTATAGTAATAAAGAGAGAAAGGCGTTTTTTAGCTGATTATGGATGTGTATGTTTCCTATGTCGAAGGTCGCGGGTTTGACCCCCGCGTGGGACGAACTTATAATGGTATTGGATGCAGTCAATCTAAATTAATTTGAACAACAAAAAATAATAATTTAAAAAAAAAGATTTCCTCTCCGTCTTCTAATAGCGTTCTCCTTTTCTTTATGCCACAGGTTTGAGTGAGAGATGTATATTTGTTGTAGTATGTGAGTGGGTAAAACATTTGAGTGTGTGTGTTGGTAAGGATCGCCGCGCCTTGAGCCTGATTGTTGATATGGGGAAACCGCGTATATAGCATCCCATATTTATTTATTTTAACTTTCTTATATAGCGCTTGTCCAGTTAAAGAGCTGCTCAAGCCTAATACAGGATCTAACACCAGCAATCTTTTATGTCATCTTTGTGTAAATAAATAGTTTGGACAGTAAAGATGTTTAATTGTAGTTTGTTGTCATTTGTAAGGTATTTTATTGTATTGTATCATGATGTGGTGTATTGCGAAGTGATTGACAAAAGCAGAACGTTTGGGCCGAAAGCAAACAGTGAGGACTGCACTGATTTGGCGGTGCAGAATCTTCGAGATGCTGAAGGTGGCAGTCCAAATAGAAAGAAGAAAAGAGGGCCATATGTTCAATGCTCAGCGGGATTTCGTTTTTACATCTCTTTAGTCTTTTTGTTAAGGGCTATGAGTAAGTCTATGATTTAGAGGACAACATTGCTCTGGTGCCAGTGATGCCGTTTTGGGGCTTGGTTAGCTTCCAGGACCATTCCCCACCCCAACTGTCATGATAGCTCTTTCTGATGGAGTGGGGATGAGTAGCCTGGGTAAGGCATTCTCCACTATAATCAAGCTCTAGCCCAGTGACTGTTCTTGTGGTCATGGTCAGAAAAGAAGCGGAAGTGACTCCAAATAGCACTTAATAATACATTGAGCTGAATGAGGATAAAGAAATGTAGGAATACTCTTAATTCACACATAAATGTCATTTCTTTTTACCAGAATTTCTGGCTTGTTCCTTTCAGGTACCCCTATTATGACGAGGAGACGGGCTCTCAGGTGTTCCCGTTCCGAACCATCGCTTTCCTGGCCTCCATCTTTAGCCTCGTCATCTTCTCTTGGCTCGCCAGCCTTTGTTTCAACAAGCGCATGTTACCCACATGCTGTGACGTGTTAGGAGGACGTGGGGAGGGAGAGGTGTATGAAGTGAATGCGAACGGAGCAGGGGCAGCCTCCAACAACATCAAGATGGTGTCGCGAACCGATTACGTCAGAGAGAGCTACTTGCTGCACAATCCAACGCTCACCAGATCCAACAAGTTTCAACAAACATGATCAGAGCGTCTCGTAGAATTATGGCGTCATTTGAATGGGTTGGATGACATCTTATTTTTTATTTTTATGTCTTTTTTGTTGTTGTTGTTTTGTATTCTTGTAGACCGACGTATTAGTTACGGTTAAAAGAAGTATAATTATAGGCCTCACATCCTGAGCTTGTTGTCTCTAGGTCAGAGTCTGGATTTAGATTCTAGTCTTGCTGTTGTTCCACTGACCAGAGGCAGGAGCCAATAATTACATAATAATGACATTTTATAATGTTGTGATTGTTTGCTGCCTTCTGACACCATCTCTTATACAGCAACCTGGGCGTAATAGTCCTTGAGCCACTCTTCTACGGCATACACCTGTAGGAGGCGTGGAAGTCTGAACTTGTACAGACAAAAATATAAACTCCTTGAAAAAGCTCATCATTATATACACACAATGCTGTATTCTGATCTAATGTGTGAGGATCATAATGCGGGAAACCTATAATGAGATGGAACATTGTGATCAATCATCATAATGCTGATTATGATCTGTTATGATCCACAAGTCACAGTGGTCAAAAAGCAGCTGACGTTCTAGTTTGATTCACTGTGCCAATGTTATCCTAAGTATGATATATTCCGATTCACTGGGATCACCTCAAATACAGAATGATCTATTCTGATCCACAAGAAGGTCAGATATGACTTCTAATGTCTTGTTCCGGAAACTGGATAATGTATCAAGACAAAGAAGATAAATTGGCGTGGGAAAAGGATTTTGGAAACCGAAAATGTGTGTGTTGTTTTTCCCCTCTAATTAATACCAAGAACAAAAAACTCCAAAACTTTGAGGTGCACGTGACTAACTCTGACTCCGAGTGAAGATCCAACATAACCGGATTTACCCTATCCTATCCTAAGAGAACTTGAAAAAAATATCCTCTGCAAGAATTTTGTGGCTATCGGGAATAAGTTTGAGTAATAAACGGTTGACACTTATAGAGGATTTGAATGTCTCTGGATTTGGACTTTAGTTGGCCAAATGTAACAAAAATTTGCCATAGTGGCTTGTGTGATTGAGGTGACTTCACGGACAGTGGAGATGGATAACGAAGCCATGAGGGTTGCTGAGGACAGAGAGAGATGGAGTATGCTGATTAAACAATCATTTGTGGTGCCCCTACGACCTCTGAGTTACAGGATAGGATAGGATAGGAGATGGGTATACGTGGACCTGAAGAAACAATGGAAAACAGAGTATTTGTAGGAAGAAACATGACAGTACTAGTGAGTTTAAACAAGGGTGCTTACTTCATGTCATATATTGTGCCCAGGATTTTTGTTATTTGTTTTTGCTTGTTTCAATGTTTGTTTGGAAGAATTCCAATGTTTAATGTTAATTTATCTAATTAGTTATTTATATGTATGGAAAGTGTAATTACCCTGCACGGTGTGTCCTGCCCAAATTTTGCTTTGTTGAATGCTATTGTCCAGTGGCTAAAACGTTTTCATGAGATTTGGTACACCTGTACTTAAATTATGGACCATCTTTCAGTAACACTTCGGCTGTCGGTCAGTGAGTTGGTTCGTCGCTCCGAATTTCACTTTGTTTTTCAAAACAGAGTTTGCCTTATCTCAAGGATTTTTGTTAGTTAGTTAGTCATTGTTTATAGGGTCCGCTGTACTCTTTAGTCATTGTTTATAGGGTCCAGCGAGCTGCAAAGAGCCAAATAACTGAACCTAAATTCATCAGTTTTACTTGGCGGATACTTTAACTACTGCTAAGCGTGTTACATCACTCGTATTTGTACTGTCTCGGGTCAAGGTCATCGTGTCTCACCATTTTCTAAACACGTTTTGTCATTATCTAACAATTGCCAAGCTGACTGGAATATATATTTGCTTACAGCTAGTGGCCTATCATTCCAAGTTCTCCTTTTGCTTTGTCGGAAAAAAAAAGCCCACGCCCAGGCACAACACTACCAATAAAATGAACACTTTTGAAAATGCTTATTTTGGGGCTATTTGTGGGAGTATCTGGAAATACATTTGAATGTATCTTGTGTCTTTTTTTTTGGTCATCATCAGCATTTTGTTTGTATGACAGCCATATCTTGTCTCAATACCAAGAAATTATCTTATAATGAGTTTTAATCATTTTGTTTCCAGTTGATGTATTTGCCATGCGTTGTTATCCTTTCAGTTTACAACTGTGCGAAGATCTAAAAATACTGCGAGTCTTTGAAAGTTTGCTTTTAGTTCTTTATTTATGCAGAGGTGCCTGCCGTATGCGCTAGCGCGTATTTTTACGAATTTTCAACATAAAATACGACATTACGAGCAATTCCTTAAAAATACGCATTTTCGTGGTGTAGCCTACCAAATTTTTTTTTTTCGCACTGATTTTATATATGTTCCGATCTGCTATTTCCTTTACTTGCTGACCCTGGAGCAAAAGTGAAATCTCGTGCGTGAGAGGTAGTGCAAGACTTTGTATCAAAGCGTTTACTCGAGAGTGACGATGAGAGCGAGTCTGAAGAAAAGCGGGGTAAGGTTGCAAGTAAACAAAAAGCGCGACAACATTTCTTACGCGAATACCGTAAACATTTTTGAGGAATAATCGAATCTTCGAAAGGAGTTTATTATGCTCACTGCACCAAAGGGTTCGGCATGGTTTGTTTTTATTATATAGTACAAACTTTAGAAGATTAAAAAAAATTAAATTGTTAAAATCGGTCAATATTAAGGCACTTATTAACTGTTCAAATTAGGTAACCCTCACATAAAAATAAAACGCGTTTTTCCCAAAAGTGGCTCAGTTTTCTAAAATTAATACAAAGTGCATAAAAAGGAACTGTATTTACACAACAAAATGCAGAACACTCTACATGTAGTATGCTCAGAAAACAAAAAGTTTTGCCAGTTTCAGCAGAATATACGAAAATAATGACACATTTATATATATATATATTCATAATTCATATTAATTAATTGTTCGACAATATGAAGATCTTTTTGGTGGTTATGGAGTAAAATACAACACAAAAAATAATATATTAGTGTGCATTTGCGACCGTAACTTGTTGCGTTCTATATTATTTTGTTTCATGAGGATTAAAATGGTGAGCTGGAATTAGTATGAATTAATGTTATGTGAATGTGGCAGTTTTCATGACAATAATTCTTTGATCAAATGTTGCGAGTTGCGCGAAATCTGACATTATACAAAATACACATTTTTCATGCAGCCAGTACACAAATGGTCAGACTGGGGGGTAGGCACCTCTGTTTATATGGTAGCTACTGGTTCCAGTTTGTCTGCAAATTAGAGAGAAAAGAGAGAGTGTAGATTTAAGAGTGTACTTGAGGGTGTGTATATTATTCATCATTTTATAAATTTGCATGATTGTATGTGCGTGTGGAGAGAGAGATAAGAGACAATCAATCTATCAACATTTGACATGGTCAACTTCTGATAACATAATGTGTGTTTTTTTGTTACAAAACATTTTATTGCTTGGAGCTTTTTTTGTTGTTTGTTCTGAAAGGACACTCAACATGAAATGTGGTTTATGAAATAATATCATCCATTTGTTTAGCAATCAATAATCAGATCAATAAAACATGTTGTGTTCTAGTTCTTGACTTAAAAGCAGAAATACAAAAACAAAACACAAAATAATTATCAGGCAAAAAACAAATACAAAGCATACCAAATGTATATTTTCACTAACTAATGTATTTTAATGCTAAAAGGGATGCTGAGAGGAGGTGAAAAAGGTGATGAAAAATATATATAGGACTATGTAATGCTCATGCTTTGTAAATTCAATAAATAGCAAATGCACTGTATAATTTTCTTCCTTGACCTTTTAAAATATAATACACTTTTTTCTATCTTGATTTTACAGTTTTAAATAAATATAAAAAAAAATTCAAATATAAATATGTAACAAAAAATAACCAAGGAACACACTAAATAGATATTTATATAAATATTTTTGTTTAAATCACCTGAAAAAATAACCATCAATAATAACCAAAAACAAACAAAATAAACTATTCTTACAAGTTGCAGTATGGAAGATTAAGTCTGGGTCTAATCAATAAAATGATAATTTAAGATACACACAACACAAGCAGCACAACATCCAAAGTATCAAACCATGCATCAAATCAAATGAAATCAACCATTGGAGCTCACTATCCAGAAAATTGATAATAAAACCATACATTTCATATCCACAATCAAATTGTTAAAATATTCAAAGAACTGAAAACCAGTCAACACCAGAAGCAAATGGCACACAATTTATACCACTCTTCCAATGAAGCTTTGATCAATAAATCAATAAAATCATCAATATTCATATTTGCAAAACTAACAAATGTATTCACTATCAGTTTCAGATTGAATTGAATTGAATGGCACAAAATTATTGACTCTATATATATACAAAAACCATTGCAGCATTCACAATAGCCAGAACAAAGAGTGTAACAATTAATCTACGCACAAACATGCACTCAGAACATTTGGACAGCAACACATCCAAGTGCAACTTTGCAAATGCGCACACACATCATAGAAAATATTTATGCACACACACAGAGGCTCTGACACTCTACAAACATACCTCTTTCACATCACCTCACTCATATTATTACTATACATACACAAAAATAATGTAAAATAATAAAACGGTGACAATGCTTGCTGCCTATCATGTAAATCTGCACCCCAGTCTTACACTAATTCCAATGAATTGGGTTATCTAACAACACATTTGTGTTAAGGCAGAAAATAACATTGAAACTGTTTCTCTTGTCAAAAGCTCTCACTGAAGAGAATGAATATATAACAAAATAACCTGACAACCATTTATTTTAACTGCGACTTAACTAAATTCTTTTAATGGTCATCTGTGTACCTCATTCACCAATCAAAAAACTAACAAATACCTAAGAACTATTGTAGTGTTGATATCTTCCATACACTAAAGGCTAAACATAACATTTGTAACTGATCTGTTTTTAATCTGATATCTTCCAGTGACTAAGTGTTCCTACCACATACATTCACCATAAATTTGGAACTATAAGCAGCGACTTTTTTTTTTCTCAACTATAAGCCACAATCCACCACCCACCCCACAAAAGTCACAATACTTGACCTGGCAATCTTTGTCATACTATTTCACTGGACAGAATACGCCATACGGTGTGTATCCACAGATTCATTTTGTGCAAGACAACAACTAAACAAAATGATAACTTATCATTTACAATTTCACATCATTGATAGTTTATAATCCTGACAGAGGGCATGTACAGTGGTCATTGAATGTACAATTTTACATCACAATAGTCCATAAACCCATAACCATGACATAGAGCACAAATACTGGCCACTTACTTTAAATATATGCATTCAAAAATTTCCAAGACTGCCTGTTTATAATGAACTATTACTAGCATTACTCAAATCAACCTTGTTTTACTTTTAATAAACGTTAATAGCTTTTAGAATTTGTAAAAAAAAATAATCTTAAAGAAGATCCTTGTTATGAAGTTATTATTTTTCCTTTTCAGCCTGTACCTTTACTAGAATGAAGTAAAAAACTGAGATTTAACAATTAAATATTGGTCAGGAATGTAGGATGTTGTTTCATTTTGTAATCAAAACTAATATTTCTAAAACTAATATTATTTCTTTCACAAAATAAACCTACAAATGTGGGTATATCAATTATCACCTAATTATTATTTTAAAAATTTAATTAAAATATAAAACGTGGGATGTTGTTTTACTTTGTAATCAAAACTGAAGCAAATCATCTTCACAAACCCTCCAGCATCAAGTTCTTTATCTTTTTCTTTAAACACTGACCATGTTATTTTCATGATTATCAAAGTAATATATTTCATTCAGAGACGATCAACAAAACCTGCAATATATATATAAAAGATGTATGCTCATGTGATCATTCATATGTCAAAAACAACTGTCATGATAGACCATGCTCGGAAATACCAGGGGAAACAACTTTGGCCAGCATGTTGCGCCAGAGTTGTATAAAGTTCAGGCTGACAGTCTTCGCAAACTGTGTTCGTTTCTACAATTTCTGCTCTGTCCTCTATCAAACCATCCGGATCAACCGAAAGGTTGATTTCAGTTGCAATTCTTACTAGCTCCACTAGTTCGGCCTTGAACTGCCAGGCAACCTTGCATTACATTATTTATTGCTTTAGGTCCAGAGGACTCTTCCGAGCCAAATCAGGACCAAAAAAATCAAGACCACAACTTCGCTGAAAGAGGACTCACCCCTGATCTGCATAAAAGATCTGCCGAAACAACCCTAGTGGTAACACTCAATGCACTCCACCTGCCGGTCACTTTACAATATAGACATCCCACGCAGGGGACGCTGAAGCTATACTGTAATTTATCGAACCCCCGTTTACAAAAACAAAATAGAATAACTTATCAACAAAACACATACATATAAAATGCCCACATTCATTATAACTTAACAAAATACATACATATAAAATGCCTACATTGCTAAATAATAACATAGGAAGCCATAGTGACCACCTAGCAGAAAGTGTCCAATATTCCCAAACTGTTCCAACAGACCTCACATACAAATGAGGAGTTCTGTTCCCGAAGAGTTTTCAAGAAAAAAGGTTGGTGACTGGTCTAGCGAAGAAGAAGATAGTACTACTGCAGTTTATTTATTATCCCTTTCTATCGGGAAACTCTGGGCCGCCTCCCCCGGGGAAGGCGCAGTCGCAGCCAGTGGCGCACCCAAACCCTACCTACCTAACATTATTTGAGAGACAAGTTAAATCCCCATTTCCAAAGACAGTCTATTTAAAAATTAAACTGTAAAAATGAAAAAAGTCATCATTATAGCACCGATGTAAGTCACAACCAGACATTTCAATAAAATTAATAGGAAACTTGATTTTTTATGGTTTGATTTAAACAAAAAAACTTTTAAGAAATACATGTAATAGTCTTAATAATAAATAATTTACAAAATAGATCTATAGATCTATAATAAAAACACATTTAGTTAATATCAGTTATAAAGAATGTATGAGTGTAATAAAACAAATAAAATATTTTACAAATAAACAGATTTACTTTTAAAGAAAATTTTGTTCCACAAGGCTATGGGACTACCTTTACCTTTACCTTTTTTTTTTTGTTCC
Organism: Oncomelania hupensis; assembly: GCA_036898135.1. NCBI lineage: Eukaryota > Metazoa > Mollusca > Gastropoda > Littorinimorpha > Pomatiopsidae > Oncomelania > Oncomelania hupensis. Next base: position 6,863,186 of record CM072527.1, read on the forward strand.
AAGACAGATATGTGAAAATAGTTACAAGTTTACTTTGAGAAACTTTGTAATTATACAATGTTTAAATCAAGAAGGCTATTCGTCTCACCCCTCCTCCAAACAAAACACATTACCTTCAATAATGATCAGTTGAGTCATAATTACACATGAACATTACATTTAAAAAAAGTTTTAACATTGAAGTTTAGGCCAACGAATGAGACACTCAGTGCTCTACGATGACCTTTCCATCAAACTACGGTAGGGTAACAGAGCAACATCAAAAACATTCTGTTGACTTGCATACAATTCTCCCCACTTTTGAAAGGCATATTCTTTTGACAGGTTATAAATCAAACATAAAGTGTTATCTTGAACTAATGCATACACGTTCATTATTTCTGGGAAAAAGGCTTTTAAAAGAATAAATTGGCTTCACTGTCTTTACAGCAAGAACCCCACACACAACTAACAACCACATTCATAAATGTATCATACATAACAAAATAGTATTAACATGCAAGAAAGAAATCTAGAATGAAAACTAATGTCACTATTCTTTGGTAAAAACTAACCTACATTAAATACTAGAATTATTTGGACACATTAAACTGTAGGTCATGATCAATTTGGCAGTCATGATTTTAAACTCGTGTCATGTAAAAACTAAAATTGAGGACTCTACAACTTACATACAAATTAAATAGTAACAAATACAGCAAATATTAACAAGCCAAGCCAAGACATTACAATTTTTGACTGCTGTTTCAAAGCTGTAGTGGTTATAGCACATGTATACTAAATGTATGCTTGAGAACACAAAACATGCTATCTCACAAAACAACAAATCTTGCAGACATTTTTAAGAAACGTGTGGTTAATAAGTAAAATAATTAATTATGAAGCGTTCTCTTCTAAAATAGTTTTCAAAGACAAATAGTTACTCCTGTTGTTAAAAAAAACGGAAAGATAGATCTGGATGCATTTTACATAAAACACTAAATAGATTGACCTTGAAGTTCTGCATGCAAACTTATATGAAATAAAGTAGAGTGCCCAAGTTCTGCATGCATATGAAATAAAATAGATTGACCTCCGAGTTTAGCAAGCATATGAATAAAGTAGATTGACCTCTATCACGGCCCTTTCAAAACAAGTTGTGCTCATAGCTTGAAGACAACAACAGTAACGCACAGAGGACCCATGGATAATAATTTCACAGAAAGACAAGAGAAAGACTTTTCTACCACAACAATACTCACACACACGCACAAACACACAATAAGTACATTGTGCTTCTTCAAGCACTACCAAACCAATACAGGACGGCATGACCATTTTAAAACATACGTTAAAACACAACTCCTGTAATTATGGCATGCAAAACAAGCAGTCCAGCAACACAAACTATATGCATGGTCAACACAGTAACTTCAATAAATAAATAATACAAACCAATAAAGGCAGTGAAGACACCAGGGTCATGAAAATGCACACAGTTCACAAAACATCATAAAACCGTTCCGTATTGTTGATCTGATTCTGCACTTCAGAATTTCCTCCAAGATCAGTCGTTCAAGTAATTTTTCTATCCATTTAAACCACAAAGTGAACCATGTCAACTCACCCGAATACACACTATGAACATCACCATGATGTGTGATACACAATTCACAATGGATGTTGCAGATCATTTTCTCGCTTTCCATTAAAGCAATAATGGAGAGAACTTTTTGTGTTCAAACAGCCCTACCTCAGACGTATTTTACAATTTTATAGATACAATTCACACAAAAATGTTGCAGATCATTTTGGTGTGTTGCAGATCATTTTGATGTGTTGCAGATCATTTTGGTGTGTTAACTATTTTATTTTGTAATGTTAACTAATTTTAATTCCATTTTGGTTGCATTAACTATTCCATGATGACATGCTCACAGTGGTGAAGAAATGGAAAGCATCAGGCCTTGCAAAGACCATCCTGCAAGGCACGATGCAGAGAGGCAGAAGAAGAAGGAGACAGAAAAAGAGGTGGGAAGACAACATTCAAGAATGGACTGGCTTGACGCCGAGCCAAACCATGAGGGTTGCCGAGGACAGAGAAAGATGGAGTATGCTGGTCAAATGATAATCTGCGGTGCCCCCAACGACTTTTAAGTTATCGGATAGGATAGGATAACTATTCCAGTTTTCAGCAAATAATTCAGAGCCATTCTCTGTTTTAAAACAACCCTACCTTAGAAGTATTTTATATAAACACAATTCACACACAAATAGTTGCAGATCACTTTGCTGTGATAACTATTTCAATTTTTAGCAAAAGATGCAGTCATTTTCTGTGCTAAAATGGGCTTACTCCGTAAGCTTGTAGTAAAGCTAATACCTAGTTAAGTTTGCCCTTCACAAAGCTTTTTTGTACAGACATGATTGTAACTTTTTATTGACTGTGATCATGGTTTGCAAGTTTTTCAGGATGCAGGGCTTAAGTAGCAACATGTTCCTACCAAAAAGTACACAGGCACAGAATTGTACAAGTTGACACGAAAATGCATCATTGTCAGAATCCAAAGTTGAGTGGGAAATCATAACTGGTCTAGTTCTGTCACTGTGGTGTCAGGGCCGTGAGCAAAAGACATGGGAGATCCCACACGCGTGACAAAACTCCCTCCTGGTGCATAGTCCATGGCCGTAGCTTGCATGCTAGGATAGGCACTGCCTCCTTGCCCAACCCCCATGCTGCCTTTCTCCGCCCCTTGAGGATTGTAGCCTGCGGCTCCACCCATGACCATCCCTCTCTGCCCCATCTGGTAACCTTGACCTTGAAAATGACCCTGAACCCCATACTGGCCTTGACCCACGCCGCCATAATGCCCTTGGCCACCATATTGTCCTTGACCTTGAACGCTGTACTGGCCATACTGACCCTGACCTTGACTACTGAACTGACCCTGACCTCCTTGCCCCCCGTATGGCCCTTGACCTCCGTAAGGGCCCTGGCTGGAGTAGGTTGAGCCCAGGGTGCCCACGCCGGTGCTAGTGGTGGCGCCGCCGCTGCTCTCCACCCCTTCCGACTCCGAAGGTCGTGACATGGCGCTGCTATGGAGACCGACCGAGGATTGGTCACTGGTGCTGCTGGCTGTGGTGGTGGTCATCATGCCAGTGGGTGCTGGGGCAGGGGCCGGGGGTGAAGAGGAAAATCCTGACGGTCCGTGGTCAGAGCTGGGCCCAGAGTTTGAGGAGGCATGAGAGGACTGGGAGGTAGGCATATAGGAGGGCAGAGGGGCATAGCCAATGGGGTACGGAGGGGTATAGGCATTTGGGGGGAGAGAGGGGTATGGATGATTTGGTGGTGGTGGTCCATGCTGACCCATGTTCATGCCACCTGGTGACAGGACAATGAAAACCAACTCTTTATCAAAATGCTTAGTACAATAACAAATTCATAATTCAGGCAGATTTATACATTTATAAGCCTTCAGTTATGTACTTCATATCAATCTAACTGTCCAGTGCTATAGCAAGAAAGAAACAAAAATCCACAAAAACAACAAATGTGAAATGAGAATAATATTAATATATCACTGTTTAGAAAAAAGATGTACAGGTGATGATGATGATAATGATGAGAATGATGATGATGTCCATTTGTACAGTGCACATGTCCATCCATAAAGAATGCTCAGGGCTCATAAGAAGGGTGGCCAAGTCATGTGGAGTCCAAATAGTTTATTACTGAATGAAATGAAAATAAACACAGTGTTCCCTCCACACACAAAAAATGAGAGTCCTTGGGACTCCCAGGTATAAAATTTTAAGAGTCCTTGTGCAAATTTTGAGAGTCCCCAAATCGGAAAAAAAAAAGTAAAAACAAGTCCAAGCCTCACTTTTTTCTTCTTTTTTTTTTTTTAACTCTGTTAAAGCGTCACATTAGTTATCATAATCATATAAAACCAAAAAATTAAAACATGTATTAAATGTTTATTTAAGCCTGAGACGCTTGGTTGCTGCAAACTCCTTCAGAGCACCCTGCACAACAGCTTCTGGATCTGTACTTGATGTTGCTGTGGATGAACGGGTTTTGGGCCCAGTCAACCAAGTCAGAAGTGACATGATCGTGTATGATAGAATCAAAGAATGGATTCACGAAGATTTCTTCTGTTCGGTGAATGGATTACTTGGAGGAAGTTTACAATGCGCGTGCATGGGATTTTTTAAGAACGATAACTCCCGACACAATCTTTAATCGTCTGCAATGGCAGTCTCAGTTGGATTCTGATTATGCCGTGAATTAGATCGCCACTCGTTGGTCGTATTTTTGACTTCAGCTTTTCGAAAAAAATGTGTGCGTCCAGGACGCACACATGCAAATTTTTCTGCGTATTTTTCATATTTTGTGTGTAATTGACGCACTACTGTGCGTAATCGGGAACACTGTAAACAGGATTTGGATTTGGTTTTGATGAAATGGTAAAACAAATAAAACCAACAATATCTAGAAAGAAAACAAAAGAAATAGAGAGGGGGATGAAAGAGACGGTGACAGTGAGAGTAGTGCTTTGTAGCAGGTAAACTGCATGGAACAAAAGGGTTTTCAGTCTGATCCTAAACATGAAAACAGTCTTGTGAATTCTTCAGTGTCCCACAGACAGACAACGAAAACGCAATTAAAAGAGACTTCTCACCGTGCATATTGTTCTGACCGGCAGCTCCAGCTTGTTGTCCCTGAGTTGGTGGATACATGCCCGTGTTGACAGGTGCCATGGGATAGGAGTTCCCTCCCATTCCACCATTAAACCCCACCCCTTGCCCAGCCCCATCACCAGTGGGGGCTCTTTGGTAAGCAGGGTTAGAGTTCTGGTCACTGCTGCTACTGGACCCTCCCATGAGGTTGCGCCTTCGACAGATGCAGCAGACGATGATGATGAAACCGATGAAAAGAGCAAGGGCGATGCCGACGATGAGAGGGATTGGGGCTTGATCGTCCACCTCCATGGGAGTGGTGGAGGCTGGAGTGGGCCCTGAAGTAAAATTTCACAGTCAATAATTCCAATAGCAATAAATAAACAAAGAACGAAGGAAAGAAGAAAACAAAATAAAAAAACAAGCAAATTTATACAATAATTTAACAGCTTTTGTGCAGGAAAATGTTAAACAAGAACAATAAAATAAAATAAACAGATTGAGATTTTTTTTAAAAAAATTCATTCCGTTTTACAATTAGTGAGTTTAACTTTAAAGTCTAGATCAAAATTGCAGGGCAAAAAACTACTTGACTTCACCATCCATGCCCAGAGATAACTATTTGCTGAATTTACATTCCTACATATTGTGTGCCTAAAATTTTTAATTCACAATGAGTGTTGTCCCACTAAAAAAAATAAGCTTATGTTACAAAAAGCAAACAACTTCCATTTTAAAAAAATGCATTCCATAGTTTTTGTGTCTAGAAAGAGCAACAGCCCCTGGCTAGCCAACCAACATTCTGTAGCTAAATATGGCAGCTACCAAAGCCGGTAACTAGACAGAACCAATCAGCTGTGTTGTTCACTCAGAAATAGGGTACAAGCAGAAACAGGGTAAAAGGTCACATTGCAATTATATTCATTGTACCGTCATCAGGGGAAATCACTACCTGTTCAGAACCGAAATTGAAAATTCACACTTCCGCAGTTGGGGTGTGCAACGAAGCCCACTATCATTATGTAACGTGATAACAATGAGAATTTTAGGGTAAACCCATTCTGAACAGAAGTAAACAAAACCTTCGAATTTGGGGCCTTTTAAGTGAGGAGTAAAGAATTGACAACGTCATCATTCACCACTGAACTTGAAGACAAAACAATAACAAAAAGTTCAATGAAAGATCAATCAACTGGGATCATTTTTCACTCAAATTCAAAAGGAGTGGCATTTTGATATCAACAGGGTGGAGAACAACTGAATCAAGAAATCTCTGAAATCCGGCCGGGGCCCAGGGGCCGCCTTAGGCCCCGGTGGGCTCCAGGGGCCAAGCCCCAGCAGGGGGCGCCTCCTGAAAGAAAATGAATGTATGCCATTTTGAAAGTAATTTAGGGCCTCTCCTGAAAGCAAAAAGCACAAAGTAAACATGAATAGAAACAACCCCCCCCCCCCCCCCCCAAAAAAAAAAAAAAAAAAGTTTTAATTTTTATGCACATGCCTTTCAAAAAGTTAAGAATCTTGATTTGTAGGCCTAAATCTCGGAACTCAATATTTTTTCTCAGAAATGCAAATGCCTTCCGTGGAAATCCGCGGATCCGAGGAAAATTCTCCACCCTGTATCAAGCAAAGATCCTGTACTTTTATAGCTTTAAATTAAGCAACTATGCTGTACCTCCACTCAAGATCTTTTACAATATTATAATTTATATAATAATTTGGTCACTTTAGGCAAGCATCTCTGACGCCATGTTTACTCGTTTATCTGTGAGAAGGTGGGATACAGCTTATCTTCTATACAATCTTCCTGATTAATTTTTTTAAAACTTAAATTTGTAGGGTTAGAACTTAGACGTGTAAACCGAGTTGTATAAATACACTGAAGACCCTACTTTTATCATTGTATATTGTATTCATATTACTGTACTTAATTAAACTATATTATTACTTGTATAATTTGTAAACAAAACAGTGACAGAACATTAAGAAATAACACACGAAACATCAAGTTGCAAATGACATATTCACATTGTGAACTGAGTAAACTTTAATTGAGCATGTTACAGATGTTACAGAACGGCTTTAAAATGTAAATGCAGCAAGCAAGCATAATATGTATTCATACTGTTATTAGCAAAAAAATCATGCATGATGTGTGGCTGAAATGAAATAACATCCAACATCAAGCAAAAGTTAAAATAATAATTTAATAGAATAGATCTGTCAATGTCTTCTTCTTAAGGGGTTTTAACCCTTCAGAAACACCTTTTGTGCGTTCAAACTAGAGTATCACACACAGTCTAATAATAATAATAATAACGGATTTTTATATAGCGGATACTCCAGCCTATGACCAGACTCACCACGCTTTACATAGTCATTACATATAAGTACATGCACTCGATAAACCTCGCTTTCGCTATAATACACCAAAAGACAGAACAGTAAGGGTACAAATTATTTACACTTATGTACACAAATTACAATTTACAACTATGTACACAAATGACAGAAAAGACAAATAGAATAGCAAAAACATATTCACAGCTATTTATATGCCCGGTTAGGCCCAGGAGGATTGATTGATTTATTGTTGCTTTAGGTCCAGCGGACTCTTCCGAGCCAAATCAGGACCGGACAACCCCCGATCCGCATAAAAGATCTGCTGAAACAACCCCAGTGGGAAAATTGAATGCCCTCCAATGGCCAGTCACTTTACAATAAAGACATCCCACGCGGGGGACGGCTGAGGGTTGACCTCAACTACGCGAACACCCCGGTTACAAAAACAAAATAGAATACAAACATCATTATAAATCATCAAAAAACACATACATATAAAATGCCTATAGTGCTAAATAGTACAATCATAGGAAGCCCTAGTGACCACCCGGCAGAAAGCGTCCAACACTCCCAAGCTGATCCAACAGACCTCATACACAAACAAGGAGTCTTGTCCAGGAAGAGTTTTCAAGAAAAAAGGTAGGTCATTGATCTAGCGAAGAAGAAGATAGTATAGCAGAGTGAAGGACAGAGCAGGAATAGGAAAGAGTAAATGAGGAAGACAGCGACAGTGGGAATTTAAAGCACTAAACCTCCACAAAGTGGGGACACTATTTATACTGAAAACCCCCGGCACTCCAACGGGGGTACTGTTGCCGCAGTGAATCTGTCTTGCCTATAAAGGAAAGACAGGTTTTCAACTGTGGCTTTCACTGTTCCCTTTATAGGTTTGAACAATCTACAGTGGCAAGATTGCTCAACCCACCTCTTCAAACTTCACTATTCAGAATGATCTGTATCCTGCTGCCATTCTCTCCTCTTTGTCTCTGTCTGCTCCGTAAGTGTATACACGGCTGTACATATTTATATTGTTTTGTTTTTTTTGGTTTTTTTTTTTTTTTTTGCCCAGGAGGAAAAACAATATAAATATGTACAGCCGTGTATACACTTACGGAGCAGACAGAGACAAAGAGGAGAGAATGGCAGCAGGATACAGATCATTCTGAATAGTGAAGTTTGAAGAGGTGGGTTTTGAGGGCCTTTTTGAATGCTTGTGTTGATTGTATGTTGCGGATATGGGAGGGAAGGGAGTTCCACTGCTTAGGTGCGGAGTAAGCGAATGCACGTTGGCCGTATGTCTTAGTGCGGGTGACGGGAACCTTGAGTGTGCGAGTGTCAGCAGAAGATCTTAAAGTGCGTGAAGGGGAGTAGACAGACAGTAGATCAGCAAGGTAGGAGGGACAAGAATCTGTGAAGAAGTTGTGACAGAGAACAGAGAGTTTGTACTCTATGCGTGCTTGCACAGGAAGCCAGTGAAGGGAATGTAGTAGAGGTGTGATGTGATCGCGTTTCTTAGCTCGGAATACTAGTCTAGCTGCTGAGTTCTGAACCTTTTGTAGCTTGTCAATGATGTGTTTTGGGGAGCCAGCGAGGAGAGAGTTGCAATAGTCAAGACGAGAAAGGACGAGAGCGCAGACTAGGGTCTACACGCATACCCTTGTGTAATACTAATAGAACTGCACTCTAGATAGTCTGACCACCGTATATCCCAAGTAAAGTTCACATTATTTTCTGTGTGCAATTGAAAACGCAATGCCAATGAATGGGAAGAAGAAAAAACTACAGGGAATTTCCACTCCCACCCCACAAACCCTTAAAGTCACTAGTGGTCTTGATAGAAACTGATCCCTTGCCATTTTAGTAATACTACTAATAGCTGTCGGTGCATTCTGATACCTTACAACATGTGACTGGATGAAGCCAGAGAAGGCACACATTCGACCCATCTAGATTTCCTTCCATAGTCACAAACTGGAAAGCTTGTTTTGTCGTTTTATATCCTATTTACTGCTTTTCAGAATTTCACCACAAATTTAAATTACATTCAGGTATCGTTAACCACATTATAAAGGCAGTTGTTGGTACTTTCACTGACATTGTGACAGGTACCAAAAACATGACTATGGTTAAATTTGCTTAGATCCACTTTAAAATTGTTCTTCATAATCAAATGACAAATCATGTTCAATGCAAAATATAAATATATCAGGCTGCAGAACAGTCCAAGGAAAAAATCTCTGAAATCCGGCCGGGGTCCAGGGGCCGCCGAAAGGCCCCTGGTGAGGTCCAGGGGCGAATCCCCAGTAGGGAGGCCTGGGGGGCAAAGCCCCCCCCCCGAAGCTGAACGCTTCATAGCACTTGAAACCCTAAAAGAATGCTTTTCGTGAGAGATAAACTTGAATTTTTGTTGTTGTTGAGAATATTCATAGATTGGCAATATTATTATTAATATCCTCACAAACACAAAAGCAAAACTTACTTGAAAACTGGCAGAAAAGCACTCTTCATATCAAACAGCAAAACAAAATTACTGGCGTACTGGAGTCTCAAAAGCATTGTGAAGCACGAGTTCATAGAAGTTACAACTCAGTATAAAGCATTAGTTTATTAAATTTTCAAATCAGAAGCAGGCAAAGTGTCAAGGTTAGTGTCAGCAATTTTACTTCTTGAAAAAAGAAGAAATTGATGTCTATTTTCTTTTGGTACTTCTAGGAGGTACAGGGGCAGTATTCTGTTCACAGACATCGTCTTCCACAACAAGAAAATCTGAATGTGATTCATATACAGTCTTTTGGCAGGTGACTTCTCAGAATCAGGACTGGGACATGGACGCTTTCTGCCTCTTAGTTCGCTCTGACTGCTAGCTGTAATCACATCTACAGTCGCTGCTTTCTTTACAGACTGCATGTGTGTTGACTTTGCTATTGAAGCCTGGATTAGCAGGTCCTCTTTGTCAGCTTTCTTGGAGGCAGGTACAGCAGCACCAACTCTCATTTTGGACTGCATATGCTCATACAGAGCGGTAATGCCACGATTGGCATAGCTGACTTCTCTGTCACACAAAAGGCAACGCACCATTCCAACACAGTCGACTTTTCGTAAAAAGGCAGAAAGCCGCTGGTCACATTCTCCTTCCTGTTATAGACTTCTCCATCCACTCCCACTTCCATTTGTTTGCAATGTTGCCTTCAATGAAAGGCTCGCCACGATTATATATTCGTGAAACGCACGACATGGTAATTTTCGCAGACACAAAATTCTGACAAAGGTACTGTTTTTCGGTGGCCCGCGAAAAGTCATAAAAGCATTCAACAACTGTACGCACCCGCTGAAGTTACTCTGATCTGAGCAGCGGTTTGAGCGCGGGTAACAAGAACACAACATTACCCAGACAGCACCGAGTATTGGAACAATATTGCATGGATATTGTCTCTGCCTTGGAATCCAATTACAATGTAATTCGTATGTGGAGCCAATACTACGCTTCATTGCTTTCGCGATATAACTAAGCGCATGCGCAGTGAAGATCGGCCCATAGTTAAGCAATATTGCATGGATGTTGTATCTGCCTTGGAATCCAACTACAATGCAATTTGTATGTAGAGCTAATCTATATATACAACTCTTCTTTGCTTTCAATATGGACAACTGAATTAGCTGTGCGACACAAGTTAAGTTTACAATATTGTCTGCAACAACTTTAACCCACCTCCATATCAACACATTTTTTGTAATGTAAAAAAGAACACACAACCCTTATCTCTATCGCTCTACACAGGTACAACTATTTAAATTTTAAAAAAAAAACGGAATCCACATCAAAACAAAATCTTAATAATTCAAATTAATATACAATCAAATACACACAAATTGAAAAGAACGGTGAAGCTGTGGGGAAAGAAAAAACATTATAGAGGGCTCGTGACTCGAACCCACACCATTCGAAATTCGCGGCCGTTTCACTATCAGCTGCCCGTTTTCGTACAACAGAAATTTTAGTCAAACTAAGCCTACTATCTAATCCATTCCTCGCGCCATAACTGCAGTAGCTCTGTACAGAAGTGTGCCACGTGACCCAAACAGCGCGAACGAGCGAGGAAGGGAACACAGTTGACGCCAGCAGTTTGTGAAGTGTTTAACCTACAAGGTAAATACTGTTGTTTTTATCATATTAAACCCAAACTAAACTTTGAGAGACAATATCTTCTATGTCATACTGGTCAGAAAGGCGGAAAATACGTAACATGACTAGAGATTATTTGTTAGCATGTAGGGCAGGTGATAAAATTCAAAATGACCTGCCAACGGCAATGGCGAGTTTTCCTCAATAGTGGACCGAGTCCATCCAAAGTAGTAAGATTCAACTCATCCGATGGTCATATAGTTTAGATTCACATGAGTAAGAAATTCTGGATGGATCAACTACAGAAATGGACCAAACAGAAGAGAATGTGGCAAGAGAAAGTGAGGTTGATGAGCCTGTGGTAATCACAGGCTGTGAAGTCTGTAGGCCTCACCTCAATTACATAATGTAATTGAGGCGAGGCCTACGGATTTCGGGTGTCGGATAGTGCAGTGGTTGGAGCACTCGCTACTGTGTCGAAAGTGAAGCACCGTCCGGTGCGGTTAGCACTTGGATGGGTGACCGCTAAGGTGTGAAGCGACAAACAACAACGCCCCCAGTTGACTCAACTGTGATTGAGTACCTACTCTCTTGAGGGTGGGGAAGGTAAAGCAGCGAGGGAGAGAGTTGGGCATCACCCTCATTACGCTGGCCCAAGATAAGTGTGATCTCCAACATCACGCTCCCCTACGGCCACAAGGCTATGGGACTACCTTTTTTTTTTTTACCTACGGATTTCACAGCCAGTGTGGTAATAGACTTAGCCTTGGTTAATAAAATTGATGGTTTTTTTCTGACAATGTGGAAGATGTAGATATGCAGGATTTTTTGACTGAAGTAGAAGCAAGAGACTCATCAGTTGATGAGATTTCTGATTCAGATAGTGAACAGTTTGACTTTGAGGATAATATAAAGATCAGACTTCAGCTTGCCTAGCATTTGATTTTTTTTTTTTTACATGCTTCTACTTTGTTTGGAATAACACTAGTTGCACTTTCTGCTTTGCTGGCAATACTTCACGAAAGGTCAAGGTCATTTGAATCATTTTATTGCTAAAAACGTTTTGTTGTAGCAGTTCTAATGAGTTTAACTAAAATGACTAAATAAAATTTATTGTATTCATGATTACAGGTCCTGTAACTGGCAGCCATAGGAGGCACTAGCCTCAAGGCCGTGACAAAAAATATGGAAGTAGCTGCATGTGAGCCCCAAGACCGGCCTTCAGGTACACGGCAACTGGAAAAGTTAAAACGGGGATGCTGAAGGACTTTCAGGATCTCCTAAATACAGTTTATGGTACGTAGAGATCTTGTTTTCTCCACTGGCAAAGTGAGAAGCTACCATTCTGATTGAGCATTAAACAAATTGAATAGAATTGCCAACAGTTACAAGATTTTAGGAAATTTGTTAATTTAGTGCTGTAGACAGCTGATTTGCAGTTTTGTGACTTTAAATTGTTGACAGAAAGAAATAACTTTAACATGATGCTATTCTCAAGCTCACTGGGCCCTCACACTCTAGGTACATATATATTGCTTACACTTTCGTGATCTAATTTACAGATCCAACGAAAACATTGAAATATATATATTAAAACATTCTCAGAATTTTTTGCTTGTGTGAACAGTAAAGGTTCTACAAATGTACACATTTCATTGCTTCAGACATGTATTCTGTTTGTGACATTTTCTCTGTCTTTTGTTCCTCAGCGGCTGCAAGGAAGAGATTCCCAAAACAACATAGCGGGACACCATCAACAGCCACTTCTTTACCAGGTCATGTGACAGGGCAAGAGAGGGAGACTGGTAAAAATCAAGAAGAGGTTGAGAGAAGACTGACAGAATCAATCCAACAGCCAGCAGAATCAATCTGACATGCCAATCCAGTCCAACAGTTGGCATGCAGAGTATTACAGTTGGAATATTGTTTTATTTTTATTGCTTATGTGGTTTCTTTTATTTCAATAGTGAAATAAGCTATACAGAATTTTGCCTCTGGTTTTGTACGAGTGTATGGTGTGCGTATGTGACTGTGTGTGTGCTACGTTAACTAATTCATTTTAAGTTAACAATCTCTTTAAATGCTGTATACTTGAGAAACCAGTTTATAAGTTGAAATTCTGCAATATTTCAGGCCCTGCAACTATCACATTCAGAACACAGCATCCAGGTGTTTGTACAACTTTCAGTGAAACAAAATGGAATACTGATCCCAATCCCAACCTCACCAAACAAACAGAAAAAAGATAAATAAGTTTCCAAAGGGACATTTTGCAATAAAACAGCAAATAAAATTTATTTGGTATTGGTATCTGGAGCGTTAAAGTTTATTGCAATTAAAGTTGATTGTACTGTTTAAAGATGCAGAACAAGCAAAAAAAATCAGGAATAATTCAGGTGTACTGTTACTGTGTTTTTTTTGTGTCTGAAGTTAGTTTCGTAAGTTACGGAAAACAAATGCTCTAAAATACTTCATTTTTGAATAATTATGATTTCATTGCTGATAAAAAATTTTTGTTTACATTTTATTTGAGAAATTTGTCAAATGTTTGTACTAATATAAAACCTGAAGTTCTTCTTATTTTAGTTGCTTTGTTCCATCAATTACATATGTTGATGCATTATTCATTTGTGATTTTCATTGGATTAAAGGTTTTTCCTACTTCGATTCATTATTCATTGCGCTGTACTCTATAATAATGCATCGAAGTAGGAGAAACCTTTTAAGTTTTATCAAATGAAAACCACAAATCAGACCAATATTTAATCAACATAGGAGTAACATTACACTGACTTTGGCTAGATATTGGAACTTATGAATAATGAAAATAACAAATTAGACCAATATTGAACCAACATAGGAGCAACATTACACTCACATTAGATAGATGTTGGAACCAACGACTAATTAAAATCGCAAATCATACCAATATTGAACCAACATAAGAGCAACATTACACTGACATTGGATAGATATTGGAATCGATACTAAATCCAATACAGACGCAATATTCAGCTTATGTTAGAGCAATATTGTTGCAGTGTAGATGCAATGTTGCACTAATATTGGGTATACATTGGATACAAAGTAAAATCCAATATTGCTCCAATAATAGGGCGATTTGCGCTTCCAACATTGCAGCAATGTTGTACTCCAATATTAGGGCAATGTAACAGTCAATATTAGGGCAATGTTGCACCAATATTGCCGTGCTGTCTGGGTAGCGGGCGGCGCGTTTCTTTTCTATTACGATAATGGCGGCCAAAATAAGGTGGATCAGTGACCGGATTTGCAAAGATCGGGAAAAAAATTGCTACCCTCCCAAAAAAAAAAAAAAATCTCGGAACTTCAATTTTTTTTTCTCGGGACGGCAACCATTTTCCTCGGAAAATCGCGGATCCGAGGAGAGTTCTGCAGCCTGTATATGCATGTATTCTTATTTATACTATAGTTTATTTAAACTAAATTTAATATATATTGTACAAAAAAATGTCCCTTGCAAATGTTAAATATTGACTTACAGTTTAGAAATACTGATTTACTCCAGTCCAACATAAAATAAAACTAAAGGCGTAAAGTATCCAATTATAACCCTGATCTGATGACAATTTCCAGGAGTTGGCAAGAACAAATTGAAACAATTCCTATACACTAATACAGGTACTTTCCTCTAACTTCTACAGCTGCACTTTGAATTGAAATAAATGTTAAATACTTGTTACTTAAAAAACATTGTACTCCAATTAGAAGTAGAAGGTATTACTTACTATGTCAATTCTAAATAACGTTGGCTGCAAACTGTAGCATCGGTGAGACTGCCATGAAAAAGTGTGAACATTGAATTTGAAACAAACCTGCAGTGCCTAAATCAAGTAAATGGATTTTTTTGTAATAGGAAACTACTTTATCCCTAAACAAAGCTATTGCAGTTTTTAATATCCAAGAACGCGCTAGTTACATTATTCATTTCAGAGAAGGCCGTGGCTGCTCGTACGGGACCGTACGACAAGAAAATATTCTATTCGTACGGCACCCTACGAAACGCATAAGTTATAAGTTATGGGAACCCCCTCTATAATTCCTTGTAATTCAATCACTTGTAGACGGACCGCTAGCCCTAACCCTAACCCGTTTCGAGCGGTATATGTGTAGCACTGCCTTACCCTACCCGTCGAGGCACTGCCTTACCCTACCCGTCGTTCCCAGATCCTTTTTTGGGAGCCGCCTTGGATCCGAGAACCGAGCCGGGTTCCCGGAACCAAAGGCCGGGTCCTCAGATAACCGTAGGGAAAACTGTTAACCGGTTATGTAGGAACATTTTATAAGCCTATATATATTCCTCAATCTCTTTAACTTTTGCTAAAAATTCATCATAGCTACAGAAAGTTTCGCCGCGCTGAAAGCGCAGCGTGCTGTTGGCAGCCATTTTGACTTTTCTCACAAAGGCCCGTAACCGAGATTTCCCAAGTACCGCAACCGAACCGAGATTTCCCGTACGAATAGAAAATTTTCTTGTCGTACGGTCCCGTACGAGCAGCCACTTTGTTCAGAGAATAGAGATCGCATTACTCACACGAATACACTGGTGGATCGATTGGTGTAGCCAACGTCGAGTATCTGTTTCGTTTCGCCATGGCTGCTTTCACGCTCCGCGCGCCACAAGACACACAATCTTGATTATAACTCCAGCCCTCAAACAGAACTTTTAAAAAAATATACCCTCGCCAAGCCTCCACACTCTCGGCACTTCACTTTGATTTGGCCGGTGCTGCACTACTTCTGTCTTTGTCTACATGAATGCGAGCTGCAGCAGACGACCGAGTCTCGCAGCACTTTTCCGGCGTCCCATGGCTGCCGGCGCCTCCATTACGTTACTAAAAGGCTGGCTAAAGGTCTAGGCTTCATTCCGCCAGGCTCCCTGGCTCCTATTTCGGATCGAACAGTCCTGTGTACACACGATTTGTCATCATTAGTTCGGTCCGCATTAGCGCAGACAGGTAAAAGGGAACAAGCCAACTGGCACCATGCATTCAACAAACCCGTTCAGTTTGGGGATATTAGAGAACGAAGAAACGCAACCCATCCGCGAAAATTCGTTGGTGCGAAAAGCAGCTCACAAAACAACCGCGTCGAAAGATTGTCAGGCTTATGTCTGAGCTAATTTGTTCCGCTTTATCCGGAGGAATGCTAAGGCTCAGCAGCTGACAATCATATCTTCTCACTATCCTCAAATTTAAACTTTGCCGTTTCCTTGCTATCTCGTCTGCTAGTACAAGGTTCAAAGGTGTTCGAGCTTTTGGTCGAGTTCGTGGTGTTTACCTCTCGCGCTGTAAGTTTCAAATTGTACAGTTGTTCATTATATTTGTATTTTGTAATTAGCTGCATTACGAACTAAAAACGTTTCAAGTTATATTTTTGGTTGTTCGTCGTCACAACTCGTTATGATTACTTTTTTGGGGGTACATTTTGCTTGTTGAGTTGTTCCAGTTCGTAACATTCGACGGGCAGGAGTCTTTGAATGGTCTAAGGGAAGCAACAGCTGCTACAAAGAATGACGTCTTCAAAGCTAGGCTGGAGTATTCTCCCTTACGTCACGATCGCTGCTGCTTCATGGATAGCTTACAAACTTTTCATCAAACCATTTTTATCGCCTCTCAGAAAAGTTAGTATTTTATTTTTATTTTTTTTGTGTTTGTTGAATTTATTTATTAATTTAAAAAAAAAAACAGATAATTTTAAAAAAAAATTAATATATAATAATAGCGCTTTTTTAGTTCAAGAGCTGCTCAATGCGCTGGCCAATACAGGATCTAACTAAAGAAGCCTGAGGTGCCCATTAACCTTTGGGCTGATAGTCCGACGTCCAGATGACTGAGCACAATCCTGGGATGGGAAGAAGAAACCTAGTGCATGCTGGGTGTATTTGTGTAGCTGGCACTCGCCAGTCTAGGACATGAGCATCAGGATCTTTAAAGTCTATGCGATTGAATGCATGCATGCACATACTAGACCTCAGTTTATACTCTCATCCGCAGAAAATTTCAATAAACGTGATTGACTTTTAAAGGTTGAAATTATATAATCATTATTTATTATTTTTTTACATTTTGATTTAAATATAGATGTTATTTATGTTTTTCTGGTTAATTTTATTGTGAACATTTTTCATACTCATTTAATTTAAATTTCATCCCTTCTTAGAATTCCTTCATTAATATGTTATTGTGTCAATAGTAGTAGTAGTACTATAGTAGCGAGGACAAAATAGGTCGCGAAGCCTCTGCGAATGTCCTTTCTTTGACCAGTTTAATTACTTAGTTTATGGGTTTGTGAAGTGGTGAAGAAACGGAAACTCCGATGGTATGGCCACGTCACCAGATCATCAGGCCTTGCAAAGACCATCCTGCAAGGCACAGTGCAAGGAGGTAGAAGAAGAGGGAGACCGAAGAAGAGGTTGGATGACAACATTCGAGAATGGACTGGCTTGTCACTGAGCGAAGCCATAAGGGTTGCTGAGGACAGAGAAAGATGGAGTATGCTGGTTAAACGATCATCTATGGTGCCCCAACGACCTCAGAGTTACGGGATAGGATAGGATAGGGTTTGTTAAGCATACAAATTTTCCTACAAATCATTTAGCATAGGTTTAAAAAATCCCTTTAAATTTTGGTAATTATTCATCCAACTGGTTTTTACAAGAATTTGTTAGATGCATGAAAAAAAAAAACAACAACAACAACTGGTAAATCATTTCAAAAAGTAGCCACCCTGTTAGAAAAACAGAAACTTCTGCTGGTTAGTATTGCAATGCAGTACAAAGATTTTCCCCTGAGAGTTTCAGGTTCTGTCAAGAAACGGTGGCTGCAAAAGAAAAAGAAAAGTTTTTCTTTCATTTTGTTTTTGTTATGACTCGAATATATTCTCATATATGAGATTCCTAAAAAGAACAAAAGTATACAAACCTGTCTGTGGCAACGTTTTAAATGTGTGTTCCTATATCATCATCATTAGCAACGCTGTCTTTAGTTTAGTTTAGTTTAATTTATTTATTTTATTCGTTTTACAATCCCAGATGTTACCTTGTAATTGAGAACGTTTCTATTACTTTATTTATAATACTCTTACTGGATGCTATATATGTGTTTTTCCTCAAATCACCAATCAGACTCAAAGCACGGCGATCCGTACCAACACACACACTGATGTTTCATCCACTCTCACACACAACAGGTACACATCTACATGTGATGTAAAGGCAGGGAGATCGCTGTTAGGAGACGAAAAGAAAATCAAATCCTTATTTAAGAAATTTTAGATTGACTGCGTCCAGCAGCACTATTTAGTTTGTTTTTTTTTTTTACAGTTATTCCAAATGCTTTTCTATATTTCAGAATTTATCTAGTCCTATCCTACCCTATCCTATCCCGTCATATACTATCCTATTCATCCTATTCCGTAACTCGAAAGTTGTTGGGGCACCAGCGTACTCCATCTTTCTCTGTTATCAACAGTCCTCATGGCTTCGCTCAGTGTCAAGTCAGTACATTTTCGAATGTTGTCTTCCCACCTCTTTTTCTGTTTCCCGCTTCTTCTGCCTTCTTGCACACTGCCTTGCAGTATGGTCTTTGCAAGGCTGATGCTTCAGGTGATGTGGCCATACCATCGGAGTTTCTGTTTCTTCACCGCTGTGAGCAAGTTATTGTGTTGTCCTAGTATTTATCTAGTACTGTATTTATTTATTCATTCATTTATTCTTTTTACAATTGTTCCAAACATTACTTTGTAATTTAAATTGTATCTATTTCTAGATTCCTGGTCGGGCATACAAGCCTATCATTGGCAACATGTTTGAAGCTCTGCAAGGAGAAGCCATGACCAGCACCATCAAGTGAGCGTATTTCATTGTGTGTTATGTTATAATAATAATACAGGATGTTATTATGCGCTTCTTCTTCAGTTGAAATCAAAGCACAGCGATCTGAAGAGATTGCTATTAAAGAAGTCGGAATAGAAATCAATAATGTAGACACTTCAGTGAATTGTGAATATATTGCCCATGATTACCTCAGGATCCTGAAGAAGAAGAAGTCTTAAGTGGTATGT
This sequence comes from Oncomelania hupensis, assembly GCA_036898135.1. Taxonomy (NCBI): domain Eukaryota; kingdom Metazoa; phylum Mollusca; class Gastropoda; order Littorinimorpha; family Pomatiopsidae; genus Oncomelania; species Oncomelania hupensis. The sequence goes on from CM072527.1 coordinate 6,882,411, forward strand.
ACTGGTCACACAAGTGGGCGCCTAGCTCGGGAGGCATGGGTTTGATCCTGTATCAGCCAGCGCCTTGAGCAGCTCGTGCAAGCTTGTATAAAGCTTTTGTGACATGCCATTTCCCTGAAGCCTTGGTTCCAAGCGCTTGCTGCCACCTTGTTGCAGAAAATTGTGATTTACAGGAACAAGTGTAACAATGTAAATACGATAACACAAAGCGCACTGAATTTAAAAAAGAAAAACATGACAAATAAAAAATTAGTTTAAAAAGTAAGTACACATGCTATGATGTGCACACACACGCACACACACACACACACACACAATCGTGTCGTTACGCCGTTGTGATGACTTTCATGAAACTTTACTTTGACATTTTTACGAATTTGTCCATTTTTTGAAGCTAACCCTAACCCAAACCCTAACCCTTAACCTAACGTGAAGCCTAACACAGACCTAACCCTAATGGAACACTGATTTGACGTCAAAATAACGGGGTCCGTCAAAAGAAAATACGTAGAGGTTCAAGTGTATTTCAGAATAACGACTTTTCTACCTAGCCACACACACACACACAAACACACACACACACACACACACACACACACACACACACACACACACACACACACACACACATACATACAAAAAGTGATAAATAGTTGCACTTTATATATATATATATATATATATATATATATATATATATATATATATATATATATATATATATATATATATATATATATATATATATATATATATAAAACTTAAAGATGTACGTCTCCTATTCGTTCTTATGAAACTACCCCCTATTCTCATCTCATCTGATCTGCTACAGCTGGATGAAGGAGCTAAACTCTCGCCTGATACGGTTTTACTACATGTACGGAGAAGAGCGACTTTTGACGGCAGATCCTGACGTCATCAGGCATATTTGCGTCACCAACAGCAAGAACTATCATCACAGCATTGCTTCAGGGTGAATGAATTTAAGTTAATGCGCGGTTGTACCCTAGGAGCAAGATTTTTAACCGGTTTAACTATTCCTAACCATTTTGACACTAAACTCATGACCAAACCGCTTTTGCTCGAAGGGAATGCATTCTGGCTTTGTTGTTTACTGATTTTGCATTTTATTGACTGTCATCAAACGTATTTACTTCACCAGTTCGTTGTGACGAATTATCACCGAAGCTGCATGTTGCATGTCACAGTGGGAATGATTGAATGCATTGGTTTATTGAGGAGTGCTTTAGTTGATGAATTGGTTGGAGAGTGAGAGAGTGAATGAATCAATCAATAAACATTGAAGTTTAATGTCCATACCCACCATGGGCGATAATTATTGTAGCTGATGATTATTGTAGTTCATAATTAGTATAGCTGGTGATTATTATAGCTGATCATTAGTATAGCTGATAATTAGTATAGCTGAAGATTATTATAGCTGATGATTATTATAGCTGATGATTAGTATAGCTGATGTTTATTATTGCTGATAATTAGTATAGCTGATGATTAGTATAGCTGATGATTATTATAGCTGGAGATTATTATAGCTGATGATTATTATAGCTGAGATGATTATTATAGCTGAGATGATTATTATAGCTGATGATTATTATAGCTATTATTATTATAGCTGATGATTATTATAGCCGATCATTATTATTTTCGATCATTATTATAGCTGATTACCCCTTGGGGTCATGAGCAATCTTGCCACTGTAGATTGTTCTAACCTATAAAGGGAAAAGTGAAAGCCCCAGTTGAAAACCTGTCTTGACTTTGTAGGCATGACCAATTCACTGCGGCAACAGTACCCCCGTTGGGGTGCCGGGGGTTTCAGTATAAATAGTATCCCAATTTTCTGGAAATTTAGTGCTTTAAATTCCCACTGTCGCTGTCTTCCTCATTTACTTTTTCCCATTCCTGCTCTGTCCTATCACTCTGCTATACTATCTTCTTCTTCGCTAGATCAATGACCTACCTTTTTTCTTGAAAACTCTTCCTGGACAAGACTCCTTGTTTGTGTATGAGGTCTGTTGGATCAGCTTGGGAGTGTTGGACGCTTTCTGCCGGATGGTCACTAGAGCTTCCTGTGATGTTATTATTTAGCAATATAGGCATTTTATATGTATATGTTTTGTTGACAATTTATAATGATGTTTGTATTCTATTTTGTTTTTGTAACCGGGGGTTCGAGTAGTTGGGGTAAAGCCTCAGCCGTCCCCTGCGTGGGATGTCTTTATTGTAAAGTGACTGGCCGGTGGAGGGCATTCAATTTTCCCACTGGGGTTGTTTTAGCAGATCTTTTATGCGGATCGGGGGTTGTCCGGTCCTGATTTGGCTCGGAAGAGTCCGCTGGACCTAAAGCAACAATCAATCAATCAATCAATCAATTACACGTATAGCTGATGATTGTTATAGCTGATGATTATTATAGCTGATGATTGTTATCGCTGATCATTATTATAGCTGATCATTATTATAGCTGATCATTATTATAGCTGATGATTATTATAGCTGATGATCATTGTAGCTGATCATTATTATAGCTGATGATTAATATAGCTGATGATTGTTATCGCTGATCATTATTATAGCTGATCATTATTATAGCTGATGATCATTGTAGCTGATCATTATTATAGCTGATGATTATTATAGCTGATGATTGTTATCGCTGATCATTATTATAGCTGATCATTATTATAGCTGATGATCATTGTAGCTGATCATTATTATAGCTGATGATTATTATAGCTGATGATTGTTATCGCTGATCATTATTATAGCTGATCATTATTATAGCTGATGATTATTATAGCTGATGATCATTGTAGCTGATCATTATTATAGCTGATGATTAATATAGCTGATCATTATTATAGCTGATCATTATTATAGCTGATGATTATTATAGCTGAAGATTATTATAGCTGATCATTATTATAGCTGATTATTATAGCTGATCATTATTATCTATATATATACATGTAGCTGATTATTATAGCTGATCATTAATATCGCTGATCATTATAATAGCTGATGATTATTATAGCTGATCATTATTATAGCTGATCATTATTATAGCTGATCATTATTATAGCTGATCCTTATGCTAGCTGATCATTATTATAGCTGCTGATTATGCTAGCTGATCATTTTTATAGCTGATCATTATTATAGCTGATCATTGTTATGATGATTATTATAGCTGATGATTGTTTATGTGATCCTGGAGAGGACTTCCTGTCTAGACCCATTGTCTGATACAATGGCTCTTAAATTTTTGAAGCTATGCACTGTGTTGAGGGATTGGCCTTGGACTTTGATGTCCTGTTGATGCCATTGGTGTTGTTGGTCATCATGTTGGTCTTCTCTGTACTTATTTCCATTCCAAAGGCACTGGAGGTGGTGTCAAGCTTCTGTACCAGCTGTTCAAGTTCTTTATTTATTTATATTATTATAGCTGATGATCATTATTATAGCTGATTATTATTATAACTGACGATTATTATTGCTGATCCTTATTATAGCTGATGATTATTATAGCTGATGATTATTATAGCTGATCATTATTATAGCTGATGATTATCATAGCTGATCATTATTATAGCTGCTGTATTTTTCTTGAATTTTGTTTTCTTTTTATCATTATTATTTATGATTTATTTATTTATTTATTAGTATTCCCTTTTTCCAACTTATCATTTATATTATTTTGTTTCTTTGTTTTATAGTCTAAAATCACATAATTTGTGAACAGACTTTAAATACATTGATTGATATTATAGCTGATCATTATTATAGCTGATGATTATTATAGGTGATGATTATTATTGCTGATGATTACTATAGCTGATGATTATTATTGCTGATGATTACTAAGTATACTGATGATTACTATAGCTAATAATTATTTTAGCTGATGATTACTATATCTGATGATTATTATAGCTGATGATTATTATAGCTGACGATTATTATAGATGATATGATTATTATAGCTGAGATGATTATTATAGCTGATGATTATTATAGCTATGATTATTATAGCTGATGATTATTATAGCCAATCATTATTATAGCCAATGACTATTATAGCTGATGATTATTATACCTGATGATTATTATACCTGATGATTATTATAACTGATAATTGTTATTGGTGATCATTATTATAGCTGATGATTATTATAGCTGATGATCATTATAGCTGATCATTATTATAGCTGATGATTAATATAGCTGATGATTATTATAGCTGATGATTATTATAGCTGATGATTATTATAGCTGATGATTATTATACATACATAACCCTGTGGGTTCGGGCATTAAATAGAATAGACCCAACGTTTCCCGGCGTGTCGTAAGAGGCGACTAACAGGGGTGATGTTAGCACGGCATCACTGGGCGAAAGTCTTCTACACAGAAGTCACCGGCCAGGGCGGAGGAACCTCACGTTACTACAGGTTCAACGACCACGTGCTCAGGGCCAAGGCGAGCCACACTGTATTCGTGGATTTTCGGCTGTGGCCAACAGCCTGGAGAGGATTGGGCACCGCCAGGTCTTTTTTGCCCAAGACACACTACATGATGACACAATCCACTAATTCCATACCGGATCGGTCATCGCCCAGTGTTACACTCAGTTCGATGTTGGTGTTTTTCTATCAGTATCTGATTCAGCCCCGATGCTTGAATTCCTGATAGTTGTGTAACTCAGATTCGTTTATTCACGCAACCCGTCCAAACAGCATACAAGTCACAAAGTCGACGTATGAAGTTTTCCACTTTTATTCAGCACACACCAACAACTGCATACAATTCTCAACTCAACTCAACAACTTTCACAGCAACTCTCCAAATCACTATCAACAACTTTACTATCTCTCAACAGCAACTCGGCACACGATTAAATAACCTCTCTCTTTTCTGGAACAATTTGGTACATGGTAGAAATGACGTACTGCCACCAATCGAACTAAAGATCGTCATCACTGACTTACGTCATTACACATTTCTTCTCCTTCCGGATCGTTCCTTCAAATTTCTACAATTATCCCGAATCTTCGATCGATAGTAAACAAGCCGATCCAGAAGATTCTACAACAATATCGACTAACGAAAATTATCAACGTTATACAAAGCCTCTCCTAACAACAATGCAAACTCAAATCAAAGGTAAATAAGCTCCATTATTGAATACTTTGCAAATCGAAACGATTAGATCTATCGTACACGCTTCCGACATACTTTCGTTCGCGTTTCAACGTAACATAACCCCCCACTCAAGAAGAAATTTACCCAATTTCTTTCAACAACGTTGAAACGTAATGCACAAACAAAGTACAGAATTAAGACTTATCTCAGCCTGTCTGAACACTATCAACGTTCTCAGTTCATTCACACAGAGTCAATGGCTTTCATCTTCAAATCTGCCTGGATAATGTCAATGTTCACAGTTTATCTACACAGTCAATGTTCTTTCATCCGCAAGGAAACGACGCCCTCGTCAGTTGCGGTCGTCATCGGCCCAGGGTCAAAGACAGTGATCTCGTGGGCTTTCCTGGAGTCAGTGCATCCTCCGTTGTCTTCCTCTTCCGTCGGATGTCCGACGCAGTCGACGTTGTCAGCTCCCAGAATGCATTCGCTGGGTCTCACGGTCAGGTTGGCTTCTGCGAGACGGTGGAACGGCTCCCTCAAGGTCTGCAGATGCTCCGTCCAGGTCTGGGTGTGGACTTCATGTTCGACCAAAGTTGTAGAGCCAGGGACATCGCTGAAGTTGTGGGGAAACTCGCCCATAAGGTCCTTGAGCTCCATCTTTTGACCTTCCGTCAAGCTTGGTCCTAGCTTAACATCATCGATGCCTTCTTTGCTGTGGAAGTCTCCCAGTTCCAACAGTTCTTCGCTGTCAAAGCTGTCGTCGGTCACAGCTGCTGTGGCTGCGTGCACAGTCTCTGATGGCCTTTCCACGTACAGCTTAAGGAGGTTGGCGTGGTATATCTTGGAATGCTGGCCGACCTTCACCTTGTAGTCGTTGATCCCCACCACGGTCTCCACTTCGTACGGGCCTTTCCACTGCATCAGCAACTTATTGTGATCAGTAGGTAGCAGCACCAGCACTTTGTTGCCAGGTTTGAACTTCCTGTTCACAGCCCTACGATCGTAGTAGTGCTTTCCACAGTCTTGGGACTTCTTCAGGTTTTCTCTGGCTATCTCGAGAGTCTGCTCCAGCTTCTCCCGTAGCTCAAACACGTACTGGTAGCTGTTCTTCACCTCTGGGGTCTCTACTTCTTTCGTCCACAGTTCTTTTAGGATGTGCATCGGCCCTCGGATGGTTCTTCCGTACAGCAGTTCGAACGGAGAGAAGCCGGTGGACTCCTGCGGTACTTCTCTGTAGGCGAAAAGTAGGGCGTTGATGTAGCGATGCCATTGTCTGGGCTGCTCGCTGCACAGTTTCTTCAGGGTGGACTTCAGCGTAGCATTGAACTTCTCGACAAGCCCGTTGCACATCGGATGGTAGGGTGTCGTAGTCAAATGCCGGATGCTCAGCAGTCTGTTGACCTCCTTCATGCAGTCAGAGACGAACTGCGTCCCGAGGTCTGTCAGGATCTCTTCAGGCACTCCAAGTCTACTGAACATGTCCACCAGTGCCTCTGCTACAGTTTCAGTGTCAATCTTCTTCAGCGGCACTGCTTCTGGGTACCGAGTTGCATAGTCCACTAAAGTCAGTACCCATCGATGACCTTCTTCACTCGGAGGTCTTATTTCGCCGATTAAGTCTAAGGCCACCCTCTTGAAAGGTCGGTCGATCAGAGGCATCCTCTGCATAGGCACTTTCGGGACCCTTCCTCGAGGTATGGTCTTCTGGCAAATGTCACATGATCGGCAGAAACGGCTGACGTCCGCATGAAGTCCTGGCCAGTAGAACACCGCCTGGATTCTGTCTGACGTCTTTCTGATGCCTAGGTGACCTCCCATGATAGAGTCATGAGCTACTTCCATCACTTGGCGCCTTAGAGGTAACGGTACCAAGACTTGACGTAGTGGTTTCCCTCCGTTGACCCTCGGGTGCTGGAAGATTCGATACAGGATCTTGGCCTTCACCTCGAAATAGACCGTACCACTGCCTTTGGTCACGTGGTCTTGGCGGTTCCTGTACTTGTTTAAAGTGCTATCAGCTTCCTGGAGCTGGATCAGCTTATCTCTGTCCACGATGGCAGCTTTAGAGTTGTCGGCGACCTTCAGTGGCGTAGACGTCTTGTCTCTCTTGGCCTGGGCCCTGGTAGTGACAGCACCGACGATCTCTGGTCGGCAGGGCTGAGCCGGAGTAACCACATTGTCCCGTAGCAGCTCTGTAATGTCTCCATCGGGAAATGGCAATGGATCCTCCTCCGCAACTTCGACGTGTTGAGTTGAGGCAGGACTCCACTCTGGATCGGGGTCGTCGGGTCGTCTCGCGCCGTCGATATTCCCGATCATCAAATCATACAGCGGCTTCTTCAGGCAAACCGCTTCGACTTCGCCTATGTAGAAAGGGGTGTTGACATGAATCTTCGCAACTGGCGCTCTCACACATTTGCTGTCGGCCATGAGTGTCCATTTAGAATCGCCAGTGAATTGTTCTTTAGCGATTAGGTCTTCTTTGACGATGACCCCACTACAGCCAGAGTCTCTTAAGACAGTCACTTCATGATTTCCGACGCGTCCCTTTGAAACAGGCATGTTCTGGACGGTCACAGCTGCGCTGGCGACGACGGGGATGGATTTTCCGTTGGCAAGGAGAAGTTGGCCATCGGTCATGCACTCTTGCACGTCCGCAGGAGTAGCTGTGCGCTTGGTCTCACTCGGAAGAATGACGCTCCCGCCGCACACTTGATGGTCAGATCTACTGGTTTGCCGTTGATTGGAGAAACGTCTCTGTCGGTTGCCCACCGCTGCATTGTCCGTACTGCTCCGCTGTACGCTATTTCTGCTTTGAGGGCAGCTGGCAGCTGGCAGCTCTGTGGTCTGTAGCGTTGCAGATGAAACAGCCTCTTGAATGCCCTTCCCTGGGAGGCGTGGAGTCCGTCTGTCTATGGCTCGTCTGGCTCCCTTGGATCTGGTTCACATGGTTTCCAGTCTTCTGAAAAGGTTTCGTCGCGCTGGGTGGCCCCAGGGTTTTCCCATGAGCGATGAGATATCTTTCAGCAGCCTCAGTCACATCTTTAAGCGTCTGCAACTTTTGTATTTCCAAGTGGATCGCGAGGTCCTTAGGGCAGGCGTTGAGTAATTGTTCCCTCACGATCAGCTCATGGAGACTCTCGTAAGTCTTCCCTTTGCCTGATAATTCCACCCACTTGTGTAGATATGATGACAGGCGCTCCACAAATTGCTTTGGTGTCTCGTCTGACAAAGGCCGGCATTCACGAAAGCGTTGACGGTAGCCCTTTTCTGTAAAGTTGTAGCACTGCAATAGGGCCGCTTTCAAAACGTCGTAGTCTTTGGCGTCATTATTCGACAGTCTACTGTAGACATCGAGCGCCTTCCCCGTCAGTAGTGCGCTGAGTATGATCGCCCAGTCTTGACGTTGCCATTTAGCGCTTTCGGCGAACCTTTCAAACCTCGCTAGATAGCTGTCGATCTGGTCCTTTTCGTCGACGAACACTGGCAATTTTGGAGCCTTGAAGTCACTGATAACTTGTGGCGCACGCTGCTGTTGCTGGATGCGCGCCAACTCTAGTTGGTGCTGACGCTCAGCTTCTCTTTCTTGCCGCTGCTCTTCTCTTTCTTGACGCCGCTCTTCTCTTTCTTCTCGGCGACGCTGCTCTAATTCTCGTTCTTCACGGCGACGCTGCTCTTCTACTTCTAGACGCTTCTGTTCTAGTTCTATTTCTTTTTCTAGACGCTTCTCTTCCAATTCTCTTTCTCGTATTCTCTCCTGAGACTTGACGTACTCCGTCAGCTGCTTGCCTTTTAGATTTAGTTCAACCCCTTTCTGCCAGAAGTCAGCCATCTTGATGCTTCTGGAAAGTTCTTTTCAAGAAAGTTCTTTTCTGGAAGGTTCTTCTTCTAGAAAGTTCTTGACTGTAGAGTTCTTTTTCTGGAAAGTTCTTGACTGTGCTGTACCTTTCTAGACTGTTCTAGAACAGCACGCTTTCTGCAGTAGCGCTGATGCTTGTCACTAGTCGCCTTCGTTGACGCAGGCCCCGCTGTCCTCGTCGTATGCGACGCTGCACCACGCTGGTGTTGATGTATACGCTCCTGTGCTGAAGTAGACGCGACGTCCGCTCGCCGCTCTCTGTAACACTGGCGATGTAGCTCCGAGACTGTCCCTCGACGTAGTCCTGCGGCAGCCACGTAGTCCTGATCTGTTGTTCGCTCACGAAGCAACTCTTCAGCGACTACACGCCCTTGCAGTCAACCCGAACCTATCGGTGATGTAGTCCCAGTATGTTGGCCCCTCTCGACGCAACTCGTTGGCGGCTACCCTCGATGACTGCCTCTCGTAACGTTGACTCGCTTGTTGTAGCAGTTGAACCCTTGGCTATGGCGTGAATCGCGGCTTGACCCCCAAAATGTTACACTCAGTTCGATGTTGGTGTTTTTCTATCAGTATCTGATTCAGCCCCGATGCTTGAATTCCTGATAGTTGTGTAACTCAGATTCGTTTATTCACGCAACCCGTCCAAACAGCATACAAGTCACAAAGTCGACGTATGAAGTTTTCCACTTTTATTCAGCACACACCAACAACTGCATACAATTCTCAACTCAACTCAACAACTTTCACAGCAACTCTCCAAATCACTATCAACAACTTTACTATCTCTCAACAGCAACTCGGCACACGATTAAATAACCTCTCTCTTTTCTGGAACAATTTGGTACATGGTAGAAATGACGTACTGCCACCAATCGAACTAAAGATCGTCATCACTGACTTACGTCATTACACATTTCTTCTCCTTCCGGATCGTTCCTTCAAATTTCTACAATTATCCCGAATCTTCGATCGATAGTAAACAAGCCGATCCAGAAGATTCTACAACAATATCGACTAACGAAAATTATCAACGTTATACAAAGCCTCTCCTAACAACAATGCAAACTCAAATCAAAGGTAAATAAGCTCCATTATTGAATACTTTGCAAATCGAAACGATTAGATCTATCGTACACGCTTCCGACATACTTTCGTTCGCGTTTCAACGTAACACCCAGCACAAGGACCGCGCCTTTCGTTGGCCACCAGGACGAAGGTGTTAAGTATGCTACTGATGGACAATTTAGCAAGATCCGCACGAGAAACAACATCGTCATAGGAACCTGGAATGTCAGGACCCTAACTGCAGAAGGAAAATTAGAAGAACTGGCCCACAAGTTGGACCACTATCGATGGAACGTTCTAGGCATCAGCGAACTGCGCTGGAAAGGCCTAGGTGAAACAACGACCGACAAAGGCCACAAGCTCTATTTCAGCAGTAGAGATGACAGGCACGAACACGGCGTTGGATTCTTGGTCCACAAGAACATTCTAGCCACTGTCATGGGTTGCCGCCCAGTCTCCAGTAGACTCATTACTATCCGCCTGAGAGCAGCCCCTTTCAACATCACCATCATCCAGGCCTATGCCCCAACATCAGACTATGACGACATCGAAGTGGAGGATTTTTATGAAAATCAACAGGCGGTCCTTGACCAAGTGCCGAAGAAGGACATAGTCATAGTGGAAGGTGACTGGAATGCCAAGGTTGGCCAAGATGCGCACCACAACTGGGAAGACACATGTGGACACCACTGCAACAACGAGACAAATTACAGGGGTCTGAGACTCTTGGAGTTTGCCAGATACAACAATCTGGTACTGGCAAACACGCTTGGTCTCCACAAAAACTCCAGACGATGGACATGGCACAGTCCCGGCGGGGAGCATCATAACCAAATAGACTACATCATGGTCAAGAAACGCTTCAGATCAAGCATCAACATTGGCAGGACACGCACTTTTCCAGGAGCAGACATCGGAAGTGACCACGATCTCGTGATGATGTCTTTCCGGCTCCACTTGAAGAGAGTAAATACAGCAAAGTGCACTAGACTGAAGTTCGACCTGGACAAACTGCAAGACCCGGAGGTGGCAGAACTATTTCAGGCCACAATTGGAGGGAAATTTGCACCACTGCTCATTTTGGGGGCTGGTGAAGTAGATGTCAACACCATGACCACCACCTTCAACTCAGCTGTGACAGACGCCGCCACTGAGATCCTTGGCAAGCACCGACCAAATAAGAAGCCGTGGATCACACCTGAACTTTTGGATCTGTGTGATAAACAAAGAGAGATAAAAAAGAAAAAGAACACCTCACAGGGAGCTGACGTCTACCGAAAAATCAACAATGACATCCAAAAAGGCATGTGCACAGCAAAGGAGAACTGGATAGAAGATCAATGCCAGGAAATAGAGAACAGTCTGAACAAGAACAACAGCAAGAAGGCCTACCAGACTGTGAAGCGGCTGACAAGTGTCAAACAGCCCAAAGTCTCCACGATCCAAAGCAAGTCTGGCATATGCCTTACAGAAGAACAAGAAGTCTTGGACAGATGGACAGATTACTGCTCTGACCTTTACAACCATACACCAAATGGAGACCCATCAGTTCTAGCATGTCCCGAGAACAGAGAAGAAGAAGAAATCCTCCCAATTCTCCGGGAAGAAGTTGAGGCAGCAGTGCAATCGCTAAAGAAAGGGAAGTCAGCGGGAGTGGACAACATACCCGCGGAACTGCTACAAGCAGGAGGAGAAGCGATGATTGATGCCCTCACCATTATCTGTAACAAGATCTGGCAGAGTGGGGAGTGGCCTATATACCATGGACTCAGTCGCTTGTCATCACTCTTCCCAAAAAAGGTAACCTTCAGGAGTGTGAAAATTACCGCACCATCAGCCTCATCAGCCATCCCAGCAAGGTCCTCCTGAAAATAATACTCAACAGGTTGAAACCCCATGCTGAACAAATCATAGCTGAAGAACAAGCAGGATTCAGGGCAGGGCGAAGTACCAATGAGCAGATTTTCAACCTCAGAATAATCTGTGAGAAATACCTACAGCACCAACAACATCTATATCATGTGTTCATAGACTTCAAGAAGGCGTTTGACCGAGTCTGGCATGCAGCTCTATGGGCAACAATGAAAGTGTACAACATCAGCCCTAAAATTATTGAAGTCATCAAAAGCCTGTATGACAAGGCTACCAGTGCAGTCCTCCACAACAGCGCCATCGGGAACTGGTTCAGAACAACAATCGGTGTGCGTCAAGGATGCCTACTCTCTCCAACACTCTTCAACATCTTCCTAGAGCACATCATGTCAGATGCTCTTGCAGACCACGAAGGCACAGTCAGCATAGGGGGTAGAGCAATCTCCAATCTTCGTTTTGCAGATGACATTGATGGATTTACTGGAGAGGAACAAGAACTTGAACAGCTGGTACAGAGGCTTGACACAACCTCCAGAGCCTATGGAATGGAAATAAGTGCAGAGGAGACCAAAATGATGACCAACAACACCAATGGCATCAACACGGACATCAAAGTCCAAGGCCAATCCCTCAACACAGTGCATAGCTTCAAATATTTAGGAGCCATTGTATCAGACAATGGGTCCCGACAGGACCATCAGTCTACATTCCAAAGTAAGACTGCTGCGCTCCCTTGTCATCTCCATCTTCCTATATGCTTGCGAAGCATAGACCCTCACAGCAGATCTCCAACGAAGAATACAAAGCATGGAGATGAGGTGCTACAGAAGACTTCTGGGCATTTCCTATACCCAACACATCACCAACGACGAAGTCCGACAGACCATCACACAAGCCATTGGACAACACGATGACCTGCTCACAGTGGTGAAGAAACGGAAACTCCGATGGTATGGCAACGTCACCAGATCATCAGGCCTTGCAAAGACTATTCTGCAAGGCACAGTGCAAGGAGGTAGAAGAAGAGGGAGACCGAAAAAGAGGTGGGAGGACAACATTCGAGAATGGACTGGTTTGACACTGAGCGAAGCCATCAGGGCTGCTGAGGACAGAGAAAGATGGAGTATGCTGGTTAAACGATCATCTGTGGTGCCCCTACGACCTTCGGGTTACGGAACAGGATAGGATAGGATAGGATTATTATAGCTGATGATTATTATAGCTGAAGATTATTATAGCTGATCATTATTATAGCTGATCATTATTACACATTACTGCACATTCAATCAAGGCCATGAGATGCACAGCGATCGAACAAATTCATCATGATGATGTGGTGTTACGCAGGCGGAGAGAGAAATTCAGGCGACACCAGTTACAGACGAACTTTCCAGACGGACTAAATGTTTTTGACTGACTGCATAGCTGGTTTTACCAGTGAGTGCGCTCTTCTCTTGATAACGTTGTGTTCCTGATTCGGCTCTTTACAGTCCGCTGGACCCTATAAACAATGACTAACTAACTCTTGCTAGCGGCTTGCTTCTGTTGATAGCTGTGAACCTTAATATGTTTGTGGTGTTAACTTCACTACTGATAATAGTAATGTATGTGTATAAAGTGGTGAGAGAGAGAGCGAGAGACATAGCGAGAGAGAGAGAGAGAGAGAGAGAGAGAGAGAGAGAGAGAGAGAGAGAGAGAGAGAGAGAGATAAAAATAAAGTCCTGTAGATGGAGTGAGAGAGAGATAGATGCACGGTCGTGACCGGTTGTATACCTTTTGCGTTCTAGAGAGAGAGAGAGAGAGAGAGAGAGAGAGAGAGAGAGAGAGAGAGAGAAAGATGTGTGACTTGTTTTGCGTCATCATATGTGTCATCGGTTCTTTTACGTCATTTTCCCCATCGTGTTCTTTTCGTTTTGTTTGTGTGTAGCTGAGGAAGTGTAACTAATTACACAAAATATTCTAGTTTATGGTGTTTGGGTGTTCGTTTTTATCACAATGATCATTATTACAGCTGATCATTATTATAGCTGACCATTATTATAGCTGATCATTATTATAACTTATTATGGGAGGCACTGTGGTCTTATGGTAGTGCTTCGGCTTGCGGATCGGAAGGTCCCGGGTTCGAGCCCTGACCGGGGCATTGTGTTGTGTCCCTGGGAAAGACACTTTACTCCTGTTTTCCTACTCCTTCGGATGAGAGTATAAACCGAGGTCTAGTCTGTGTCGCACACATTCCATCATAACGGACTTTAAAGATCCTGACGCTCATGTCCTAGACGGGTGAGTGCCGGTGACAAGAAAACACCCAGCATGCACCTAGGTCCTTCTCCCCCATCCCTGGCTGCCCAGGATTGTGCTCAGTTGTCCGGGCGTCAGACCATGCGCCCAAAGGCTGCGGGTGGGCTTCTCGGGCGGCTTGAGTTAGATCCTGTATCGGCCAGCGCCTTGAGCAGCTCTTGAGCTGGAAAAGCGCTATATAAGAACGATTAAATAAATAAAAATAAATATAACTGATCATTATTATAGCTGATCACTATTATCGCTGATCATTATTATAGGTGATCATTATTATAGCGGATCATTATAATAGCTGATCATTATTATAGCTGACCATTATTATAGCTGATTACTATTATCGCTGATCATTATTATAGCGGATCATTATTATAGCTGATCATTATTATAGCGGATCATTATTATAGCGGATCATTATTATAGCAGATCATTATTATAGCTGATGGGGATAACCATTTGGAAAGAAGGTGGAGAAAGGGGGGGGGGTGAGAGGTTGGAGGAAAGACCTAAATTAGCACTGAACCACCCTAACAATCACAGTGGACAAATGGACAGTACAAAAGGCCACTTTTTTTGTTGCCCACCACGGGATTGGAACCTGGGTCATCAGGTGTGCCAGGCAAATGCTCTTACCGCTGAGCTACGGCAGAGGGTCCAGAAGAGTAATTTATCAATAATAGCTTAATCAGAAGCAGTAGAACAACTGAGAATGGTGATGATGGTGCCTAGGATAATGACGATGATGATGCTGATGCTGATGATGACAATGATGATGATGACTAAAGCAACGACTAAAACGACTATTGACTCCGACGACATTTAACCGGGATGAAAATGGCGAATTATAACGATGACAATGATGACGATAGCAATGAGGTTGATGGCAAGGATGATGACCACGACAACTACTATGAGGATGATAACAGCTGCTCCTCACAATGATGATGATGTTGCTGCTGATGCTGATGATATGGTGTCTTGCAGAATGAACAATATGTTGACGCCAAACTTTCTTCTCTTGATGAACGGGGCGCCACACCATAGTCTTAAGGTTCTTCTTAATCCTGCCTTCAACACCCACGCCGTCAACGGTAAGTGCTTGATTGATTGATTGATTGATTGATTGATTGATTGGCTTTGAGGTGTAAAAATAACACGCACACAAACAAAAACAAGTATTTTGTATAAATATTTATGTTGTATCTGTTTGTGTTGGGTGAAGTTGGGGACATTATTTATCACTCCAAATTTGTTGTTGTTGTGTGACATATCCATAAAATGTCCAGTATACCAAACATGTGGTGTAAGGACATGAAGATCGTGTAACAATAAAAAACAAATCAAAATGTTATTGGTAAAGTTTTAGATAACTGATTATTGTTTAATAACTGACATGACGTCAATCTCTCATTGTCTGATTGAACTTCAGGGTTCATTGCGGTATTTGACAAGACTACGCAGAGAGTTGTGGCACAGTGGAAAAAGCAGATTGCAAGTGGCGGAGGACAAGATTGTGAGGTTCCTGCTCAGGAGTGTATGGCTTATATCGTGAGTAATACGCAGTCGGATTTCTTTCTTAGTTTTGTTGTTGTTGTTGTTGTTGTTGTTTTTGTTTTTTTTTTGTGGGGGGGGGGGGGGGGAGAGGAGAGGGGGAAGGGAAGAAAGGAGGGGGGGGGGATGGATATGACGACACAGGAAAAGTTGATCAGTCACTGTCTAAAGAGGCATTGCAAAAAGTTGTGCAGCAAGAAGAAAAGAACACACTAAAGGATTTCTTCTTTGGCTTCTTTCCTTTGACTACCTCGTTCATCATAGTGAAGATTCTGTAGACTTTCGGGGAGTTTCACGTTGTTTGCATTTGTACAGTAGCTGCCCACAAATACAGTGATAATAATAATAATAAAACAAGATGGCAAGCCATTCAAATGTATTTCTGGACAGACAGACGGATAGACACACACATGCAACTACGTATTCATGCATCTACGCGCACACACACGCACTCACATGTAACCGGTCAACAGTCCTATCAACAGTATGTAAACTCGTAAGACAGTGGGAGATTTGCGTAATTCTTTTATTCACCTCGATCAATTTTGCAAAGGAAAATCTTAAACTTGTAACCCTGGATTAGGATTACTACATATTTTCACAACACGGATGAAACAAAGCAACCAGCAATGGATGTTTATTTTGGCGCCACAGGAAATTGAGCTCAGAGCGGAAATATAAAAAATATATTATTCTTGAAACAATAAAACAATACGCATTATAAATATTAAAATTATGATCAGACAAATTTAACATATTAACCCTAATAAGAATAAACATTTTATTAATAACTTCTTTTCCCTTTCCACACATGCAAGCAAGACTGCAATTAATAAATCCCACTTTTTCGTCTGAAACACAATAAAGGGAAGTAATCTAAACTAGCCAGTCTGACTAAACTATAATCTCCCCTGTTCCACTAATCTACAATATTACTATGGAATACACACAAAATTAATACACATCTTAATCCTTGGTGGGTATTACAAGTACTTAGGCTTTCCTATGAGATCTATCAGAAACTGGTTCAGAACAACAATCGGTGTGCGTCAGGGATGCCTACTCTCTCCAAAACTCTTCAACATCTTCCTAGAGCGCATCATGTCAGATGCCCTTGCAGATCACAAAAGCACAGTCAGCATAGGGGGAAGAGCAATCTCCAACCTTCGTTTTGCGGATGACATTGATGGATTGGCTGGAGAGGAACAAGAACTTGAACAGCTGGTACAGAGGCTTGACACCACCTCCAGAGCTTATGGAATGGAAATAAGTGCAGAGAAGACCAAAATGATGACCAGCAACACCATTGGCATCAACACGAACATCAAAGTCCAAGGCCAATCCCTCAACACAGTGCATAGCTTCAAATATTTAGGAGCCATTGTATCAGACAATGGGTCCCGACAGGAAGTCCTTTCCAGGATCGCACAAACAACTGCTGCCCTGGCGAGGTTGAAGCCAATTTGGAAAGACAGAACCATCAGTCTACATTCCAAGGTAAGACTGCTGCACTCTCTTGTCATCTCCATCTTCCTATACGCTTGCGAAACATGGACCCTCACAGCAGATCTCCAACGAAGAATACAAAGCATGGAGATGAGGTGCTACAGAAGACTTCTAGGCATTTCCTATACACAGCACATCACCAGTCCGACAGACATCACACAAGCCATTGGACAACACGATGACCTGCTCACAGTGTTTAAAAAAACGGAAACTCCGATGGTTGGCAACGTCACCAGATCATCAGGTCTTGCAAAGACCATCCTGCAAGGCACAATGCAAGGAGGTAGAAGAAGAGGGAGATCGAAAAAGAGGTGGGAGGACAACATTCGAGAATGGACTGGTTTGACACTGAGCAAAACAATCAGGATTGCTGAGGGCAGGAAAAGATGGAGTACGCTGGTTAAACGATCATCTGTGGTGCCCCTATGACCTCCGAGTTACGGGATAGGATAGGATAGGATAGGATAGGATGAGATCTATGCTGAGAAGTAAGGTGTGCTAGCCACACCATTAGCATAGCATAGTTTGCCATATAGGCTAACAGCCTTTGGCCCTTATATTATCTCTTAATAAGAGTCTTAGACCACGACCTTTGATTTCCATGCCTACCATTTATTAGAATCTGTTTGACTCCAAATTTATTGGAGCAGATATGCTATTTTATGCTATTTTATCGACACAATTTTTCAACAAATTAAAAGACCCCAATACCCCTTGAGGTCATGAGCAATCTTGCCACTGTAGATTGTTTTAACCTATAAAGGGAAAAGTGAAAGCCCCAGTTGAAAACCTGTCTTGCCTTTGTAGGCATGACTGATTCACTGCGGCAACAGTACCCCCATTGGAGTGCTGGGGGTTTCAGTATAAATAGTATCCCCACTTTCTTGAAATTTAGTGCTTTAAATTCCCACTGTCGCTGTCTTCCTCATTTGCTCTTTCCCCATTCCTGATCTGTCCTATCACTCTGCTATACTATCTTCTTCTTCGCTAGATCAATGACCTACCTTTTTTCTTGAAAACTCTTCCTGGACAAGACTCCTTGTTTGTGTATGAGGTCTGTTGGATCAGCTTGGGAGTGTTGGACGCTTTCTGCCGGGTGGTCACTAGGGCTTCCTATGATGTTATTATTTAGCACTATAGGCATTTTATATGTATGTGTTTTGTTGATGATTTATAATGATGTTTGTATTCTATTTTGTTTTTGTAACCAGGGGTTCGAGTAGTTGGGGTAAAGCCTCAGCCGTCCCCTGCGTGGGATGTCTTTATTGTAAAGTGACTGGCCGGTGGAGGGCATTCAGTTTTACCACTAGGGTTGTTTCAGCAGATCTTTTATGCAAATTGGGGGTTGTCC
Source organism: Oncomelania hupensis (assembly GCA_036898135.1). Taxonomy (NCBI): domain Eukaryota; kingdom Metazoa; phylum Mollusca; class Gastropoda; order Littorinimorpha; family Pomatiopsidae; genus Oncomelania; species Oncomelania hupensis. Next base: position 6,901,085 of record CM072527.1, read on the forward strand.
AGTCCTGATTTGGCTCGGAAGCGTCCGCTGGACCTAAAGCAACAATCAATCAATCAAAAAAGACCCCAATCCGAAGGCTTTGTTTGCCTTTGGCATAAGCCAGTTTACCATAACATCCGCATTGTTATTACTTTCAACAATGATAAAATGAGCTTTCCTTGCTCAAACCAACCGCTAAAGTGTTAATTTTCCACTTTGGGTTTGACTAGGAGTTATTTCCCCTGTTTTAACGGTTCAGCCCTGTGACCTTTGACCCTATTTCTGAGTAAACCACTCAGATTGAAGAATGCGACTTTGTTGTCTGGGGTAGGGTATGGTCTATTTTATCAACCTAAAACGGAACATTTTACGAGCCTTGTTTTTTCAGGGCCCTGTCTCTTACCGGCTTAGGTAGATGCTATTTTTAGCTCCACAATGTTGGCTAGCCCTTGTTATTATAGACACAAAATCTACGGAATGTATTCATTTTAAAAACATACACTTTCACAGGATTTATTTTTGGTTGTAAGATTAGGTTTTTTAAAGTGGGGCAACCATCACTGTGAATGTTAAAAGGATCTGCCCAAGGGGGTGTGGTCAGAGTGGGTCCCTTTAAGTGATTGACAGTATCCACTATAACAACATTTATATACGTGTCTGTTCTCTTTGTCCAGACTTTGGACGCTATCTGTGAGTGTGGCTTTGACTACAACATGGGGTGCGTAGTGGACCCGCAGAATGCCGGAGCCCAGTACATGAGGAAAATTCTGGAAGGATTCCGGCTGAGGTCAGCAAGCTATAGCTAGTGTGTCTACATGGACCTTGCTCTGTATTTTAGTTGTTTATTTATGTCTCCATTTATTTATTTAAATTCAGTCAAGTCCGGTCAAGTCACCTCAACAAACTGTATTCCACAAAGACCAGTGAAAATTTGGTGTGTCACAATATGAACGAGCCATGGCAAAAGAGAAAAAATATAACGAGAAGGTAGAAAACACCTAAATTGTTATCTTCACACACAGATGCACACACCTTAAACACACACACACACACATAAATATATCAATTATACATTTGTGTTTACATTCAACATTAGTAATAGTATTATTTATATTTTTAATATTGTTGTTCAATTTAAATTTGTTTTTTTAAGTATATTTGTCCCCATGGGGTGAGGGTGGAGTTGGGTTTGCCTTCTCTTTAATTTACAATGTTTTTTTTCTTTTTTATTATTATTTTTTTATGCAAATCAATATTTCTTGATTGTGCTCTATTGTACTGCGCATGTGTCTGTGTTTGATGAGCTTTGGCCAGATTCTTGTTTGGTTAGGAGCTTAATATATAAAAAAAATATTATTATTATTATTATTATTATTATTATTACTATTACCTGTCTTGGACAAGAATGCCAGGATCTCTAAAAGCCCATATTATGTAATGCCATTGATGCTGAGACTAGATGTTGTTTACACACTCGCAGGGAGAGGTATTGCCCCTGCCTGCGTAACAAGGTGATGCTTGTTTGATTTGGCAAATTCCAGGTCATCAAATATGTACGCAATCTTTCCTTTATGGAAGAGATCCCTTCTCCATTTCCTCAGTCACCCAGGATTATGTTCAGTCATGAGGTCGTCGGACTTTGCGCCCAAAGGTTGGAAGTGGATTTCTCAGCCGGCTTGAGTTAGATCCTGTCTTGGCCAGCACACTGAGCTGGTCTTGAGCTGGAGGGGCACTATATAATAAGGATGAAATAAATCAAATAATAAATAAATAAAAATGAGAATTGCTAGCATTCACTCAATTAATATTATTATTAATCCTTCTTCTTGCCTCATTTCTTCCTAATAATAATAAAGGTATATATATAGTGCTTTTTCCTAATGACATCAGTTCAAAGCGCAGTTCTCACACATTAATACTTGGTGTTAACATTGAAAAACATACGAAAAGAAGTGAAAGAAAATGAGATACTAATAAATTAGGCAAAGACATAATGCAAACATGAAAAAGAATATTTACAAGTAAAAAATAAAAGATGAGGAAGGATGGGGAGGAGGACAGCAGCTAAGGAGTGAGGGGGCTAGGGGCATGCGTTGTGACGGCGGTGGTCTGAATCAGTAGTGGTGGGAGACTAGATCAGACATTTGTAAGGAAGAGATGAGTTTTCAAGTTGGACTTGAAAGTGGCTATATTTGGAGAGCAGTGAAGAGAGAGAGGAAGAGAGTTCCAAGTTGAAGGACCAAGCACAGAGAAAGATCGAAAGCCTTCAGAGGAGAGTTTGCAGCGGGGTTATTTGCTGCATGAGAGTTTCAGATGAAGAACGAAGATTTCTAGATGGCTTGTAGAAGTGAATGTTCTGGGTGAGGCAAGAAGGGGCTAATCCATGGACGCACTTGTAACAGATTAATTTCTTCCTAAATATCATCATTGGTTGTTGGAGCTCTGATGGAGAGTATTGTTTTTGCTCTCTTTGGCTTTTTTGTCCGCCTAATGAAGCTGGAAAATGAACATTGTGTGATGTGGCCTTGGTGTTGTTGACCTTGGCATTCTTTTGGCTTATGTCGACATTTGTTTCCCACTATGGTATATCTTTGTCTTCTCTGTGGCAGGCTGACAGACATGATACCGCTGATTAAGTACTTGCCCAGCGCGGAGAACAGAGAGAGAAAGAAGGCGCTGGACTTTTTCCAGAACACGATCTGGACCGTCATCAAGGACAAACGCCATAAGATGGAGACAGGTATGTGATACAATATGATGCTGAACTGTACTATACTATGCTATAATGAACTATACTATATTATACTACACTATATTATAATACACTATACTATACTATGCTATACCATGCTATGCTATAATTTACTATACTATATTACCCTATACTCTACCACACTATATTATACTATATAAAACACTATACTATACCAACATATACTATACTAACTATACTATGCAATACTATACTACACTATACTACGCTATACTATTTTACACTATACTATGCTATACTATACAACGCTATACTATACTACACTACACTACCCTATACTATACTAAACTACATTAATACTATACTACCCTATACCTTACTATCCTATACTATACTACACTATACTGTGCTGTGCTATACTATAGTAGGCTGTGCTATGCTATGCTACACTGAATACTACTATACAGTACAATACTACACTGCACTATGCTATACTATACTGCTCTATATTGTACTGTACAATACTGTACTGTACTATACTATACTATACTAGAATACTATACTATACAATTCAATATATTATCCTATCCTATCCTATCCTATCCTATTATATCCCGTAACTCGAAAGTCGTTATGGCACCACAGATGATCGTTTAACCAGCGTACTCCATCTTTCTTTGTTCTCAGCAACCATCATGGCTTCGCTCAATGTCAAGCCAGTCTATTCTCGAATGTTGTCCTCCCACCTCTTTTTCTGTCTCCCTTCTTTTGCCTCCTTTTCTGAGTTTCAGTTTCTTCAGCACTGTGAGCATGTCATCGTGTCGTCCAATGGCTTGTGTGATGGTCTGTCGGGCTTTGTCGTTGGTGATGTGCTGGTTATAGGAAATGCCCAGAGGTCTTCTGTAGCACCTCATCTCCATGCTTTGTATTCTTCGTTATAGGTTTGCTGGGAGGGTCCATGTTTCGCAAGTGTAAATGAAGATGGAGATGACAAGGGAGCACAGCAGCCTTACCTTGGAATGTAGACTGATGGTCCTTCCAAATGGGTTTGAAACCTTGTCAGGGCAGCAGTTGTTTGTGCGATCCTGGAGAGGACTTCCTGTCGGGACCCATTGTCTGATAAAATGGCTCCTAAATATTTGAAGCTATGCACTGTGCTGAGGGATTGGCATTGGACTTTGATGTCCATGTTGATGCCGTTGATGTTGTGTTGTCATCATTTTGGTCTCTGGAGGTGGTGTCAAGCCTCTGTACCAGCTGTTCAAGTTCTTGTTCCTCTCCATCCAATCCACTAATGTCATCCGCAAAACAGAGGTTGGAGATTGCTCAACCCCCTATGCTTACACTGCCTTCGTGATCTGCAAGGGCATCTGACATGTGCTCCAGGAAGATGTTGTAAAGAGTGTTGGAGAGAGTAGGCATCCTTGACGCACGCCAATTGTTGTTCTGAACCAGTTCCCGATGGCGCTGTTGTGGAGGACTGCACTGGTAGCCTTGTCATACAGGCTTTTGATGACTTCAATAATGTTAGGGCTGATGTTGTACACTCTCATGGTTGCCCACAAAGCTGCATGCCAGACTCGGTCAAATACTTTCTTAAGTCTACAAACACATCATATAGATGTTGTTGGTGCTGTAGGTATTTCTCGCAGATTATTCTGAGATTGAAAATCTGTTCAGTGATACTTCGCACTGCCCTGAATCCTGCTTGTTCTTCAGCTATGATTTGTTTAGCTTGGGGTTTCAACCTGTTGAGTATTATTTTCAGGACATGGCTGTGCCTTCTTTCACTGACACGTACCTCTCAGCCGAGACGTTGTAAGCCAATTTTAGCTTAGGCAAGCAGTGCCAGCAGCCTGATGCCTAGCCTATGCAGTCTCCCTTTCCTGCCCCACGCTATAAGCATATAGCAGACAAAGAAGGGAGTACGACTCCAGTGGATATCATTCTCTATCTTTGTGCTATAGAATTGATCATTTTATGTGAAATATCGTTTGTATTGTGGTAATCTTTTTGCATTTTAGTTACTTTTATATCTGTGTTTTGTGTTCGCATGAACTAAATCTCAGAATACCATTTCGTTTGTGTTATATTTTAGTCGATTTGACCGTGTGTACTGATCGGCCCTTCACTGACTTGCAACGGACCAGTTTTCGATCTAGTGTGTACGTGCATATATACATATATATATATATATATATATATATATATATATATATATATATATATATATATATATATATATATATATATATATATATATATATATATATATAATGAAATAAGGTTTCCCTGGAAGGTCTTGATTGTTTCCTAATACACTCCATTTAATATTACCCGACTTTTCACTACATGCTATACTCTAGCTATGTGATGCTTTCTCATTTGTGTTTTTTCATTGTAAATTGCAGTATTTTGTTGAGTAACATTAATTTTTTTTGCATGGTGCCCATTTTCCATATAGACTTCCTGTGACTTTTATATACACACACTTGATTATCGCAAAACACAATACACATTCTACATGCGCTGTATATGGATATGATGACTGATATGTTATTAAATGTGTAATCTCTCTTTCTCTCTCTCTCTCTCTCTCTCTCTCTCTCTCTCTCTCTCTCTCTCTCTCTCTCTCTCTCTCACAAGTGAATGCATGTCTCCATAGAAAAAAAACACACGAACACATAACATTTCATTACGTGTTATTTTGCCCTAGGCCCTGTCTTGTAAATTGTTGTACTCTGAAATTTGCTTATGTCTCATTTGTTTGTAGCTTTGTTTTGTGAAGTCCTTTAAAACTTGACTGTATTTACTCTTTGTTTGTGTGCTTACATTCAGTTTGTGTGTATGTGTCTACTGTGTGTGTATCATATCGGTTGTGTGTGTAGTCTCTCTCTCTCGGTTGTGTGTTATAGGTCTGGCTAGCAGTATAGTACAGCTTGCATGAGCTATAGGTCTACCTTGAGCTTGGCGGTTAAAGTAATTATAAGCTTCCAGGCGAGTGCCAGATGCATAGTTGTGCTGTGCGTTGCTGGCCGTTTCTCAGCTGGTTATAAGCAGTTCAGCCTGCGTTAAGGGACCCTACGAGGCAGAACTAGGGTTGTTTTTAGCCACAGTCTGAAAGTACTTGAATGCACGGCCATGAGGGGGACTTTGCTGGGATGGCTGATGAGCTGATGGTGTGGTAATTTTCACTCTCCTGAATGTTACTATTTTTTAGAAGAGTGATGACAAGCAACTGGGTCCATGGTGTAGGCCACTCCCCACTCTGGCAGATCTTGTTACAGATAATGGTGAGGGTGTCCATCCTGCTTGAAGCAATTCTGCGGGTATGTTGTCCACTCCTGCTGACTTCCCCTTCTTCAGTGATTACACTGCTGCCTCAACTTCTTCTCGGAGAATTGGGAGGATTTTTTCCTCTTCTCTATTCTGGGGACATGCTAGAACTGATGGGTTTCCGTTTGGTGTGTGGTTGTAAAGGTCAGAGCAATGCTCTGTCCATCTATCCAAGACTTTTTGTTCTTCTGTAAGGCATATGCCAGACTTGCTTTGGATCGTGGAGACCTTGGGCTGTTTAACACTTGACAGTCGCTTCACAGTCTGGTAGGCCTTCTTCCTGTTGTTCTTGTTTAGACTGTTTTCTATTTCCTGACATTGACCCTCTATCCAGTTCTCCTTTGCTGTGTGCATACCTTTTCGGATAGCATTGTTGATTTTTTGGTAGGCATCAGCTTCCTGTGAGGTGTTCTTTTTCTTTTTCATCTCTCTTCGTTTGTCACATAGGTCCAAAAGTTCAGGTGTGATCCATGGTTTCTTCTTTGGTCGGTGCTTGCCAAGGATCTCAGTGGCAGCATCTGTCACAGCCGAGTTGAAGGTGGTGGTCATGGTGTTGACATCAACTTCACCATCTCCTAAAATGAGCAGCGGTGCAAATTTCCCTCCAATTGTGGCCTGAAATATTTCTGCCACCTCCGGGTCCTGCAGTTTGTCCAGATCGAACTTCAGTCCGGTGCACTTTGCTGTGTTTACTCTCTTCAAGTGGAACCGTAAAGACAGCATCACGAGATCATGATCACTTCCGATGTCTGCTCCTGGAAAAGTGCGTGTTCTGCCAATGTTGACGCTTCATCTGAAGTGTTTCTTGACCATGATGTAGTCAATCTTGTTGTGATGCTCCCAGCTGGGACTTTGCCAGGTGCATCGTCTGGATTTTTTTTGGAGACCAAGCATGTTTGCCAGTATCAGACTATTGTATATGGCAAACTCCAAGCGTCCCAGACCTCTATCATTTGTCTTGTTGCAATGGGGTCCACATGTATCTCCCCCACTTGTGGTAAACATCTTGGCGAACCTTGGCATTCCAGTCGTCTTGCCCTATGACTATGTCCTTCTTTGGCACTTCGTCACTTTGTTTATTATATAATAAAAATAATATTGAAAAAGTATTATTATTATTATTATCATCATCAGTATCATCATCATCATCAGTATCATCATCATCATCATCATCATCATCATCATTAGCATCATCATCATCATTACCAAATTCATGCCTGTGCAGGACAAGACCATAACTCCAGCAACCTTTTGTCTCGGCTAATGGTGGCAAAGGATGAGAGCGGAAACTCGCTGAGCGATGAGATCATCTACTCTCAAGTGGGAGGCTTTCTCTTTGCAGGCTTTGAGGTGAGTTTAAAACTAGAGAGTCCCTTACAAAGGAAGCAGGTGCTGTATGTAGTTTTACCCGTGGTCGCCAGTAAAACAAGCAATAGGCCAGTTTGCACTAAACAGGTGACCTTGAGGCTGGCTGATTGGCAGAGATCTATCAAGCACAGCTAGCTGTGCCTAGGCTTTTGTCCTCAACAACCTCTGACCCTCAGATTGAGGTCAGTGTCGCTTTTGGGCCTGTTGCCTGTTTAAGTTTAATAGCAGTCCTAAAGTACAAATAAAGTACAATCCCTAACTCAGATCAACGCTGCCCTGGAATGTTGTGATACTGTTGATGCATTAATTTTACAATACAATACAATAAATACAATACAATACAATACAATTCAACTTTATTGTCCAATAAAACCCAGAAATTTGCCTTCTGCACACCGTCCATGCACGCCGCAACCTAAATAAAGACATAAATATTCACAAGGAGAATTGTGTGCAGTGTCCATCTGCATATCAAAATAACAAATGTGTTAAAAAATACAAAGCAATGAAATTGAATAATACATTTACTGTAATAACATAAAATTTGAAATAATGATGTTTGTACATTGATTAAAATTGTCTACATTGTTTCAAATGATGGATTATTCATTTGGGAGTTTTGTACCTAATGTTCTTTGTGCCTGGTTTCACATGCAGACTACCAGCATAGGCCTGACCTGGACCCTTCTCATGCTTGCTCAACATCCAGATGTGCAAGTCAAAGCCAGGAAGGAAGTGATGTCACTGTTGCCACAGGGGCAGCCAATCACAGCAGAGCTGGTCAAGGATTTGACCTATTTGACCTGCGTGGTCAAGGAGTCACTTCGGTGAGAAAGATAGTCACATAGTTTAGAGTTTGGGAACTCAGAAAGCACGATTTAGAATCGTCATGCACAAGGTAAATCTCAATTCCAATTTGCCCAAGATGGATTTGAGGACATGCCAGATTCCAGGCTGTCTTTTTGACACAATTAGTTAATTTAACTCATGCGTTTCCAAGTTGCCTAATACTGAACACTTCAAATGATAGTAAAATGAATGAAGTTTTTTCGAAGCGGGCAAGCAAACTATTTTTTTTTCATTTGTCGTAGTTTAGTCTGCATTTTTACTGGAAGCAGTTGTGAACAAGTCATAGATTTTATTGACTGCAATAACAAATGATACTCATTGACTGCAATAACAAATGATACTCATTGACTGCAATGACAAATGATACTCATTGACTGATAATACTCATTGACTGCAATGACAAATGATACTCATTGACTGCAATGATAAATGATACTCATTGACTGCAATGACAACTGATACTCATTGACTGCAATGACAAATGATACTCATCATAACTGACGTTGCTTCTTTTCAGGCTTTACCCTCCCATATCAAATCACTTCCGGCAATCCGTCGCTGATGATGTCATCAAGGGCTACACTATCCCAGCCGGCACTATAATCGGCATCAGTTCTGGGGCCCTGCACAGGTTTGTGTTATATAATTATCTGTGACTTTGTTATGCTCTTGATTTGTTTTTTTATAATAATGGGTAACATTAATCTAATGAGGCTAATGGCTTTTGAAAGGTTAATATGTCATTACTATTATAACTTTGTGAGAATCGACTTTGACTCTTTAATATTGAGGCATGTAAAGCTTAAAGTTTAGTACATATACATCTCTTTCTAGTATTTTAAAAAAAAAAGTAATTAAAGGAGTTCCAAAAGCAACTGAACCAAATTTAAATTACTTTTTTTGGATGGCGTGGGGTAATTTGTCTTCCAGTTTGGGATGGCGTGGGGTAATTTGTCTCCCAGTTTGGGATGGCGTGGGGTAATTTGTCTCCCAGTTTGGGATGGCGTGGGGTAATTTGTCTCCCAGTTTGGGATGGCGTGGGGGTAATTTGTCTCCCAGTTTGGGATGGCGTGGGGCAATTTGTCTTCCAGTTTGGGATGGCGTGGGGTAATTTGTCTCCCAGTTTGGGATGGCCTGGGGTAATTTGTCTCCCAGTTTGGGATGGCGTGGGGTAATTTGTCTCCCAGTTTGGGATGGCCTGGGGGTAATTTGTCTCCCAGTTTGGGATGGCCTGGGGTAATTTGTCTCCCAGTTTGGGATGGCGTGGGGTAATTTGTCTCCCAGTTTGGGATGGCGTGGGGGTAATTTTTCTCCCAGTTTGGGATGAAACAAGTAAGCCGGAAGGTTAATTACTCTGTTTACAGGCTGTCAGAAAACTGGACAGACCCCGACTCATTCAAGCCAGAGCGGTTTCTGGAGCCATACAACCCCTACAGCTTCCTCCCTTTCAGCGCTGGGCCCTACATGTGTATCGGCCACACCTTCGCCATGACGGAGATGACCGTGGTGCTCGCACGGCTGCTGGTCCACTTTGACATGCGTCTGCCGCAAGGCTACACCTACAGGCGTTTGAGGCAGCTCACTGTGCAGCCTTATCCTCCTTTGAAGCTGGTGGTGAGAGAGCTGTAGGGGACCATTACTATTATCCCACTTCTGATACCAGGTTGATTGATTGATTGATTGATTGATTTATTGTTGCTTTAGGTCCAGCGGACTCTTCCGAGCCAAATCAGGACCGGACAACCCCCGATCCGCATAAAAGATCTGCTGAAACAACCCTATTGGGAAAATTGAATGCCCTCCACCGGCCAGTCACTTTACAATAAAGACATCCCACGCAGGGGACGGCTGAGGGTTTACCTCAACTACGCGAACCCCCGGTTACAAAAACAAAATAGAATACAAACATCATTATAAATTATCAACAAAACACATACATATAAAATGCCTACATTGCTAAATACTAACATCATAGGAAGCCCTAGTGACCACCCAGCAGAAAGCGTCCAACACTCCCAAGCTGATCCAACAGACCTCATACACAAACAAGGAGTCTTGTCCAGGAAGAGTTTTCAAGAAAAAAGGTAGGTCATTGATCTAGCGAAGAAGAAGATAGTATAGCAGAGTGATAGGACAGAGCAGGAATGGGAAAGAGTAAATGAGGAAGATAGCAACAGTGGGAATTTAAAGCACTAAATTTCCATAAAGTGGGGATACTATTTATACTGAAACCCCCGGCACTCCAACGGGGGTACTGTTGCCGCAGTGAATCTGTCATGCCTACAAAGGCAAGACAGGTTTTCAACTGGGGCTTTCACTTTTCCCTTTATAGGTTAGAACAATCTACAGTGGCAAGATTGCTCATGACCCCAAGGGGTCTGATACCAGGTAAACCGCACGTCGCACACTAAGAAAATACCCTCCTAGACAAAATTAGACTTTGCCTGCAGTGCTGTCACCTCTTGGAGGCTGATATAGCGCATGACTGTAGATTTGTATTATCTCACTTCTGGCACAATGTAATTGTAAACCATGTAATAGTGTGAACACTGTGAGTCAGAAGTCTGAGAATCGGCATCAGAAATTGTGTGTGTTTGCGTGGGTCATGGAGCAGCAATGAAACTTCGTTAAAAGTGTAAAGCAAATAATTAAGACAATGACACTTCCGATACCACATTAGACAGGCTTAGCAACAAAATGAACACAAGAGAGAATTTGACAGATGACTTTCCTCCAAAGTCCAGCATCGTGTTAGTTTCAAGTTTGGTCATGGCAGGAAGTATCCTGTTACCAAGAACCCAAGTGTCTTATTGTTGAAAAAGTAAATGTACTTGTGATACCAAATAATATGTACTTATGATTAATCTCCTCCCCCACACCATAAAAAAAAACAAAAAAAAAACAACAACAACAAACACGTTTTGCACCATATTTCCAAATTTTGTCGCTAGTGTCTAACGGAATAAAATAAAAACGAGTGAGTTATTGAGTGAATGAATTATTTAATGTATTTGGGGAATGTTCTTTCAGTAATTCAGCCTCTATTGTCTGGAACATGTTGCCAGCCGATTTGTTTCAAATCAAAATTGAAGACAGTTCTTCCATTTAACATTGACCTTTTTCCCTCCTTATTTATGAATTTACATTCCATCCTCCAGCTTCCTGTTACCAGGAAAAAAAATGTGCACCAGCTTTTGTGTGTACTATAAATAAGATGGGTTTGTGAAATTGTGCCCTGATCCATTGAGCTGGATGTTTTGATTTCTCAAAGATAAATAAATGTATGGCGAATATTTTTTACAATGAAACTTGTGTCCGAGTTTGAATCGGTTGAGAGGACAAAGAAGGAGAGTGAGAGAAAGTTGAAGTGTTAGGATAAAAGTTTCAGGGCTTGAAAGCCTGGTCTTAAAAACCTGACAAAATAGTAAGAAGTGCGTGTAGTCGACTTCTTATATGCTTATGTTTAGAATGGATGTTGTGACGTTTGTGAAACGATGAAATCCATTCACAAGTTTTGATGTTGTGGGGTTTAAATGGATTTACCCCAAGACCTAAAATTTCAACAAGAATATTTTTGACGTTCAAGCATCGCTCCTCAAATTTGGGTGTATAGATGTCTAGCTTTCATGCATGTGTGTGAAACGTGCGTGAGTGTGTGCATGTTTGTGTAAAATTTGTGTGCATGCATTGCTGTGTTTGTGTAGGTGCAGGCAATTTGGACAAAATACAATTAGACCACGTAGACACAAAATGTTAATTTTCTCAGAAACAGAGTTGTTGAACTTGCTTTTATTTTGTCATCTCACAGCTGATTAGGCTCTCCATCGCCTTCAGCAACTCTTGAGCCAGAAAAGTTCTATGTAAGAACAATTATATCCTTATATAATCATATTACTAAATACTGGATCACAACTCAGAAATGGAATGAATAAATCAAACAACGAAAAGTTTTACAACTTCAGAAAGGTATCACAAAATCTTCACATGGAAATAGGAAATCATTGGTGAGTTATTGGTTCTTTGTCAGGATATTGAGGATTCTGTCTGACAAAACTCCACAAGTGCAGACGCAGTATTCTACTCCTTCAAACAACAACAACCAAAAAAAAAAAAAAAAAAGTATTCTCTCGAAGTATAGTCTGTGCATGCCTGTATTCCTTCACACAGCTTTTACAGATCCAGACGCCTGTTTGATACAACGGGTGAGTACCAGTAACAAGTAACACACCCAACAAGCATTCTAGGTCTCATTCCACCCCCCACCCCCCTCTCAGTCAGTCCCGGATAGCTCAGTTGTCTGAAACGTTAAAACCATGCGCATGAAACAGCAAGTTGCTGCCTTGAGCAGTTCGAGTTAGATCCTGTTTGGGCACAGAGCTAGTAGTAGTATTCTTTGACCGGGTTGTTGCGCGATAAAAGAACAATTGTAGTTATAATTACAATGGTAACTCTGGGTGTGCACTGTGACACAAAGTATTACATTGTATTGTATTGTATTTGCTTTAATTAACATTGTTTTAAAAGCAAGACGGTTTAGCATTTCTAAATCAAGTACTCTCTCAACCTACAAGGAATTATGCTTCACTTACATTCAAGCTAGGATAACTACAGTTTCTATACATCTCCGCTAGGATAACTACAGTTTCTATACATCTCCGCTAGGATAACTACAGTTTCTATACATCTCCGCTCTCTCTAAAGACAATTTTTGCAAAAATTGAATGGGTTTGAAAACAGACTGCTTATATTTTATTACTTTGAATCGACTGAGTGGCCTTCTTTCAGGAGAAAGATTCAAGTTTGTTCATATAGATTTGACAAATGCAATGATTCGTGATTTTCGCTGACAGGAGTTTGAGACCTTGATATAAAAGTACCAAGAAAGACTTGTTCTACATAGAGGACACTATTGTACCCTGATACGAGCTCCTGTGGATTCAGCCAAAGGGCCACTTCACTTTGAGGTCTGTTCGCTCATCAATCCAGCACGCTGGCATCGGAGCCATGGACTGTACATGAGGTACATGTGGGGTCCCAACAAAGATCTGCCATAGTATGTAGTACTGAGTAGTCAACTGTCTGTTCCTAGACGCCATGTCAGACCTGTACTTTGTTCCACCACTTTCCCTTCAGGAACACATATATATCAAAAACGTGGAATTCCAGTTTCCGGCATAAGTCACATGCTGTTACTTTCGACACAACTTTGGAGTCACAGGTTATTAAGGTAACCTTGTGATCTCGCACTGTCACCTTCGACATGGCGTTGGAGGTTTGAAAGCTTTGCCCACGGCAGGGGACAAGGTGGTGGGTAGGGGAGAGAGGCTTGGCGCTCGGCCGTAGGACTGAAGCCTAGCCAGCTTTTCCCTCTGAGCTCGGCGCTTCCTCTTCAGCTCCAGAGCCCCGGGCGACAGCTCTTCTTCTTCCTCCCATGACACTGAACAGTTCAGAGACCGGCTGACCTTCGATGATGATGATGATGATAGTATAGATGATGATAAAGAAGAGGGTGCCACCGCTGTCGATGATGATAAACCTTGATATGGTAATCTTGCAGCTCTTGGTGAAGAAACGGTGGATGACACGCTGGACGAAGGTGCCCCGTTTACATAGTTCATGACTTTCTTAGCTACAGGAGATGGCGATTGGCTGACAGAGGGAGATGGTGGCGATTTTGCTGCAGTAGATATTGTGTCAGTTTGAGGGACTGCAGACTGGTGCCTGGTGCTGACATAGGAGTTGGTGGTGGTGGTAGTGGCAGCGGATGACACCAGCTCCTGGGTAAGAGGTGCCATCAACTTCTCCAGAAAGCTGGCCGGCAGATCTTCCACCTCCTGCCAACATAATACACAAACAATACAATTAAAAATTAAGTAAGACATAAGACATAATGTAGCCGGGTTGGGCTACAAAGAATTTCTGACCGTTACGTATACTTAGGCCTTACTCTGTTCTCTGTTATGTCTAAACTAGCTGTATGCAATAATTGGATTTATACTGTTCAGATCCCTTAAAGCATATAATCGTTAGACGCAGCATTAAATTCTCTATTAGAATATATAAACTTTATTTGTGATTTAGGTAGCAATTTTGAATTAGAGCGCGATGTTTAGAATAGCGCGATGCCTATCACGGTGATAAAGACACCGCGCTGTTGCGGACCAAGCCGATAGGCTTACTGGGTTGGCTGGTCCCGGCGTTGTGTAATCGTAGATTAGCACATGATACGAACATAATTGTTGATGATGGCGATAGCAAAGATTTTCCACTGTAACACCTTAAGTGTGATAATTTTTCGACGCCTTGGTTCGTTTTCAAATAGTATATACTTAAATTAAATATTAGTTTTATAGGGACATACATCGGAGGAGAAACGGAGGAAAAGTTGTGAGAAGAGGTAGGATGTAAATATTGTTGTTGTGCTAGGTGATTTCTATTTTAGTCCTTTAGTCCGTCATAGTCGGAACCCATAATAGTAACCATGTCATATTATATATCGTTGGAAAGGGGAGACGTTGTTCTTTCTTTGTCATTATTATTATTATTTATAATTGTATTAAATTAAAGAGTTGCTATGAGTTTAGAGTTGTGAAATGCTTAAGAGCAGCAGCCAACTCCCACTTAATTTGCTTATTATTTTTATTTCGTAGCAGATAGGTCCGAGATTCTTATATCAGTAGAAAGGTCGTATTTCCGCGTTTCCGCACATGTATAATTTGTATAGTATCCGTTAGCGCTGCAGCCATTATATGTAAAATAAGGATGAACAACAAAAACAAATTACTGGGCAAGCCTAGATTTTCGCGCGCGGTAAGCTAAGCAGCACTGTCGGTACGGCTGGTGCCACCCAATAAAAGCGAGACACCCACTCGGACACTCGGGACAGTCTCAGACACAGACTCGGAGAGAGGGGACTCACACGGCAGACACGGCGGAGAACGAGTCAGAGCACTTGCCTTTTGTAGGATGCACTTTGAAAATAAAACTTTCAATGGTCATCAACGAACTGGCGTTGGAGAGAGAGAGAGAGAGAGAACGAGTGAAAATTCTTCTTCACCCTAGCCTCCATCTACTTTATCATCCTTTCTCTCCACCACTACAATAAGATTCATTATTCGCTTCAAATAAGTTTTCAGTTTTAGGTTGTTCTAATTGCATTTAATTTTCGTTGGGTTATCTAATATCACCCAGATAGAATGTTAAAGGGCTGAGCTGAACTGATCAGTCAGTTCCAAACAGCTTGGGATGTAGGAAGGCATGGAACACAATTATCTGAGGCGTTGAAACGTGGCCGATATGTTACCTCATACGCAGGACGAGGAGCTGCGGTTTGGGTGAACTTTGCACTAAGCTTCTCTCTTCCCAGACGCAACAGCTGATCTCTCTGAAAACACAACACACATCATCATTTGTACAGCTATCACATCGATAATGGCAAAACACAACTCACACATCATCATTTGTACAGCTATCACATCGATAATGACAAAACACAACACACACATCATCATTTGTACAGCTATCACACCGATAATGACAAAACACAACAAACACATCATCATTTGTACAGCTATCACATCGATAATGACAAAACACAACAAACACATCATCATTTGTACAGCTATCACACCGATAATGACAAAACACAACAAACACATCATCATTTGTACAGCTATCACATTGATAATGACAAAACACAACACACACATCATCATTTGTACAGCTATCACATCGATAATGACAAAACACAACAAACACATCATCATTTGTACAGCTATCACACCGATAATGACAAAACACAACACACACATCATTTGTACAGCTATCACATCGATAATGACAAAACACAACAAACACATCATCATATGTACAGCTATCACACTGATAATGACAAAACACAACAAACACATCATCATTTGTACAGCTATCACATCGATAATGACCAAACACAACAAACACATCATCATTTGTACAGCTATCACATCGATAATGACAAAACACAACACACACATCATCATTTGTACAGCTATCACATCGATAATGACAACACACAACACACACATCATCATTTGTACAGCTATCACACCGATAATGACAAAACACAACACACACAATCATTTGCACAGCTATCACACAGATAATGACAAAACACAACACACACATCATCATTTGTACAGCTATCACATCGATAATGACAAAACACAACACACACAATCATTTGTACAGCTACAGGCATGCCTACCCTCAATTTGAAGTTTCAGTATTAGCTTTTTCAAATTTCAGTATTACTATTACGATTTTCGTATTTACTTTTACTACCTATTGTTTTTGCACTCATCCTTGTGATATTATGCAAACAGAGCTGCCAACTGCTATTGTTGGTCGGGAGTAACAAAAGGGCAACTTGGGAGTAGCAAAATGGCGTTTGGGAGTAGCATTTCAACAAAATGTTAACCCTGAACAAGATCATCCGCTTATTTACTTTTGCACTTTAATACAGCATGCATTCCACCATGGCTTATTTTAATGTCCATGTAGCAAATGCTACAAAACACGTGATGGGCACTGACTTTTGAAGAAGTGATGCACGGATGTGTTTCACTGTATTTCGTTCGGTATTTCTGACAAGCATGACGCATTTTGGACTTGGGCGGTTCATTCGTTGTACTCGCTCCAGCAGGTCGCTTCGACATGTTGAAATGAAAATGGTAAAAATCTGCACACTCTGACACGGTCTAAAACCATGAAGAACTAAGATGGCGGTTAAGCGTTTCCGGTAATTTTTTACTGCGCTTTCCGATTGGCTAACACAGACGCAGTGTGCATGCGTGCGGCAGATACAAAACGGTCACACGGCGACTTGCTGTTGCTGTGCGAGTTTTACACAGCCACTTTCTTGTCAAAAAGTGGTACGCTAGACAAAATTTGACCGGGCGTAGCAAATCGAGACCGGGCGTAACAGCGTAGCCAAGTCAACTCTAGCGTTGAAAACTACGCCCAAAGCGTAGCACTTGGCAGCTCTGTGCAAAGAATCATAGATTGATTTGCTGCCACAATCTTCTTTTTCTTCTTCAAAGCCTGGTAATTCTTGATATGCTGTGGGCCTTCCACGTGCCACTTGACGTCGTTCATACCAAAATGGGCTGAGATCCAAGTGCAAGCCTAAAATTATCAAAATGGGCTAAAATCCAAGTGCAAGCCTAAAATTATCAAAATGGGCTGAGATCCAAGTGGAAGCCTAAAATTATCAAAATGGGATGAGATCCAAGTGCAAGCCTAAAATTATCAAAATGGGCTTAGATACAGCTCAAAACCTGTTTATAAAATAGTGAAGCACAATAGCCTTGACCTTTGAGAAAGAACAATAATATCAATGAACCAACATGCTTAGCAGTAATTATATATGCATGAAGTACAATTAATGACTTTTGGTTGAGTTATTCTTGAGATAAGTCTGCAAATACGAAAAGGAAAATAACACAAATCATTTCAAAATGTTTTGGAAATACCCCCCCCCCTACCCCCGTTGTAGTTTGCAGTTGTGTACATAGGCAGGTGTCAATCAGTAATAATAATGTTACTCTTTTTGTGTTTGGTCACTCACAACTTCTCTGTGCTTCAGCCTGTTCAGAGCCTGTTTCTGAGTTGCTGTCCTGCCGTGAGCGGAGAAGGAGGAGAGTTCCAGACAGGCGCTGCATTCGATGCTCTCTCCCCCACTTCCTCCAGTTTTTACACGCAGGTTACTGGCTGCAAACACTGTCCCTTCTATCAGCACCTCCTGAAGGCTGAAGGTCTGAAATTTCACAATATTGCAAGACTGAAGGCCTGAAATTTCACAATATCCCCCAAACCAAGAGACACAATCATCAAAATGTGTCATGGCTAATGTGATAATATGTACAGACCTTAATTTAAATGAGATAAAATAAAAAACATGTAGTCTCAAACAACAAGGATTAAAAAAACATTAGTTATGCCACCATTCGGAGCAGCAGCATAGGAGTGCTACTTAGGAGTATAATCTGAAAAATGCCTAAATCAATTTTTACATTAATAAATTCAAACAATTAATAAAGCTTTTATCTTGAATAAAGAGGGGTTTGGGGTGTAAGAAACTATTTCAAAATGTGTTTAAAATAATAAAATAATGTATTTTCTTCATTTTAAAAACTTTTGTTTATGATATTTTTTATTTTTAACACTTTATTTTCCCTATTTTAAAAAAAAATTCTTGGGGAAGGTGTAGTTGCAGCTGGAAACTCGCCCCAAACCAAACTGCCTATTATTAGTGGTGTTTTTGAAATTTTCTGACCTGCAGTCCTCCCCAAAACCAGATGAGAAGAATGTCACCATTGTCGTCTACAGCGTACACAGCATCGCTGCCTCTCCTGAAACCATTCACTGCCACATTCAAAGCAACAACAATAACCAAAGCGTAAACGAAACAAATAAAATAAATGTAAACCTTTCAGGTTTCATGCGGTTACAGTAGTTGTCCAATGACAACAACTGCACGGTGAGCAAATGCAGGTGAAAATCTTCTCAGGGTGACCTAAGTTAGGTTAGGCTAACCCATGTAGCTGACTCTCACTGACTGGCGGCCATTTTGGCTGTGGTCTGGCCCTTTCACCCATTGTATTTTCTTTTCCATTAATTTTTGTTCAAGTTTAACCCCCTCCCCTCCCCACTTCCAAACAAAAAATCTCAAGTTGTGTTATGGAAGAAGAAGAACAACAACACCACAACAAGACTAGTTTTTAAAAAGTGGGAAAAATAAAACAGCTACTTACAGGAGACAGCCTTGAGCAGGAAAAGGGCTAAATAATAACGATGAAATAAATCAACTAAATACATACAAATAGGTACCGCTCTCAGACAGCAACTCCAGGGAAAAAGGACATCAATGGCACCTTTCTCCCTTCCGAAAAGATGAGGCAAATCTTTATCTTGCCATTTCCTAACGCAACTGGGTGTGTGGTTCATTCTATTGTCCTAACGCAACTGGGTGTGTGGTTCATTCTATTGACCCACCACTGAAGCTCAGTGGTAGAGCGTTTGCCTGGCCCGCCAATGACTCCGGTTCCGATTCCGGGTTGGGCGCGATAACAGTGGCCATTTTGAAACTCTAACTTGGAAGAATGA
The DNA here is from genome assembly GCA_036898135.1 of Oncomelania hupensis. Classification (NCBI taxonomy): domain Eukaryota; kingdom Metazoa; phylum Mollusca; class Gastropoda; order Littorinimorpha; family Pomatiopsidae; genus Oncomelania; species Oncomelania hupensis. Next base: position 6,920,472 of record CM072527.1, read on the forward strand.
TTTCTCTGGTGGTTTAGTGTTGATTTAGGTCTCTACTCCTTCCCTGGGATGGTTATTCCTGCCTGCCTTGTCGCCAATGGTGAGTGTAGACGTTAAACTTCAATCTTCATTCTATGCTGTAAACGTTTAACACTGAAAGAAGCCTTGCAAATAAATAAAGGCGGACGTTGGAGAAATTGTATAAGACTTCTCTGGCTTTTGATTTTGATTTTCTTTTTGCCATTATGTAGTAACTGAAGACAAAAATACATTCACTCAAGATAACATAAAAGTCACCAAAAGGAAGAAAAACTCACAGTGCAGTTTTAATGGAGAGTACCAGACCCACGAAGTCAAACTCTCCAAACAGCGGAACTTTGTTATGAACCTCCGAAACACTGTACACCTGCCACAGAATTGAACTGAAATAAAGACAGGACAAACGAAAACGAACCGATAGAATGAACGGACCGACGCACCGACATTTGACTCATTCTGACCCCCTCTCCCCCTCCCCAAAACCCCTGACCATTTCAAAGCAAACTATACCCACATCTCTTGGCTCATAGATAAGGTCCAGAAGATTTTCCTCAACGGTGAGAGGCTGTAGTCGCGTGTGTCGGCTGGCTGTTAGTTCTACCTGTAGCCCTGCACTGCGATTCCTGTTAACACATTGAGAAGCCTGCAATATTATTTACTGTGCATCATTCAAATGTCACCAAACACTGAATGGGCAAAGGAGGGGGTAAGAGGGGGGGGGAGTGGAGGAAGGGGAAGTGTGGTGGGGTGTGGAATTGTGTGTGTGTGTTGTTTGTGTGTGTGTTGTGTGTGTGTTTCGCTGTGTGTGTGTGTTTGTCTGTGTGTGTTGTGTGTTTGTGTGTGTTTGTGTGTGTGTGTGTGTGTGTGTTTGAAGTGGGTGGATAAGTGGGCATGTGGAACAGTTTATTTCCACGCAAAGGAACATAGTGACAGAAAACAGAAAACAAGTCTTCATAGGTACTCAGCTGATCACTATTCACAATACAAAACAAAACAATACAATACCATACCATACAATACATCCTTATTGTCAACCTTTCACACTGCATACATACAAATGGAACATCTCCTTCAGCCAGAGCTCAAAACGTACCATAAAATCAATAAATGAACAATAAATCAACTTTGTCATGAATGCAATTATCACAAGCCCAGCTTATCTCTGTTTGTTTGCCTGTCATCTAATTCCAAAAATGCTGAAAGATAAGTGATATTTGACAATTAAAAAAGATGGAAGGAAGGAGGCATGTGCAACAAAAGTCATCTGCAAAGCGAGCAAGCCATAAGCGTTAGGTAGTCAGCACAAAACGGTTTACTCGCATTTGGACAATGGGACCAGCCATTTGCAGCACCCTCAAAACTCTCACATACCACAAAAACTCAACTCCCTGACATTGGTGTACTCACACGCTCACACACACACTGTGACAAACACACATACACAAAAACTCAACTCCCTGACATTGGTGTACACACACGCTCACACACACACTGTGACAAACACATCAACTCCCTGACATTGGTGTACTCACAGGCTCACACACACACACTGTGACAAACACATCAACTCCATGACATTGGTGTACTCACAGGCTCACACACACACACTGTGACAAACACATCAACTCCCTGACATTGGTGTACTCACAGGCTCACACACACACACTGTGACAAACACATCAACTCCCTGACATTGGTGTACTCACAGGCTCACACACACATTGTGACAAACACATCAACTCCCTGACATTGGTGTACTCACAGGCTCACACACACATTGTGACAAACACATCAACTCCCTGACATTGGTGTACTCACAGGCTCACACACACATTGTGACAAACACATCAACTCCCTGACATTGGTGTACTCACAGGCTCACACACACATTGTGACAAACACATCAACTCCCTGACATTGGTGTACTCACAGGCTCACACACACACTGTGACAAACACATCAACTCCCTGACATTGGTGTACTCACAGGCTCACACACACACTGTGACAAACACATCAACTCCCTGACATTGGTGTACTCACAGGCTCACACACACTGTGCTGACATTGGTGTACTCACAGGCTCACACACACACTGTGACAAACACACATATACTGCATACCTGGAGGCAGCAGCGTTGAGAGAGTAAATGCGATATCTGCGTCCCTCTTCCACCGTCTCCCAGTCTTGGCCTGGCCGCCACACAGTTAACAATGTACCTGGAAAATCCACACATCTCTCTCAGTTAGGGTGATGTAATAGCATACACATTGGTGCGAGTGGGGTCCCAAAGGTCTGCCTGAACCTTAAAGGCGTTCTGACCCTTCAGAAACACCTTCTGCGAGTTCAAGTATATACCCAAACTATAGTCTAAACGCGTACCCATTTTTTTTAGAACCGAGCTGCATATACCCCAAAGCAAAAGTTCATGTTTCCGAAGATTGCAGAGTGCAATTGAAAATGCAATGGAAAAATGTGAGAATCCACCCATACGTCACATACAATAACAGTCACTCGTCTTGATAGAAATTGACCCAGCGCTTTTGTAATAGCTGTCGGTGCATGCTAATACCATATTTTGTGACAGGATAAAACTCCACATCCAGAGACAGCACACAATCGACCCGTTTTTGTACTCAATGTCACAAATGGGAAAGCTTATTTTGCCGTTTGACTTCCCCAATCCTGTTTTTTTTTTTTTTTACCTCAGCTGCTCACATTCAGGTGTTGTGAACAGCATTATAGAGGCGGCTGTAGGCACCACAAATGTGACTATCCTTAAATTTGCTTCAACAATGGGTGGGGGAGCGAATGGGAGGCGGCTGTTCACGCTTGGGAGAGGTAGTCTACCTTCCATTTTTAGTTAGTCTAGCCTTGGATGGCTCCTGCTGTGCAGAATCCTTTAGTGTGACCATTGGGTTATACAGGACAAGGTGACTCAACATATGTTCTCCTCGCCTGACTGTTTGTCTTCTGCTTTTGGTGGTGAGCCAGGACTACATTGTTGGCAGGCATTTTATGCAGATTAGTGGCAGTAACCTGCAGAGAGTGTCGTGGCATTAGTAGCCGGCAATCTGGTTCACTATCAACACCTTGCAGGGCAAAAAGTTTTATGTTTTTCTTACTAGGGATAAAAAAAAATTTGTAGTTCGGGTCGGGTCATGTTCTCAAGGTCGTGGAGGAGAGCTGGGAGTCAAATACTCCACTTGACTACAAGGGTGAGATCTACTTCAAGTACTTGGAAACCACTGCTGAACACCACAGCGAATGAAACATGCCTATTCCAGTCCACCCAACTGTAAAAGGGGATTTCTGGCTATGCTTCGAGCTGGGGAAGGCAAGGCAGTGAAGGAAAGCAAATGGGCACCATCCTCATGAAGCTGATCCCTGAGAAAAGAATGGTCTCAAGTGCTCTCTCCCTACAACCGAAATATTACAGGAAAACTTTCAACACACCGTAACAAACCGCACCACAAAGTAGGACTGCACAAAAGTGTACAAATTCAGGGTATTTCACGTAGAGATAATAGGGACCTTTCAGAAGCCAGTGATTACGTGGTGAAAGTGATTCCACACTACTTTCTCTTTTCGTGGTTGCTGCAAGGCGTCTTCATACGCCACGCAAAGACGAACTTGACCTACGTCCAGTACCTCGCTTCAAACTACTTTCTAAGTCTCAAAACAAGCGTAGATTACCAAGAACACATCTAAAATGGCTGAGTTAGATCCCTTTCACAAAATCACACCATTTAGAATGTCATACAAGCGATGTAAACAAAATCTACCCAGGAAGTTGACTTTTCCACAAAGTCCTTTTCCACGAAACCACCGAGAGCTTTTGTGAACTTTCACCTTGGCATACTAATGAGAACATAAAACTTCTGCCGCCACAGACAGAAAGTGGTGCAGAATCACTTTCACAACGAAAATCACTCGCTTCCCAAAGGTCTCTATTGAAAATCATGTAATGATAATCATTACAAAGGGTATCATGTCATAAAACACCTTGAATCTCTATAACAGCCAGAAATGTGTGTAGGCGTGTGTGTGTGTGTGGTGTGTGTGTGCATGTTATAAATTAATGTATTATTATGAATGCTTTATTTATTTCATCATTCTTACATAGCGCATTTCCAGCTCAAGAGCTACTCAAGGCGCTGGTCGATACAGGATCTAACTTAAGCCGCCCATCCTATCCCTATCCTATCCCATGAATCAAAGGTTGTTGGGGCACCACAGATGATCGTTTAACCAGCGTACTCCATCCCTCTCTGTCCTCAGCAACCTTGATGGCTTCGTCCAGTGTCAAACCAGTCCACCCTCGTATGCTGCCCCCACCCCCCTCACCCCAGTTCCCTCTCCATCTCCCTTCCCTCTCCCCTAATCCCCTCTCCCTACCAGCACTGTGACCCGCAAGATGGCCCCCGCAAGGCCCGACACTCTGGCGACGTGGCCACACCATCGGGGCCTCCGTCTCCCTACCACTGCGAGCATGTCAACGTGTTGTCCAATGGCCCGCGTGATGGCCCATCGGACCTTTTCCTTTTCCACGAAACCACCGAAAGATTTTGATTCTGAGAGATCCAGACGACTGAGCACAATCCTGGGCAACCAAGGATGGGAAGAAGGGACCTAGTGCGTGCTGGTTGTGTTTGGTGTATCCGGCACTCACCCGTCTAGGACATGAGCATCAGGATCTTTAATGACCATGCAGTGGTATGTGTGTGTGAACAGACTAGACATCAATTTATACTCTCATCCAAGTAGTGGGTGTGAGAATGTACAGAAAAGATCACAAGATGGATGCTTGTCACCGAGGGAGATGTCTGGTCAACAGGAGGAACTATCCCACTAACACCCCTCCCCTTCTCCTCACCCAAATGTTTTTGGGCTGTGAATGAATGCTCAATGAACAAATTTACAAAATGACTGAACAATGTCTGATAGGCAATGTAGAAGAAAACAAGCCTCACTGCTCTTGGAGTCCACGTCTCGCCGAAAGCATCCAGCAACTCGTAGCTTCTGTAATGGAACTACGGTCCTCTCTCCCTGATACCGAAATAAAAACAGTTTTCAAAAACATATTCTGAGCTTTTAGAAACTATTCCCATCTTTTCTTTAGATTCTGAGCTTGCTAATAAACTCAAATTTGAATGAAATTATTATAAGGTCAGCTTTAATAAACAAAAGAACAAACAAAAAACATTAAAAAACAACAACTTTCCAACAAATATTTTAAATGGTTAATAAATATTCCAAGCTATATAATTTGAGTTAATAAAAAACAAAAACGATTGTTTCAGTAAAATCTTTGAAGGTTTAAAAAATATTTCCATCTTATTTACATTTATAAGAATTTAAAACAATTTTTAATAAAATATTGAAAGATTTTAATAAATATTCCCAGCTTTATTATATATTTTTTAGCTTGATAAGAAATAAAACAATGTTTTTTTTCTCTCAATAAAATAGTTTTATAAGGTTTATAAAATATTCCAGCTTTTTGAAATTCTGAACTTGATATGAAAACTAGAACAAGTATCAATAAAATATTTTAATATTTATAAAACATTTGTTGTTTTTTTTAAAAAAAGAAAAGGTCTGTGCTTAATAAATACATTTAAAAAACACAAAAAAGAGAAACTGAAGGTTATTATTTGGAGGAATGGAACCCCTTGCATCAGTCCCACACCGACTCAACCAAAGCTTTTAGGTTTTGAAGCTAGTTCAGCCAGGCTAGCTATAAATAGCTTCGCCGGTGCTCTTCTTTCCTTTTCTTTCACTGAAAGGGAGGGTGTAGGCAAGCTATAAATAGCCCGCAGTCAGCAAAATGTGGGAGAACCTAAGAGTGCTGTTCACATAGGCATTGAGCTGGTGTGGTCCTGATGTACATCAACCTAGCAGCGAAATAATGATGAAAAGCCACCTGGTCAAAGGTTTACACACATCCACACAAAAGCAGGGCAGGGGGAAAGGATTGTCTCCACAGCAAATCCTTAATCCCCTCCTTCAAACAGAACCTAAAAACCCATCTCTTCTCATCTTTATTTGCTCATTAACTACCACCTTCCACAAAAATGGCCCGTTCTGCATGGTCTCCACCAACCAACATCTGCCCCATCTTGCATATAAAGCCCGTATATATTTAGTTTTTTTATATTTCTCTCTTTGATATATCCCTATTTTTTTTTTTCGTAATGATTTTGTTGTTGTTTGTATGTGAATGCTTGAGGATTGCATTTTGAAGTGCGTTTTTATAGGGAAAAGCACTATATAAACACCCTTATCATTATTATTATTATTATTATTATTATTATTGTCACACAAACCTGTGAGGCAGATTGGCCCATAGCTTCCCGCAAACGGTCGTTCAGGATTTGCTGCCGCTCTTCTTGCTGGCGACGACGGTACTCGATCAAACACTCCATCTGACTGCTGCTCAGCATATTCTGTTCCAACAGTATTATTTTCTGTCACGATTATCATCCCCATCTTCCACACTATCAACAGCTATCATCATCAAATAGCGTAAAGCACTGTATAAAGGGCGGGCTCTGCGTCAACCATGTGCTGAAGGAATAAGGAAGAATGAAAATGGTTCGAAGGACCAGAGCATGGCCGGATGATAGCTTTTATGGATATTGTATACAAACATGTCCTTTTTTTATATTTGGTATGTCCAGTGCGACTGCGCTAAAAAGTTTTAACTGTGTCTGCAAGATCTCTTAATTGAAGTCTTAAAAGTTCTGTGTCAGCAAGATCTTTTAATTGAAGTTTTAAAAGTTCAAACTGTGTCTTCAAGATCTTTTAATTGAAGTCTTAAAAGGTGTGTGTGGCAATTTTCATACGCAATGTATACTGCCACTTGGCTGACTACAATTCTGTACTCGATATCCTGGCTGCTATGTGACCTAAACACATCCAGGGATGACTTCCATTTACGCTCGCTACTTTTCAGAATTAAGCATCCCCCTTATCGTTACACTTACATGAGCTTTTACCTTTAGCTTTTGTAACAAATGCTGGCAAAGATTCGGATGAGAGTATAAACTGAGGCTTAGTGCTCTACACAGTGGTTCGCTGCATGCTATTTTTAGAACATTAGCTCATATCCTTTTAGATGCCTGGACATGCGCAGTTGGTCACAGGAAGCCGGTTGATCTTCCGCATGCTTTGTTTAGTCTTTTTAGCAAGGAAATCTTTTTTTTTTTTTTTTTTTACGATTAGTGATGACACAGATTTTGGGAGAATTGCTAGATAAAGGTGCTAGTGAAGACAAATCTTTTGAGGGGTTTACTGTGGAAGAAGTATCAGAATCTAAGCTAAGAAGGATAAAAAAAAGATAGCAAAGTGCATCAGGCTATCAGTGACTTACAAAATAAAGTTGGATATCAACATGATCTGCAACAGCCGTAACATCACCACCACCATCACCAAAGTAAACTGGACACTTTATTTCAAACTTTCCATGTACCTTATTCAATTCTACACAAGCATACACAATTTTATGCAGATCCATCAACATTTGTACTTTTTATGTGTTTTTTTAAAAAGTCAATTGGTGCACACATTGGTCTCTTCCAAAAACATTACTTGGTGCAGAACAGTATGTGATTACCGAATTAGTAGTAAAAGAGTTAAAGATCCTGACACTCATGTCCTAGACAGGCGAGTGCTAGCTACACAAATACACCCAGCATGCTCCAGGTCTCTTCTCCCCCATCCACAGTCACCCAGGATTGTGCTCAGTTGTCTGGGTGTCAGGCCATGCGCCCAAAGGTTGCAAGTGGGCGCCTCAGGTGGCTTAAGTTACATCCTGTATTGATCAGCACTTTGAGCAGCTCTTGAGCTGGAAAATCCCTATATAACAATGATTAAGATCGCATAAGGTAAAATGGAGGGCGATCGCTGGCTAACTGGGGGTAATAGGGTAAAATCGTTCCACTGGAATCAAACTTGGCAGCGCATGGGGTCATAGGCTCTTCAGAAGCCCACTGATAGTCAGTAGGCTCCTTCATAGAGATTGTTTTAAAATGTACCGCCATTTTCTAAAGCACTGGGACCACAGCAGTTTGGTTCTACTCTACAGTGGCCTAGGTCACGCGCAAAATAAATATTATCCTGACCTCAGAGTAGAGTTTAGGGAATGTCTATGCCTAAATTCAGGCGATAGACCGCTCTCAGTTCTGGCGAAGTGTGGTCTACAGAAGTTCAACCTGAATGTCAGCATACCTGCAATTCTTCAGGGTGTGAGACGAGATCCAAAGCTTCACTGATCTCAGCTCCAGTCGCAAGGTTCTGGATCTCTGATTGCTTCAATGACCTCTTTCTCCTTTTCCTGTCTGGAAACACATGGACAGTACATTCTTACAATTCAATATAAATTATGTACTTTGTAATACTACTACTACTACTAATTTTGATGATATTCTGGGGAAGATACGTTTATCTTACTAGGGAGTAAGACTTATTGATAGAGGGGCGTTAGGCTACCACTTTCGATCGTTCTTTTACCATAATTCCAAAGCGATGTGAGAGACTGATCACGGTGCTTGGTCAAATAAAATTTATATTTGTTCTCGGGCTTTAGTATTGTTTGGCTCAATTTGAGAAATGCTTATTACTAATCAAAAGACTAGGTACTATATCTCAAGAGAAGAAAACTAGTAGATACACAACAATACAAATAGAATGACACCAGTCGTATGTATGTGATTTCAACTTTTATATAGGCAACAAAACTTTACATTTCCTCATTACCACGTAAATTAATAATTAATATAGTTCGATGTGCAGGGTATTTCATTCAGCAGGTCTTCTTCATCCTTTGCTAAGCAAGTCTACGATTTGAATGTTCGTAGTCTAATAAATGTTCTAGTGGTCGACTATGTCTCGCGAGTGTTATATCTCAGTTGCATTTGTGGGCGACTTATCTACGGCGCTTCGGCGCATGATGGAGTCCTTCTGAGGAGTCTTGCCTTTCAGGTTAAGCGGGTGAGTCTTGTAGCTACGGGTTCGGACGTGGAGAGGTAGAATCTAGGTTGTTCTCTTTCTGTACCACGGGAGCAATCGTCATGCGTTTGTCTCCACAAACCGTCCCAGAGCTGGACTGTAAAAGTCAGAAATCTGGCTACAATATTCTCTTCAGAGATGAGTATGCGGTCCCTTCTGCAAAGTGTCCATAGCATCAGACACCTGCAGGGTTCCCATATGCACACTTCGATCCGAATCTTAAGGCCAAGATACATCAATCCACATGCACAATGTCTCAGAAACAATAATTGGTTTCTGTAACTATATATATCATGAACATATTATTAATACATGGCAATCAATATAAAATATATAAACAGACACGTATCAAACTACTAGTGTTAACTTACTTCTAGACTCTGGGATTCGTGAAACCGTCTCTAGTCTATCTTGATGATAAGGCTGAGGATAAGCGTTCACTGCAGTTTGTTCCTTTAACTTGACCCTCGCAGCTTCGTAGTTAGTATTCGACTGACGAGCTAACATTGGGGGTCCAATAATATGCAAGGGTTATACATCCTTCTGACCAATCGTTTAACTCTCGTTTTAGTAAATCTCGCATATACTGAATTATTCGTTTTTATTTGAATATTTCCCTCACCTGTCCTTTAATGAGACATGTACAATTATCCTTGAACTGGAGTGTCAGAGGCAGAGTGTAGGATAGATTCAATAGCGATAAGTGGCGCATGGTTAGTTAACGGGGACGAGGTCCTGGTCAGTTTGGCTAAAGTAAGCTAACTAGTCTTGGTTCGCAAAGTCTGCCTGATTGTATCTGGAGTGTCAGTCTGAAGAGCTGTCTGAAGGAAGTTAATTTAACATGTGTGGACTTCTCTTTAGATAACTCAAGTTTTGTTCAATGCTATCTATTTCGCGCTAAGCTAATTTACTACATTTTGTCGTCAATATTTCTGCTGTTACACTAATAATAATCATCACCATCATAACCTACTAAAGCCACAACAATCTTTTCTTACAATGTAACATCATGCTCTCTCTCTCTCTCTCTTTCTACCTCTGGCCACAACCGTTACATTGCCCCTCATCAGGTGCAGACAACTGTCACTTTCACTTGGTGTGAATGCTGTTAAACAGGTCAACCAGGATTCTGGCGGATTACAGACTTTGGGTCACTAGTCCAGTGGGTGAATGGAAACATTCGGGTTTTCAGCACCCCGAATTATTACTGTTTATCATTATTATATTATAAATTGTAATTCATTAACCATCTTCCTGCAATTTGTTAGCAAACCTATTCTCTCTTTCCCAATACCCATCTGTAGCTGGGAGCACTATTTTACTTTGAGCTATCATCTTGTATTTTATTATTATTATTATTATTATTATTATTATTATTATTATTATTATTATATTTAGTAGTAGTAGTAGTATTTAAAATTTGTTTACATTATTATTATAATTATTATAATTATAATTATTATTATTATTATGAAGTGTCACTCACTAGCATTGTCGTCCTCTATCTCCATTTGTGCCTGTAGCTGAGAGCACAGTTTCTCCATGGCTGCTTGGCGTTTGTCCTCGTGCTGACGCCGCCTCCTCTCCTCCATTTCTGACGTACGAAAGACGCTCCTCCCTTCCGCTTCCTTCTCCATAAACTGTGGGAAAATGACTTCTGAGATACCGGATAGGCTCATTTGTTTATTTATTTAATCCTATTTGCATAGTGCTTCTCCATCTCAAGCGCTGCTCAAGGCAGTCGCCGATAGAGGATCTAACGCAAGCTGCCCGAGAAGCATGCTTGCAACCTTTGGGCGCATAGTCTGACGCTCAGATGACTCGAGCACAATCCTGGGCTAGCGGGGATGGGGAGAAGGGACCTAGTGCATGCTGGGTGTATTTGTGTAGCCGGCACTCACCCGTCTAGGACATGAGCGTCAGGATCTTTAAAGTCCGCACGCACACAACTAGACCTCGGTTTATACTCTCATTCAAAGCAAAGAAAAACTATCACAATGATCTAAAACATTACATGTTGCGCAGCTTACAGCGGTATCACTAGGCCTTCACTAGTAGACCGCAAGACGCGTATGGTGCACAGAAATCAAATTTGACTCTAACCAAACCATAACCTCATATAATGTAAGACCTAATAAAAGACCGGTCAAATAAACTAATTTCTGTCTAAAAGCCCTGCAACATCCCAAGCAATGCATAACATGTAATGGAACCTTCAGCTTAGTGGGCAACATCAAATACAAAATTGTGCAGCAAGCAATTATTTCCATTTGTGTGCCCTACCTCTCCCTTCAAAAAAAAAAAACAAACAAAGAAAACCACAACAACAAAGTAACCACACTTAAGAGATTTCATACACCCACCCACACATCATTTAAAAATGGTACACAATGTTATATTGACTGCATCCAATACATTTATTAACCCTCTAAGCCCCACAGGAGTCTAAGCCTTATCTGCTTCTATTTCCTAGGTCAAGGCAAGTAACTCCGTCAAAATGCTACACCATGCACATACCAAAATTAATTAAAAATGCACCACCCAAAATTATGATCCACTTATCATTATTAATAAATCAACCACATATTTTTCTTCAAAATGAAATGTTACACATACATTTTTACAATGTTTTGCAACTGGAAAAAAAATCTGAATGTCAACATTGCATACTGCACAACATGCAGCAATACGATCACTGACTCAAATAATAAAGCACCGATTGTTCATCGTTTTTGTTATTCAAATCCGACAGAAAAAGATCGCCAAAGTGAAAGTCCAAATCTCTATCCTATCCATCATTAACCTGTACCAAATCGGCCTCCTAAAATCCTTCAAATGGGTCATTTTCTTCATCAGATTCTGCAAGAATCTGACGCCATAATTCTCCGCCTCTCAAACTTCAAACTTTAATCAAACTTTGAAAATTCACTGTGTGCGTTCTACACACTCTAAAAATGCCGTGAAAACACCGCCGGAAACAGCAGGAAGTCACGATCACGTGTGCGAGAATCTCGCACGTTTGCTATAAATAGATTTCCACATGGCAGGCTCTGATCAGACCACGTCATTACCGGCCGCTACCGGTCGCTCCGCGAGTATGCACATAGCAAAAATATCGGTCGCTCTAGGTCGCTCCGCGTGTTAGAGGGTTAATAGGAGGGAGGAAGCCGGAGTGCCCGAGAGAACCCCTCGTATCTAAGTCACATAAATCCCCCCCTCCCCTTCCCCCTTGGCACCCCTTTCCCCTCTTCTAAGTGGATTTGAACCCAGCACCTTTGGCAAAAGAAACCAGCCCCCTAACCACCTGAACTGTGTTACCGGGTCATCCATAATGGAAATGAATATAACCTAGCACCACCATCCCCTGAGGGAGCAGCCTGGACCCTGCAACACACACACACAAAAGGGGTACCCCCTTTCTCACATAGAAAATGACTACTACAAACCATGGGTGGATACTTGCGCACGACGACTACATCCACACAACCTGCCAAACCACCCTGTGGGTGGAGGGTGGACAGAGGGACGCACAGCGGGGTGGGGTTGCCTTGGTAACCAAGCTTGGCGTCAGCCCGCACGGGACGAGTGGAGTTGCCGAAAATCTTCAGGTGCAGGCCTCCTGTCAGCTGCAGGAAACACAAGCTTGTGTGGGAATCACTCTACAACCCATTGGCAAATTAAATGGTGCAGCTGATTTGTCAGTGATGTAGACACTTTAGTGAGCATGTTGACGCTGGCAGCATGTTTAACCCTAGCGCAAGCACAAGAAGAAGAAGGAGGAAAGAAAGCTAAAGAGCGAGTCTGGAGACAGGGAAACTAAAAGAAGAGCTATCACGCAGTGTTCACAGATGCCCCAAGCTAAGTAATAACAATAGTACACTTCTAATTACCCCAAAACACATGCAAAACTTTCAAGTTCATGGTAAGGTATGATAAGATAAGACAACTTTATGATCTCTTTTAAGAAATTACAATGTGGTGTGCAGACACAAAGCAAACGAAAAGCCTTACATTTATAATAACAACAAACAGCGTTTTTGCTGTACGTACAACACCTGCAATACAACTCAATGACCTCGATGGTACAAGTACCCGGTGATTGAAAAGTAAACTCCCTATTGAAAATTGCGTGCAACTTTTGTAAATAGTTCGGCATTTGCATGAAACACAACATATAGTAGTAAAACTGTAAAACCTCCGTTTTGAGACCCTCTCTTAAACGACTTCCTCCAACATACGACCGGAAAAAAATTCACAGACTACCTCTAAAACGCGACTTGCGACCTTCAAATAATTAAATTTTACGACCTAGTATCTGAAAAATTCAGATTCCAAAGCAATACTATATTTGTGCACTTGAAGAAAACAGTTTCGTTTAGAACTTTTAACAGCAGACGATGCATTAAAAGCTTGAAATACTAAATCGCATAAACTGCCTTGAAATACTCTAAGGAGCTGACCAGATTTGCCCTGAGCAGGGGCCGGTCAGATCTTGCCGACACCATGTCTGGTGTTCATAGTGACATACTAAGAGAACGTGCACGGGTGGGGAAGGGGAGGATCATGAAAACAAACAGAAATAACCGCTTTCTTTTTAAAAAAAAACGAACTATTCAATGATTGAATAAAAATAATTACAACAATATTAATAGGGTTATCTTATAAATAGTTATAACTCCAAACATGCACTCATCACTTACATACACTTTTAAACAACTATCATACCAACATTGATTTTTTATTTTGTAAATAATGAGGAACAGGAAGAGATTGACTTTATTGGTTGTGAGACAGAGTTTAATCTATATTTCTGAAAGGTGGTAGATGTTCCCTATACTTAATGGTATGTGTACTTTTTGTACATGTATTTATTTTACTTAATTAATTTTCTAAATGTCTTTTTTTCGAAAATGTCCTACCTCCTTTTTAAGACCCCTCCAACTTAAGACCTCGCTTTAATGGCAATTTAAAGGTCGTAAAACTGAGGTTTTACTGTAGTAGTAACTCTTTACAGTGCTAGACTTTAATCCTTTTTCAGGAAAATGGGGCCTGTAACAGGCTGCTCTCCACGCATCGAGGTGACATCAAGAGGTCAGCAGTTGAAATTCCACAAAAAGCCTGTTATCACCTGTGTTCTGACTTGTCTTACAGCAAATATTTCTTCTACAAACAGCAACAGCAGGCTCTAATACAAAACCGATTCATTATATTCATCCCACCTCCAATGGGCTGCACGCTTCTTGGGACCCTGCCAGCTCTGCTCCCGTGGTGACAAACTTTTGACCCACATTCAGCTTCTTGCTATCAATCAAGGCCTGGAGGGCGGGGTCAGGTTTGCAAGGCACGCTGTACCAGCCATCCGTCACTTCCAGCATGATCTGCCACACATAACATTGCACTGTTGTTATTACTGAGACATGTATGATCTGCCACACATAACATTGCACTGTTGTTATTACTGAGACATGTGTGATCTGCCACACATAACATTGCACTGTTGTTATTACTGAGACATGTGTGATCTGCCACACATAACATTGCACTGTTGTTACTACTGACACATGTGTGATCTGCCACACATAACATTGCACTGTTGTTACTACTGACGCATGTGTGATCTGCCACACATAACATTGCAATGTTGTTACTACTGAGGCATGTGTGATCTGCCACACATAACATTGCACTGTTGTTATTACTGAGACATGTGTGATCTGCCACACATAACATTGCACTGTTGTTACTACTGACACATGTGTGATCTGCCACACATAACATTGCACTGTTGTTACTACTGACGCATGTGTGATCTGCCACACATAACATTGCAATGTTGTTACTACTGAGGCATGTGTGATCTGCCACACATAACATTGCACTGTTGTTACTACTGACGCATGTGTGATCTGCCACACATAACATTGCACTGTTGTTACTACTGAGCCATGTGTGATCTGCCACACATAACATTGCACTGTTGTTACTACTGAGGCATGCGTGATATGCCACACATAACATTGCACTGTTGTTACTACTGAGGCATGCGTGATCTGCCACACATAACATTGCACTGTTGTTATTACTGAGGCATGCGTGATCTGCCACACATAACATTGCACTGTTGTTATTACTGAGGCATGCGTGATCTGCCACACATAACATTGCACACTGTTGTTACTACTGAGGCATGTGTGATCTGCCACACATAACGTTGCACTGTTGTTATTACTGAGGCATGTGTGATCTGCCACACATAACATTGCACTGTTGTTATTACTGAGGCATGTGTGATCTGTCACACATAACATTGCACTGTTGTTATTACTGAGGCATGCGTGATCTGCCACACATAACATTGCACTGTTGTTATTACTGAGGCATGAGTGATCTGCCACACATAACATTGCACTGTTGTTACTACTGAGGCATGCGTGATCTGCCACACATAACATTGCACTGTTGTTATTACTGAGGCATGCGTGATCTGCCACACATAACATTGCACTGTTGTTACTACTGAGGCATGTGTGATCTGTCACACATAATATTGCACTGTTGTAACTACTGAGGCATGCGTGATCTGCCACACATAACATTGCACTGTTGTTATTACTGAGGCATGCGTGATCTGCCACACATAACATTGCACTGTTGTTATTACTGAGGCATGCGTGATCTGTCACACACAACATTGCACTGTTGTTACTACTGAGGCATGCGTGATCTGCCACACACAACATTGCACTGTTGTTACTACTGAGGCATGCGTGATCTGTCACACACAACATTGCACTGTTGTTACTACTGAGGCATGCGTGATCTGCCACAAATAACATTGCACTGTTGTTATTACTGAGGCATGTGTGATCTGTCACACATAACATTGCACTGTTGTTATTACTGAGGCATGCGTGATCTGCCACACATAACATTGCACTGTTGTTACTACTGAGGCATGTGTGATCTGCCACACATAACATTGCACTGTTGTTACTACTTAGGCATGTGTGATCTGCCACACATAACATTGCACTGTTGTTATTACTGAGGCATGTGTGATCTGCCACACATAACATTGCACTGTTGTTACTACTGAGGCATGTGTGATCTGTCACACACAACATTGCATTGTTGTTATTACTGAGGCATGTGTGATCTGTCACACACAACACTGCACTGTTGTTACTGCTGAGGCATGCATGATCTGTCACACATAACATTGCACTGTTGTTATTACTGAGGCATGTGTGATCTGTCACACATAACATTGCACTGTTGTTATTACTGAGGCATGCGTGATCTGTCACACACAACATTGCACTGTTGTTATTACTGAGGCATGTGTGATCTGTCACACATAATATTGCACTGTTGTTACTACTGAGGCATGCGTGATCTGTCACACACAACATTGCACTGTTGTTATTACTGAGGCATGTGTGATCTGTCACACACAACATTGCACTGTTGTTATTACTGAGGCATGTGTGATCTGTCACACATAACATTGCACTGTTGTTATTACTGAGGCATGTGTGATCTGCCACACACAACATTGCACTGTTGTTATTACTGAGGCATGCGTGATCTGCCACACATAACATTGCACTGTTGTTATTACTGAGGCATGTGTGATCTGTCACACATAACATTGCACTGTTGTTATTACTGAGGCATGTGTGATCTGCCAAACACAACATTGCACTGTTGTTACTACTGAGGCATGTGTGATCTGTCACACACAACATTGCACTGTTGTTATTACTGAGGCATGTGTGATCTGTCACACATAACATTGCACTGTTGTTATTACTGAGGCATGTGTGATCTGTCACACATAACATTGCACTGTTGTTATTACTGAGGCATTGCACTGTTGTTACTACTGAGGCATGTGTGATCTGTCACACATAACATTGCACTGTTGTTATTACTGAGGCATGTGTGATCTGCCACACATAACATTGCACTGTTGTTACTACTGAGGCATGTGTGATCTGTCACACATAACATTGCACTGTTGTTATTACTGAGGCATGTGTGATCTGCCACACACAACATTGCACTGTTGTTATTACTGAGGCATGTGTGATCTGTCACACACAACATTGCACTGTTGTTATTACTGAGGCATGTGTGATCTGTCACACATAACATTGCACTGTTGTTATTACTGAGGCGTGTGTGATCTGTCACACATAACATTGCACTGTTGTTATTACTGAGGCATTGCACTGTTGTTACTACTGAGGCATGTGTGATCTGTCACACATAACATTGCACTGTTGTTATTACTGAGGCATGTGTGATCTGCCACACATAACATTGCACTGTTGTTACTACTGTGGCATGCATGATCTGCCACACATAACATTGCACTGTTGTTATTACTGAGGCATGCGTGATCTGTCACACACAACATTGCACTGTTGTTATTACTGAGGCATGCGT
This sequence comes from Oncomelania hupensis, assembly GCA_036898135.1. Taxonomy (NCBI): domain Eukaryota; kingdom Metazoa; phylum Mollusca; class Gastropoda; order Littorinimorpha; family Pomatiopsidae; genus Oncomelania; species Oncomelania hupensis. The sequence continues at coordinate 6,937,953 of CM072527.1, forward strand.
GATCTGCCACACATAACATTGCACTGTTGTTATTACTGAGGCATGCGTGATCTGCCACACATAACATTGCACTGTTGTTATTACTGAGGCATGTGTGATCTGCCACACATAACATTGCACTGTTGTTATTACTGAGGCATGTGTGATCTGCCACACATAACATTGCACTGTTGTTACTACTGAGGCATAGGTGATCTGTCACACATAACATTGCAATGTTGTTATTACTGAGGCATGTGTGATCTGCCACACACAACATTGCACTGTTGTTATTACTGAGGCATGTGTAATCTGTCACACATAACATTGCAATGTTGTTACTACTGAGGCATGCGTGATCTGCCACACATAACATTGCACTGTTGTTATTACTGAGGCATGTGTAATCTGTCACACACAACATTGCACTGTTGTTACTACTGAGGCATGCGTGATCTGTCACACACAACATTGCAATGTTGTTACTACTGAGGCATGCGTGATCTGTCACACACAACATTGCACTGTTGTTACTACTGAGGCATGCGTGATCTGTCACACATAACATTGCACTGTTGTTACTACTGAGGCATGCGTGATCTGTCACACATAACACTGCACTGTTGTTACTACTGAGGCATGTGTGATCTGCCACACATAACATTGCACTGTTGTTATTACTGAGGCATGTGTGATCTGTCACACATAACATTGCACTGTTGTTACTACTGAGGCATGTGTGATCTGCCACACATAACATTGCACTGTTGTTATTACTGAGGCATGTGTGATCTGTCACACACAACATTGCACTGTTGTTACTACTGAGGCATGTGTGATCTGCCACACATAACATTGCACTGTTGTTACTACTGAGGCATGCGTGATCTGTCACACATAACATTGCACTGTTGTTACTACTGAGGCATGCGTGATCTGCCACACACAACATTGCACTGTTGTTACTACTGAGGCATGCGTGATCTGCCACACATAACATTGCACTGTTGTTAATACTGAGGCATGCGTGATCTGCCACACACAACATTGCACTGTTGTTACTACTGAGGCATGCGTGATCTGTCACACATAACATTGCACTGTTGTTATTACTGAGGCATGCGTGATCTGTCACACACAACATTGCACTGTTGTTACTACTGAGGCATGCGTGATCTGTCACACATAACATTGCACTGTTGTTATTACTGAGGCATGCGTGATCTGTTACACACAACATTGCACTGTTGTTACTACTGAGGCATGCGTGATCTGTCACACATAACATTGCACTGTTGTTATTACTGTGGCATGTGTGATCTGCCACACATAACATTGCACTGTTGTTATTACTGAGGCATGCGTGATCTGTCACACATAACATTGCACTGTTGTTATTACTGAGGCATGCGTGATCTGTCACACATAACATTGCACTGTTGTTACTACTGTGGCATGTGTGATCTGCCACACATAACATTGCACTGTTGTTATTACTGAGGCATGCGTGATCTGTCACACACAACATTGCACTGTTGTTACTACTGTGGCATGTGTGATCTGCCACACATAACATTGCACTGTTGTTACTACTGAGGCATGTGTGATCTGCCACACATAACATTGCACTGTTGTTACTACTGTGGCATGTGTGATCTGCCACACATAACATTGCACTGTTGTTATTACTGAGGCATGCGTGATCTGTCACACACAACATTGCACTGTTGTTACTAGGCTACTGAGGCATGCATGATCTGTCACACATTTTGCTTTTTTTTAAGGTGGTGCGTGTAACATTTAAAAAAAAAAACAATGACTAAAAAAAAAAAAAAAAAAAAAAAAAAAGAAACAAAACCTGCATTACCGAATCGGAGCTGTTGGAATATCTGATGTCGGCCACACAGAGGACAAGGCGCTTTCCTGGCGCATCATCTCTTTCAACAATGCGCTTCAAGGCACTTCTCTGACATTTGTCAATCTCTCGATCGTAGCGATACTTCAGCTGGTACATGACCACGTCTGGTGTCAATGCCCTGAAGCAAGATTTTGTCTAAAATCACTAAAGTGTGTGTTATGATTGAGACAAACATGGTAATTACCAACAGTGTGTTCAGGCACAAAGCATGCAAAGACGGCATTTATTTAACCTTGGATTCGGGTATACATTGATGATGGAAAAGCTTGGCATAATTTTCGTTTGTTTTCTTCCGTTGGCATTTTGTGTAGCAATACGGAGATCGTTTTTGAACTGTTTGTTCACCACTGACGAAAGGTTCAAGATCTATCTCGCAGCAGGCAGACAACACTTCAAACATTCTATGACATAACACAGTGCATGTTTCCTGTGAGGATCTTTGTCCTGACTGGTCAGTGGTTACGCCATACTACATGTAGAATGTTCCAAGGCTTTCTACGAGGTGCAGAGAATTATATAAATAAGGTGCTGTCTGCGTGTTTTGAATTCAGCTTTTGAATGCAATTGTTGATGCTGTTTGCCACTTTTGCTGAATACAGTTGGCAAAACTTTATAACAATAACTCTTGCCTTTGTTATTGAGTGAAAGGGCTGCTTGGATACAAACATCAGTTACACAGATTCAAGCATTGGGGCTGAATCGATATACACACACAACAAACAATCACAATTAATAATAAGCACAATTATGCAGCATGCCTGTAAACTCTGACATCATGTCAATCCAAGGGGCAGACTTTCAAAGTGCTTCACATGTTATATGTCAAGAATTTGAACTCTCCCGACTTATCTTCACGGGATGGTTCCTCTCCACAACTCATCTAGGCACCTTCAGTCCTACGCAAAGTCCAATCCACCTTTTGCTGCTATCAGGCTCCTGCTAATGTTACAGAGGCTGTTAGCCCAAAAAGCGACCCTAACCCAGACCTGTTTACATCCAAGCAGAACCAAGAGGAATCCAGAAGGCCAAAAAGAGGAATTTGAGAGTCCAAAGAGGAATCTCTTTGTCGCACAATTTTGGTCTAAATAGGAATCAAATAATAGCTCAAGAAAAGATAATCACTTTAGTTTAACTCTTTGCCTGCCAGGCATGTTTCCACGTTTGTGCCAGACATTTCTCTGGCACCGGAAAGAAAGTTCAGTACCTTAGGCATTTAAGCTACTGTTTTTTCAATAATAGTTGTTAAATAGACATATTTCATATCAAATTAAAGGTAAAAGAGTGAAGAATAAGAAAAAATCCACAAAAATGTTAATTTGATGATGTTATTATTAAAATATGTGTTTTGAAAGCATGTTGATCTTTTTGAAATGATAAAATAAAATAAAAATATTTGTACATACTACAGTGATAAAAAAAATCTGGAGGAATAATTCCAATCACTGAATCAGCTTCACACACCAGAAAGAAAATTTATTTAGGATCAAAATACACTTTACAGTTTGAAATTATATTGATTATTTGCAGAGTTTGACACACTGTCGATTGTGCCCATCACAATGCTTAGTAAAATGCACAAAAAACACTCTAAAAACGAATCAATTTGAAGAAAACACGCGCGTGTCGATCGAGAACGAAAGTAGAAAGAGTTATCTATCTTTGGTTAAAATAAAACTTGGATTGGACTGCGCAAAAAAACGGAACGAAACGAATACTGAAATCGACGATATATCGTAGATTGGCACAAACATGGTGACTCAGATCGATGATATATCGTCGATTGGCAGGGAAAGAGTTAAGTTGGTTTTTACTTCTTTTAAATCATCACTCAGTAACACATCATAAACATACAAAAATAAAATACCTTGTCTGCTTTACTGCTCCTATGCAAGCTAGTACTGAAGCACAAACTCAGTTGGGTGACATATGACATGTCTCACACAAGTTAATATCTCAGAGAAGCTTCTTATAATGAAATTTGCAGGTTCAATATCAAGTCAGGTTTCCACTTGAAAATAAATAATTTAAAATACTCTTGCCTTTCCTTGGCCATTCTGTCTTTGAACACTCCACAAAACACTTTTCTGATATATATATATGTGACAATACTCCACCAAATTGGAGTCTAAAAAATTCTAAATTGGTAGGCACTGATGCCAGGAGGGTGGGTCTTGGGACACTCATTAAGATCGATTATGAGGGCCAAAGGCTTTTTAGCCTGCATGCCGAACTATGCTATGCTAATAGCAGATAAATGCAAGTGCATCATAAAAAGCATAATCCTCAAGCGACTTCTGTTTGGCATCTTGAAATTGCTTATGAGAAATTGTCCCAACGTTCTTCATGCAATCATTGATGCCACCATGAGCTGCACTGAAATCACATTTGCACAAAGTGCAGTGTGCAAAATTAGCACCTTTTCTCGACTTTATGATGCAAGCATACTTCTCAGTATAGGAATGTTTGAATTTCTGCATGACTCTCTTTTTTTTAACTGTTTCAACAGTGTCTGTAGTGTCCACAACATCATCCGATTGATCTGTCTCGTGCAGACGTTTCGATCTACTTGAAGAAGCCATTTTCACAGCACTGTCGAAAACGCTACCCTGCGGTCTCCGACATCCGATTACACGGAACTCCGATTTCCTATGGAGGTCATGAGACTATAAAAACGTTTCGAGTATTGAATATATGAGGATACGGGCGGGGACATTTCTTTTAATAGGCAAATGATTATTTATTGCTACCACAAAATAGATCTAATCCGCGATATTCCTGAATAACCTCGAACGGAAACGCAACGGGAAACATTTATACGACTAAACTCGGGCTGTCTAATAACCGAAAATTAGACTTTTTTTTTTTTCTCAAGCAGCATTTGCTGAAAACGTAATTTTAGCAGCTGGCAAAGCGGAATTTGAAGAGGCAAAGCGGAATGAGATATCAAAAAACGGAATTTATTACGCTCAAATCGTAATGCAAACAGGTCTGCTAACCCATATCTTATGGTCAAGAGACTGTTGAGGGCCTAGGCCTACAAGCAGCTTATGCTTGATAGATCTCTGTCGTTCAGCTAGCATCTGTAGCCTGTTTAATCAGTTGGAAACTGGCCCATTTGTGTATTCCCATCATGGAGCAAGGACAAACAACAACAACAAAAAAACATACATCTCAGCTTCTGTAAAGACTCTTTCACAAAAATTGATTAAAACTTCAATCAGACTACAGTCCCAAAGCATTTAAAAAAAAAAAAAATCCAGTTTACCTGGCAGCAAAGTGTTGAGGCAGGGTCACCTCATAGGCAGCCAGCTTCCACAGGAGCCAGCGATAGTGGTTGTTCACCCACCCTTCAGACACCAGCCCAGGATCTACACCGTCCGCCGTCAAAAACGCCCTGAAGCAAGGACATAGAATGCACGCTGCTCAACAAGTTTCCAAAAGAAGATAAACTACGTGAAAACAATCCAAATACAGGTTAAACTCTAAAAACTAGCCTTTCATTCTATCATCTTTATTACAGTAAATGGCTCAGCACTCTCTCAGCAGACTAAGTGCTAAGACAAGTTTTTGTGGTTTTTTTGTTTGTTTTCTTTGAACTTTAGAACGTTTAATAGGATAATGGTTTTTGGCTCAAAAGCTATTAAACTGACAGCCTGCTTTAAACAAGAATTTAAAATAAATAGTGCATTAACAAAAACAACAACACAAAAAAACAAGCACACACAAAAATAATTAGCACAATAAAGTTTGTTCACAATAGCATGAGCATACTCTGCGCAAAGTTTCATCATTTCAGACCCAACTGCTTTCTTTCTCTCTTACTTACCTGTAGAATTCCTCCTTCCCGGCATAACCTTTCATGTCGGGAACAAGCAGCGCGTTGTCACCAATGAGGACGCTTGAGGCAGCGCCGGGATAGAAAGACGGCACGTGGAATCTGAATTCTTCCGCATTGCAACTGGCGATCCCACACACGGACTGGCTCACACCAAGACTTAGCAGCTGACAAAAAAAAAATTATACAAACATCTTTGTGCGATCACAAACATACTGATGCCAACACTTGGCAGCTGGAAATAATAATACTAAACATATGTGTAAACATCACTGGAACTTGGAAGCACAAGTACCATACAACACATCTTTATTATCTCAAAGAAAGAATTCACACAGGCTGAAGATCACCATAATTAAAAACACGCTTTAAAGAACGCAATAAAATCCTAATCTCATTCTCCCGATATCTATCGCACAGCACACTCCCAACATTCACATCTACAAAGTGTCTGTTAATTTTAAGGGTCAAAAAGAAAAGCTCCAAGGACAAAAAATGTTATCAATGTTTCAGGTTCTAGGCCCATTACAGTAGTTCTGAAAGCACCAAATGCAAGGACACATTTTCTTTAAGTTTAAACGACCTCAAACTTGGAACTCACTCCTGTTTTTCAAACACATCTTCATCATAACTGACGATACCGTTGTCAAGTTTCACTGAATCAGAACTAAGTCTCTCCCAGTACAAATTTGCTTGATGACCTAAAGCTGTGAGCTCACACCATTTTTTCAAACACATCTTTCTTTCACAGCTGATGCTACCGTTGTCAAATTTACTGAATAAGCATCCTTCCTCTACACCACACTCTCCATTGTAACCAAAGACAGGTAAAGATTTGCTTGGGCAGCCTTTGACTTCGAGCTCAATTTTCTTTATCATACTGATCCATTTCCCTAAAGGACCATACCTTTGTCAAGCATTCACTGAATGGTAAAACATTACAAACACACACAAAATACCTGTTTCTGTGACTTCCATGTGACAGAAAAATTGAAGTCTTCAAACTTGGCTTGTGGTTGATTCAGTTTCCGCTGCAGCCAGCACCCTGCTACTGGTCGTATCGTCTGACGTTTCTTCTGACGGATTATCTTTTGCTGACGCATCTTGGCTTCCTCCACATCTAACCTTTCATTTGATTGGTGGTGGTGGACAGTTTGCAACGAGGTCGAGGTCTGTGATTGGCCATCCTCATTTGCTGCCATTGTGGATTTTATTTTTCGTTGATCCGAGCCTTCTGATCCAGCATTCACATTTGATGGAGCCTCAGCTTTGGAACTTTCAGGTTCCATTTGAACGCTAGAAGGGTCACTCCTTTGCAGTTCTTCTTTTGCCCTTTTTGATCCAGACAAACTTTTCATTGGAGGACAAAACCCTGGTCTGGGAGTTCCCGCAGTGTTGTTTTTCGACGCTGGCGGGTTGAATGAAGGCTTCTTGTAAGGTGGTTGAAAGGGTGGGGTGGCGGGTCTGCCAGGCTGAGAAACTCTGGGGGTCACTGCAAGATGCGGCGCTCTTGGTGAAGATGCTGGCTGCCCTTGTGCCACATATCTGTCACAAAACATTTATAGTGTGATGTAAAATCCTAGTACAGTGGAACCTCCGGTATCCATCTCTCTTGTATACGACTCCCTCGGTTATGTGACCTCAAAACTTCTGACAGATTCACTTCCAATAATAAATTACCTCTGGTATGCGACAACCTTGTTTATGCGACCAGTGACCGTGTCTTAAGCCCTTTATACGCTTGTCTTAGGCAATTTAAAAGAGATATCAGATCATTTATTGACAGGATCTTTAGTTTTTTCTCTCATGTTAGTGTATGCCTGCTGTTGTCTGCTATTTCCGGTTCGCAAGTAAGGGATATTACTCGCACAAGTAAGGGACATTACTCGCCTACACTGGCTTGTCAAAATGGCGTCGCACAAGAGGAAAGTTTTGAGTTTGGCAGAGAGAATGAAAGTGATTGAAAGAAGTGAAAAGGGAGAGAGTTGTTTGTCTATTGCTAGAAGTTTAGACGTTTGGAAGACCCAAATTCAGCTTATCATAAAGGATAAAAAATTATGACTACATACCCCTCCAACCCTTACTCCCCCCACTCCCCTCACCCTATTTTCATTATAAGACCACCTTTATTATAAGACCGTTTTTTTTTCTCAGATTTTGGACGGTCTTATACCAGAGGTTCCACTGTATCTCTATATCACAGTACTGCGGCCTTAACACAATGAATAAAGCCGTCCATCCCTCTAAACGCAGATGAACAAACTAAACAAATGATAGCAATAATGGATGCTATACACTCCTTATTCCTAAATCAGACTCAAAAGCATGGCGATCTGTAACCAACCTACAGGCTTGCGTGTAACATACACTACACACATACAATCATCACTCCAACGTGTGGTGTAAATGGCAAGTTGCTATTAGAAGACGGGAAAGGAGATTACATTTTATTTTTGTTAATTTTAAACAAGACTGAATCCAATATCTGATTAGCTACAACACCCACCCATCTCCACTCCCCTAAAGATTTAGAGCTAGTTCTAAAACACACCCAACATTTTACAAACATTTGCAATACAAATTTTTTTTAAAGGGATCCAAGGGAGGGAGGAAACCGAGAGAAGCCGGAGAAACCCCTTAATGACCTGAAAGCCTCGTACCCAATTCACATAAGTTGGTCCCCTGTGGGGTTTGAGCCCGTGCCCTTGACCAGCTTCCTATCACCTCAGCTACCATGCCACGCCTGGTACATAAAAAGGTCAGCGAAGACTTACAGTTCAAAAGAGAAGGCCGGCTGCAGTTTGACGCGCTTGGCTGCCTGGTCATGAAGAAACACTGAAACAATGAGGAAACCAAAGACAACCTCAATGAAAAGTCAAGACGAGCACCTTTCCTGCAACAATCGCTTCAAAAATAACCCATGAATCATCTCCTGAAATGGTATTGCAACGTCTAAAGGGATAAAAAAGGTAAAGGTGGTCCCATAGCCTTGTGGCCGTAGGGGAGCATGATGTTGGAGAATACACTTATCTTGTGCCAGTGTAATGAGGGTGATGCCCATCTCTCTCCCTCGCTGCTTTACCTTCCCCACCCTTAAGAGAGTAGGTACTCAACCACAGTTGAGTCAACTGGGTGCGTTGTTATTTGTCGCTTAATGTTTTGCGGTCACCCATCCAAATGCTAACCGCACTGGACGGTGCTTAACTTGCGACACAGTAGCGAGTGCCCCAACCACTGCGCTATCCGACACCCGTAAAGGGATAGTCACACGTAAAAACATTCATTAGCACGAAACAGTACGGTTTACATTCAGAAAGGAAAAACGCCCCATGACGGCTCGCAGTCAGTGAGTGTGACAAGCGGTGGTGTTCTAAGCTTGTTGATGTTAAATATATATATATATATAACCATCAGGCAAAGCGATAGCAATATTTTGTCAAGTATTTGACTGCCCATACTTGCCTCATGGAGGTGAATCAGATTTGTATGTACATGTTTGATTTGGGCCTTGTCAAGATTCCAATCAAGCCAGATCTTTTCGGCACTATGCCGACCTTCGCCTACTTGATTGGTGCAAATGCTGGAAGGGTAAGTCATCTGATTAGCTACAACACCAACCCCACCCCACTAAAAATGTAGAGCTAGTTCTAAAACATACCCAACATTTCATAAACATTTGCAATACAAAAATTTTTTTCAGACATTGTCACAGGCGGAACACAGTCAAACACGCAGAGGTTTCAACAAAGGTTTTGTGTTTGTTATTGCTCAATTGACTTCTTCTTTACTGATGCTGTACCCTCCTGAAGGTTGCAAGTGGGCACCTCAGGCAGCTTGAGTTAGATCCTGGATCGGCCAGCGCCTTGAGCAACTCTTGAGCTGGAAAAGCGCTATATAAGAACGATTAAATAAATAAAGAAATAAATGAAGGCGCTATACAAAAACGATTAAATACATAAATATATCAAAGACAATGATTCAAAGAAAGAATTCCGTACACGTTTTGTATTTGTGCCTTGTTATTTCTTCTGTATAAATTGTCGTCATATAATGATATACTAGGGTTTCTTCATCGGGTGAATCTCTCTCTCTCTCTCTCTCTCTCTCTCTCTCTCTCTCTCTCTCTCTCTCTCTCTCTCTCTCTCTCTCTCTCTCTCTCTCTCTCTCTCTCTCTCTCTCTCTCTCCCTCCCTCTCTCTCTCTCTCTCTCTCTCTCTCTCTCTCTCTCTCTCTCTCTCTCCACAAGGTAGGATTCAAAAGTAATGAGCCTCATTTTATTATGACACCAGCGTACCTCACCGCGCGCTCTACTTGCCAGTGACGGTGATGGTGGGTGTTGGCTTCACAACGCAACGGAGCTCAGTTGCCTAAGCTGAAAAGAAGGGTCGCGCGCAAACGAAGGAACATCGAGGACAGCTGGAAGCTTTACCATGATAACGTGTCAAGCTACAACCCCCCCCCCCCCCCCCCCCCCCAGCCACCCTACAGTCCAGACGTGTCGCCTCCTGACTTCTTGTTTTCACGCTTAAAATCAGCGCTGAAAGAAAAACGCTTCCATTCGATCGAGGACATCCAAGCAAATGTCAAGGCAGCCCTTGCAGCTGTCCTGGAACAGGCCTACGTGGACGCCTTCGAGTCATGGAAAAGCAGACTACAAAAATGTATTGATGGAGGAAGTGCCTATTTTGAAAATATTAGTTGTATTGATAAATTGCACAATAAATTTATTTTGTCTTTTTGAACAAAGGCTCATTACTTTTGAATCCTACCTTGTATATATACTGCCATAGAAATATTTTGCAACAAGGATCACCCTAGCACCTTCACCTTTTGCATTCATCTATGCAGCCACAATGGAAAATGTTATATCTGGTTTCACAAACATATCAAAGCTTCTGTATGTTGTGTAAAAACTTAGCCAGCCTGTACTATAGCAATGAAACAACGCTACGCTTTCTCTCACCTTCTGAATGAGCAGAGGCTGAAGATCGTTTGACTACCACCTGTTGAGGTGTCACAGCACCTAAAATAAAAATAATAAAAACATAATTTAACAATGATTGCTAAATTAATGTATTTTAAAAGATAATTCACAGACCACCGCTGTCCTACGCATTTGACAGATTTATTTTTATTTTTTAAAATCGAAACAAAATGTTTCAACACATGTTTGTGACCACAAAATGAATTACAGCAGACGCAGAATCACAGTTTAAAATCATATACATCAATAATAGCCAATTATCCGCTTTCATCCACATTGCACTCATCGTCAACATTATGTCAACATACCATATTACAACGCTTCACCTCACACACAAAGGCACCAGTGTCAATTACCTCTCTCTCCCTTTCTTCCTTCTATCCTACACACACACAACTTTTATGCAATACTACGATGGAGAAAAACAAGAATACCCGGTGATACGTGACATGGCAAGTCTCATACCGAAGTACAATACATGTCATCCCAGGGGGTTGGCAAACCCACCACCTTCAGCCCTGGAAACTTGAGTTTTCACCAACCGTGCTATAGTACAGGCCACCCCCACTAACACAAAATAACCAAAGAACACAAACAGAAGACTCACCTTTGGCATGCAAGAGCTCAGCATTACTTTCCAACCCCTCTTCCCTTCTGGATTCTCTGCTGTCCTTGCTCAAGAATGGTTGTAAACTCTCCTTCCCTTTTCTCTCCACAACTGTCATTGGCTGATTAGTAGAACTTGGGGAAGGCATAGCACTTGGAGGTGGCACCACTGACCGATCCTTTTCCATTGACGAACCACCTTCTTGTCTGATCACAGTAGATTGATCATTCTTGCTCGATGCACTGTCTTTTCTGAATGGACTTGCAAGAATTTTGCTATCCATGACTGTTGTATCTGCACCTTGGAGGTAGTTTTCATTACCAGCTGATAAAGGGCCAACTGCTCCTTTTGTTTCCAAAGAAGAGTCAGCAACGGTTGACCTAGCTAAACCATCACAGGTTTTTGTATTTTGGTGTGCGTGATCCTCATCATCGTCCTCTTGGAAAAACTGCCGCACGTGCTTCATAGATTTATCAGAAACAGTAACGTTAGATCCACTTGCAGTTTGGAATCCACCAAACGATTTCCGCTGTGATGGTTTTTCTGAACATGACATTTTATTTTGAGTTGGCTGATCTTCATCAGTTATTCTTCCAGTATCTTGGAAAAATTGCTGCGCCTGCTGCATAGCTTTACCGGACACAGAGACACTAGAGCCACTCGCTGTCTGGAATCCACTAAATGATTTCTGCTGTGCTGGTTCTTCTGAAAGTGGCAGCGTCATTTGGTCAGTGTTGTCTTTTCCACCCACTGTTTCTGAGCGACCATCTTCTTTCGCATTCAGAATCTGCTGGTGGCAACCTCCATTTTGATTTACCAATGTCTTTGGGCGGCCTTCCTCTTCGTTCCCAAATGTTTTTGTGCGATCTTCGTTATCATCGGCAAACAAGGTCTTGGCATGCTGCAAGGCTTTCATGGAGACAGCAACGGATAATCCACGAGCAGTTTGAAAACCACACATTTTTGGCCCTGGTTGCTCTGGAACTGAAGCAGAACTTACAACAGCAGCTGATGACATCTCAGTATTGCCTGTCTCTTCAAACACATGGCTGGCATGTTGCAAAGATTTGTTAGAGATAGGTACCTTAGATCCCCTTGCTGATTGAAAGCCGAAAGATTTCAATTCTGGGCACAAAATTGAAGGTCCAGTGTTGGATGAGCTTGGTACCCCATCTTTATTTTCAAACACGTTCCGAGCTTGCTGTCGAGATTTCTTTGAGACAGAGACGTTTGATCCGCTTGCTGTTTGGAAGCTGAAAGATGTTTCTGGGCATGGAATGAAAAGTTCTGTGTTTGATGAACTCAGTTCAGAGTCTGATGAACCGGGTCCACCTTCACCTTCAAACAACTTGTGAGCGTGACGCAAAGCTTTGCCTGACAATGACACACTGGCGCCACTAGCAGTCTGAAATCCTGAGCTGCCAGTGGAGTAAGGTGTCACATGTTCTTCATCTTTGGCATGATCTTGGCCAGTATATGGCAATGAATTCCTTGCAGAATGGGGCAATGATTTCCTAGGTAGAGGAGCACCAACTCTGCTGCTGGAGTGTGAGTTATCCTCAGTCTTCTCTATGGCATGAGTTTCTACATCTTCCGTCTCTCCATTTTGTGAAGCCTCAAATAAAATTCTGGCATTTTTTATGGCGTTTTCTGAGACGCAGACTGCTTTCCCCCCTGCCGTGTGGAATCCAAGAGGTTTACCCAAGGATGCTGACACAGTAGGTTTAGACATGGATGGTAACATTGTATGCTTAGATGAGGATGGTAGCTGAGCATCAAATTTCTCTCTTTCTTCTCTTTTGTTTGAAGACAAACTTCTGCTACTTGTATCAGGGGGATGTACAGTCTCTGCTTCGTCTAAAATTTGCCTCACTCTCTTCAAAGCATTGCCAGACACTGTCACAGACTTTCCTCCAGCTGTCTGAAATCCTACAGGTTTGAGCTTTGAACCACAACTCACTACGGCATTCAGTTCCTTTTGCAATCCCGTTACAGCAGCGTTCTTTAGCTTGTCTGATTCTGAAACTGTGAGGACATGAAAATCTTTTTGTTGGCGCTCCTTATTTTTTACAACATTGGGACAATCCTCTTCAAACCTGTAATGGTCCACATCAAAATCAATGGCTGTAGAGTTTTCACCTGCTGGTTGAAACCCAGAACACATGGAAACATAGTGGCTGGTGCCTTTTGTGTGCCCTAGAGGTGACACTGCAGTGACTCCATCTCGGGTCTCATTCTCAGCAGTGAAACTCGTGGGAATGTTTTCAAAGTTGAACGCTTGTACCTCATGATCCCAATCATGTTCAGAAGCGGACACAGTTTTTCCGAAAGCTGTTTGAAATCCTGGAGACTTTCTTGCTGTGGACTCTAGAGGGATGTTTTCGTTTTCATCTCCTGCCCCCTCTTTCTCCATGGCTTGTTCTGACGAAGACCTTTTGCTAACACAAATGAAATGTGTGTCTTTGTGATGTTCAGCACCACTGTCAACTTCTTGTTCACTGGGATTATTTGCGTTTTGTTCCGCTTTGATTCCAATTTCAGAAACAGCGCCTTTCTCTTTGGGGCATTCAGTGTCTTTGGGGCATTCAGTGTGGTTGGAGCTGGTGCTGTTCTTCTCTACATCCAAGTTTTCCCTTGTGTTTTTATGCGCTCTGCAATTTTCGGTGCCATGTTCATGCTCTTGAGAATTGTCACCTCCTCTCTTCTGCATCTTGGAATTTACAATCAATCCATCTTCATGCTCAGACTTAGATGCTTGGCTGATTTGAGTAGTAAAGAACTGTGATAGGCCTTCAGTGATCGGGAACCCTTCCGACTCTTGGCACAATGGGTCGTCCGAAAGTTCACTTTGTTCGCTCAACGAATCCTTCTTAGGTACATTTTTTTGGCCAGCAGTTGTGTTAATGTCGCTCCTTTCTTTCTTCTGGCATTCTTTCCTTGAAAAGGATTTGTCTGATGTAATCAGAACTGCAGTGGAGGAGGCACGTATAGGTCTACATCTCGGATGATATATGTTCTCTGATACACCGAAATCGTCGACTTGGACTTGATCGTTGCGATAACTGGTAAGTTCTTCATTGTTGCCATAATCAACTTCACTGCTGTCCTTGTGCAAGACTGACAAACAAGATCCTGCATTAATAGCATTCTCAAAGTCCACAATGTGAGAAAAGGGGGTGGACGTTCTCTGCTGTAGTATATGTTCATCACCACCTCCTGAATTCTTATAAACATTTTTCCCATCTTTATCTTGCTCCCAGTCGTTGGGGTTGAACGTGCTGGTAATGTCAGTCCAAGACAAATTGGCTAAAGAGTCGACGGGGCTCACGTCTTCCAGTGTGGCAATCTCACCCCTTGCTTTCATGTTATTGGTGCTATAAGCATCCCCTGGCTTGTGTGAAACAATTTCAGTGACCTCCACTGTGCTATAGGTTGACAGTTTCAATCTCTTTGCTGGGTTCTGTTGTCCACGCCCCACCACCTCAATTTGGCCTGCACTAGCATTCGTATGAAGCTCCTTTTGTGGGTGCAAAGTATTTTCAAAAGTAGCAACTTCATCAGCAGACAATTTCAGTTTCTTTGCGCAGTGGGACTGAGAAATTGGGGTGTTTCTCTCGGTAGCAAAATCACATTTTCTTTTTCCTGAAGTGCTGATAATGTTCCTGTTGGAATTTTCAACAGGAGCTCCAGCAGTGTTTCTGGAACTTTCTTCAAAATCATGATCATCTTCTAGTATTCCTTCCACGTCTTCTACTTCAAAGTCTGCTGGTGCGCTTTTGTCGTGATGAGATGGTCTGCCCTTATTATGACTGAGATCATTGTTTTTAATAATTCCTTTCATTTCTTCTTCAGCTTCTGCGGCACCATTTTTGTTAAACTGAGGTGGACAGCGCTTGTCTTCTTCATCAACCTTTTTGCTCGTTTTCTCTTCTTTCAATGAATCCAGTGCAACGATGTTTGTGTCTGCAAAATTTGCAGAATTTTCCATCGCATCTACCAACCACAGCACTCCGCCTCTCACTTCGACATGGCTGCTATCAAGGGCATCACCAAACTGACTGAGGCCCAATCTGTCTTTTTCCACAAAACTAGACTCCACCTCTACATCTTTTTCCACAAAACTATAGTCGAGCTCAGCGTCTTTTCCTACAAAACTAGAATCAACATCTGCTTTTATGTTTTCGTCGAAAGACTTCGAATTACTGCGATCCGCTTCATCGCTGAAGGTAGAATCCGCCATCTGATCCGGAATGCTTGTGTTGAAATGTGAATCCTTGGAAGCAGCAAAACTGTGATCACATATTTTTCGATCAGGCACTTTATGCTCATATTTATTCTCTGAATTGGTAGTGGAGCTTACAAAAAGGCTGTGATCACTTTCAGAAACGCCTGACTTGCTCTTCTCTTCAGATTCTGAATTGACGTTAAAAGATTTGCTCAAGTCTGCATAAAGGCTTCTGGAAGAATCTTTCTCCTCGTACGACACATTTTCACAGCAACGCAGCGACTCCAACGAAACGTTAGTGGCAAGACTGGACTGGGTGTGACCTTTGACGTCGGACTGAGGACTAAGTCTCGTGAAGTACTCGCTGTCTATGTCATACCCTAAATTGTTTGGCCGGCCTTTCACTGCTAAAGCTTGTGTATGTTTTTTGAGCGGACGCTCCTGCTGCGTAGCTTCAAACATTTCATGGGACAGCTCTGTAAGGACAGCTTCTGACATTTCCTCATCAAAGTTAGCCACAACTTCTCCAGCACCTGCATTTTGGCTTGAAATAAAAACGAGTTTGGTTTTTGAAGTAGGCTTTCTTCTCACATGTTCATTTTGGCAGATTGCTGCGGCTTGTTTCTCCGTAAACAGGTTGCTGGACATGTGTTCCATAGTGTCTAGACCCCAAGTGTTTTCGTCGTCATCTGAAAAATCGTCTGATGGCTTTCTTCGTTTGGTTTCACTTTCAGCCTGATAACTTTGCATCGAGTGTGGCATGGCTTTTGGTTCTTGTTGAAAACGTTTGTCATTCTTTGAAATTTGCCTTTGTCCTGCCCTTGACTGTTCGGACTCTCCCGATGACTGCCCTTTAGCTTGTTGGCATGAATTTGTCAGGGAAACGGTTGCAGATGTGGTAGCTTTAGAGCAAGAACTAGCATCTTCAGTTTTTCCATTACTGCTTTTTCTGACGAGAGATGGAGGTTTGAAAGGTCTGAAGCCTTGGGGTACATTCTGACCTGTGTCTGTCCTTATTCCTTTGGCAAACTTTGATGAAACTTTTTCAGACCCCTTTTCTGGCACAGCTGTACTTTCAGGCACAGATTTTGACATTGATGCCTTCTCATATTCACTGTCGCATATATTTATACTTCCAGCAAAGCATTCTGATGAAGCTTTTGCAAAGCCAACGTCCGTAACTGCGGTACATGCCGGCAAAGATTTTGATGTCGACACTTTCTCCAAACTTTTTCCAGACACAGTTGTGCTTGAAGGCCAGGATTGTAACGCCCTCCCAAACTCTTTGCCGAGTGCAAGATCCCAATCTGCAGCCTCAGAAGGGATGCCATTGCCCAGCTCTTTCTCAACACTTCTCCACATTTCTAGAGCTTTCTGCTGAGCTTCCTCAGACAAATTCAACGACTTTCCAGCTGCACTTTGGAACCCCGAAAAGCTGTCCAACTTCTGGAACCCTGAAGTTTTGTCAGCTAAAACAGCACAGCTTGACAAAAGCTCACTGCAAACGTCATGTTCTTTTTTTTGTTGAAGGTTTCTTACCGGGAAAAGTTCAGACGGATGTTCTGTGTCCTCCAAGTTACTCTCAATCTCACGTTCCAAACTATTCTCATCAGGTTTCCATATTACTTCTTTGCTTATCGCAGTCCACATTTCCAGTGCCTTTTGTTGAGCTTTGGAAGACAATGTGAGGGATTTTCCTCCAGCAGTTTGGAATTCAAACCCTCCACTAAACCTAGGAGTGTCAGCAGAGGCACCATCATTCTCAGACACCACTGTCCCCTCTTTTTCCCACACTGGATTATTTCCGCTCCTGCTTGAAGCCGTTCCTGTTTCCAGTGGTAACACGCCCACCTCTCTGCCGCTCGCCACTTTGAAACTGCAGAAGACTGAAGATGAGGAAGCGGCCTCTACTGCCTTTCCACCAGGGTTGGTAAGTGGGTGAAGAGGTGGCTTCACGCGAGGGAGACTCTTTGCAACTTTGTTTCTAGCCACTCTGGAGAAAGACTGACCATCCTCCCTCTCTGAGACTTGGGAAGTCTCTTTTGTCGAAGGAGTAACGGTGAAGCTATCGAACGAGAAGCTGACTGTAGGCTTTGCAGTATCGGTCTCATAGAAAGGCTGAAGATTTTCACTATCAGAAACCTGCTTAATTGAGCTAAAGACCTCACTTTGACGCTTACTAGGTGTTATCTCTGATGGCGTGGCAGTGGAATTCACTTTAGAAAGACCCAGAGATGCTGGATCTTTCCTCCGATCACTAGAATGCTGATTAGTACTAATACTCCCAATGTTGATGGGCTTCTTTGCTGCCGAGTCCTTGCCAGCAGCTTTAGCCTCCATACAAACCCCCACAGACTGAGAGACGGAGAGAAGCTCTTGGTCAAAATCTACATCATGCAGAAGTTCTTTCTGCATCCTGTCATCTGTTTCGCTGTGTGAAACCGTAAGCCCCTGATTAGAATAGGACTTTGAAGGCGACAGCTCAAACTGCAGGTCTGCATGAAGCTTAGATGAAGCTTGTTGTTGCAGATCTGATGCAGCACTGAAGGCTGAAGAATTCCGATTCGGTGACAAGAAAGTGGCAACACTTTTGTTATTACAGATATTAATGGTCGTCTTTTCAGTGGGCAGAAAAGTAACCACAATTTTGGGGTCGCTGCTGGTCTTTTTGGTTAGGCGGTCAAGAACACAATCCTCAATTTCAGACCAGTCTGGCTCCTCCTTGTCCAAAACAACAGCTTCTTCGCACAGCACGGATTCTTCCAAAACTACAACATCTGTCCCTCCCAAGACTAACAGGGCTGATTCTGCCAAAAGACTAGGACTTTGGGTTCCAGCTATTTCAACAAAACTCTTGGGCGATTCAGCCGGTCTACTGTCATCAGCATTGGAAGTTGATTTTTCTCGCGCCGGAACATCAAGGCTGCCCTTTGCAGCAGCTCTGAAACTAGCTTCGATCTCTTCAGCGCTGAATCTTCTCTCCCCGTCTACAATTTTGAATTGGGGTCCCTCCTCTCCGCGAGAGCCTGCAAAGTCCTTTTCTTTTTCGCTAGTGGAATAAGCCGGGGCAGTTCTGTTTGTACACACTTCAGGTTCTTCTCCCACGATGGTAATACTAGGGCCCGATTTTGTGAGTGGTGGCTGGTTCGGGTCAGTGGCACAGGCTGTGATATACAATTCTGCATTGGTGCTGCTGCTTGGATGGCACGATGGGTCAGCCTCTGAAGAAAGCCTGCTCTTGGCCGACTTCCCTTGTCCCTGAAATGGTAAAATAAGTCATTAGTACAACAAGATTGAGGCGAAGGAGATGTTAATGCACCCAAAAAAAAACCACCGCCAACCAACTAGCAACCTAAATATAAATGTATGGACCGAGAAGCAATCAAACACATAGACATAATTATGCTCTTTGGCCACTCAAGAAACCAGGCATCACGTGCTTTGTCCAATCAAAAACCACAACACATGCTTTTTTGTCCAATCAAAAAACACACAACACACATTTTGTCCATTAAAAAACAACAAAACCTGCTCTTTGTCCAAACAACAACAAAAACCACAACAAAATAAATAAATAAATAAAATTTTTAAAAAAGAAAGATTTTGTCCAATCAAAAACCACAAAACATGCCATTTGCCCATTCAAAAAACACAATACATGCTTGTTGCCCAATCATGCTCATTGTCCAATCAAAAACCACAACATCTGCTTTTCGTCCAATCAAAAGCCACAACTCACAGCTCCTTGTCCAACAACACACCATAACACACGTTCTCCAACACCACCAGTTTCCACTATCCTCACTCACCTGAACAGCAACATATCCTTTTGGATGGTCATCAGCAGGAGCCGGCGACTTGAAGTTGAACACTGTCTGAGGACTGGTTTCTTCGATCTGGGAACTGGTTGGGTAGACAAAGCGAGAAACTTTCTTCAGACCAAGAGGTAGCTTTGGGGTGCTGTTAGCAGTGGGTGGCATGCTGCAAAATACAATACATGGAATTCTACAGAATGCTGCTTTGGTATTCCAATAAGAATTTCTGGGGAGATTTGCCGAGATACTGCTTGAGAATCAGCGCACAAAATGTACTAGTATGCTCAGCATTGTCAGAAATAATCCTATCCTATCCTGTAACTCGGAAGTCATTGGGGCACCACAGATGATCGTTAACCAGTCTTTCTTTGTCCTCAACAACCCTCATGGCTTCACTCAGTGTCAAGCCAGTTCATTCTCGAATGTTCTCCTCCCACCTCTTATTCAGTCTCCCTCTTCTGGCTCCTTGCACCGTGCCTTGCAGGATGGTCTTTGCAAGGCGTGATGCTCTGGTGACATGGCCATATTCTCGGAGTTTCCGTTTCTTTACAACTGTGAGCATGTCATCGTTTTGTCCAATGGCTTGTGTGATGGTTTGTCGGACTTCGCTGTTGGTGATGTGCTGGGTATAGGAAATGCCCAGAAGTCTTCTGTAGCACCTCATCTCCATGCTTTGTATTCTTCGTTGTAGGTCTGCTGTGAGGGTCCATGTTTCGCAAGGGTAAAAGAAGATGGAGATAACAAGGGAGCGCAGCAGCCTTACCTTGGCGTGGAGACTGATGGTCCTGTCTTTCCAAATGGGCTTCAACCTTGTCAGGGCAGCAGCTGTTTGTGCGATCCTGGAGAGGATTTCCTGTCGGGACCCATTGTCTGATACAGTGGCTCCTAAATATTTGAAGTTATACACTGTGTTGAGGGATTATCCTTGGACTTTGATGTCCTTGTAGATGCCATTGGTGTTGTTGTCATCATTTTGGTCTTATCTGCACTTATTTCCATTCCAAAGGCTCTGGAGGTAGTGTCAAACCTCTGTACCAGTTGTTCAAGTTCCTCACCAGCCAATCCATCAATGTCATAAGCCAAACAAAGTTGGAGATTTCTCTACCCCCTATGCTGACTGTGCCTTCGTGACATCTGACTTGAGGCGCTCTATCTAGGAAGATGGTGAAGAGTGTTGGAGAGAGCAGACATCCTTGACGCACATCAATTGTTGTTCTGAACCAGTTCCCGATGTCACTGTTGTGGAGGACTGCACTGGTAGCCTTGTCATACAGGCTTAAATAAATAAAATAATAATAAATAATACAATAAAAATATCAAAATACTGAAATAATACAAAGAACTATATCGATATACAAACAAATAAACACACACAAAGCAACTGTATATATTTAAAGCTTGTAAACTTAAAACTTTAAAACAAAACTTATGCCTTGAAAGTAATGTCTTTTTCTAAAATGAGCAATGACTTGACATTTGAAAGAATCCAAAGAGAGAACTTTACCTTGTACCAACGCTGGCATCACCTTTATCAGGAGTCAGCTGTTCTGTAATGGCCACTGCTGCTGGTGTGGGGTTGGCTGTGGACTCTATCACTTTCACTCCACGTTCTCCTTCCTTCTCTCTCGCTCCCATAGAAAGCAGCTGCCCAGATCCTGTTTCCCCGGTCTGCTGTCGGTCTTCGTCTTTATCTTTGGTCATGCAACCAGCTTTTTCAAATGCAGCGTCGTTTTCATCCAAATCATGACCAGCTTCATCAAATTCACACCCAGTTCCGTCCACCTCCGATTCTTTTGCCGCTTTGTTAGCTTTGCCTATGCTTGCGAGTCCAGATGCAACAGCCATTTCCACCAGGTTCTCCATCTTAATCACTTCAGCTACCATTAAAGATTCAGCAACTTCGTCTGAGTTTGCAAAGTGGTCATCAGTATTGTGGATTTGGGATGTTTCCACAGAATTCAATTCATCTGATTTTGCTAATTTTCCGGCACAGTCAGTAGCAAATCTCACTTTCTTTACAGACGTAGGGGTGCGACATTTCTTTCTCGTTGATCGGAGGATAGAGGCTGGTGTAGAACAAGCAGCGTCCCTGGACTGAAAGCCAAAGTTATCGAACTGCTCAAATGTTGTAGGGTCATTGGACTGTATCACCTTCTCCACAGATGAATGCTTTACAGGTATGCTGTGGGCTGTAGAACTGTTCATGTCCTTATTTCTTGCATTTTCTGATGATCGCAAGTCTAACAAATCATCCAATATTCCCAAGTTCATAGATTCAAAGCCGGCGTCATTGGCTTCCGATTCGGGCAGCAAAACTTTCTTCTTCACATTCAGCTGTGGATTAGAGCTAGAGCTGTCCATTCTGAAACAAGCGTCGTCATACTCTCTCGTCACGTTGACCGGTGGTGGCTTTCGCTGTCTCTCCAAGGTCTCTGGGCTGCTGAAAAAGTCGGCCAGTGCTTCGTCCACAGCACGGGACGCCCTGCTGTCAAAACTCTCCACCAGCTTTCTAGGTTTCATCTTCTCTTGAGCTCTGGCGCTTGAGGGCGAAGAAGATAAAGTCTGCGGATCCTGCTTTTCTGAAGCCTTAGCAGCATTTCCTGACGCTGGCGGAGATTTGCACAAGTCGAACATACAACTGTCGCCTGACAACGCTTGCACATTTTCTTTGGCGTCATCTCCCTCTTTTGTAGTAGATGCAGACGACCCTTCACTGCCATTTCCAACAGACTGCCAGCAGCCACAAGTAGCATCAGCTGAAACAGGTAAACACACGTTTTCAGGGTCGCCAGTCTTTGTGCTTGTTGCGGATGATTGTACAGTGTCCTTTGTGCGAGGCGCAATGTTCTGTTGCTCTGAATCGCAAGGCAGATCTCGCTCATCCAAACCTTCCACATGTCCAAACAGTTTTCTCTGCAAAACGATGCGGTCTCCCCCGTTCACATTTTCAGCATAGGTAGAATTGGCCCCAGGCGGTTCCACATATTTCTCTTTGCTTGAACTAGGTCCAGCTACATCCGAATAAATGTCTTTGATCGAAGGACCATAGCTCTGCAAGCGTTTAGCAAAGGATGTCAAACCACCAAGCCGTCTGGCACGGACAGGTGTAGAATCAAGCGAGGTGCATCGTCTGGTCACAGACACATCCTCTGTACTGTGTTTCTCTTCCAAGCTGGAAGATGGGAAGTTGCCAAGTATTGGGGTGGACGTTCTTCTCTCGTCAAGCTGCAAGTCAAAGGAATGTAGATGCTTAGCAGGCAATTTTCTCACCACTGGGCTAATAATCTCTTCTGTAAAATCTTCATGCGGTAATAAAAGCTCTTCCGTTTCCAAGACTCTGGATGATGTTTCAGTTTGTCTAACAGGTCTGGACCTTCCCTCCCAACCCAAATGACACCTCGCATTTGACAAACTCACTTCTTCGCTTTTGTTCAAATTGGGGGTGGATTTTCTGGATGATTTCTTGTCAGAAGAACAGTGGATCTCAACCACACCACCCCCAGCCTCGCCAAAGAGAGTTGAGCCGATCAAAGTTTGATCTTTCCTGCTATCTGATGAAGATGAATGTTTCAAAGTCCGCTTTGTACTGTGGGCTAGTGATGGCGAATGTCTCCCAGAGTGCTCCTTTCTAAGGTCCCATGGATTTCCAAGCTTTAAAGACTGCTCTTTACTTCTGTCCATCCAAGATAAAGGTCCAAGGTACTGTTCTTCATTGTTGCTGAACGAAGTGGAACGTTTCAAAGTGTGTTGTGTATCATCGCCTTCCTTAGTGTCACCATCATCGTGGTTAAAGGATAAAGACCGTCCGTATGACCCTCTCTTCTTCCGCCAGTCCTGGCAGGTGTTTGGCCCTGTGGTGGTAACAGGCGAGGCGGGATTGTTATCCTCGACCCAGGATGCCCCTTCAATGGTGTTATCCAGATCCGACTGGGCGGCCTCACTGTCATTAGCGGCGGTGGTATCTGGTGAGAAGAGTGTACGATGGGGACCCTGTGAACATACATAGAACCTACAAAGTACAAGGCTCCTGTGTAACCATTTTTTTAAAAAGACTTAAAACAAGAAATAAAACAGAGCACCTATGCATCTATTTATGCATGCATAATCCATTTTTACATTTTATTCATTAATGTATCTCAAGTTCGAATATCTATAACGGATTTTAGCAACATTTAATGTCTGCAATAATTCTCTGTAAGAGGTAAATAAAGATTTATTGAATGGTTGAATTGAACTTCACATTTATTTCACATTTCACATGAACTTCACAATTTATTTTCAACAATTCTTAGTAGTAGTTGTAGTGACACCAATAATAACAACAGCCATAATCAATACGTCAAGTTATTAATAAGCTAATGGAATCCACTTCAATTGCGGTAAATACAAAATTTGTATAAATACAATCTTCTTCAATCTAAATTAACAGGCATGAGATCTGAGAATATTCAAATTAACGGAAGACTTAGCATGGGTCAGTCGAATCAAGGGGCAGGCATGCCTAACCTCAATTTGAAGTTTCAGTATTAGCTTTTTCAAATTTCAGTATTACTATTAACCTTTAGGCTGCGCTGTCAACGTACGTAGCACGGGGTGTCTAGCGCCATCGTAATGCGATGTATCCGTACGTTGTACGGAAGGGAGGTAAAAGCGTTAATAAAATAAATCCTTGGTCATGATTATGAAACAAAAGTTGTTTCCCTTCAACTGTAATGTTTTGGAAAGAAAAATCTTTTGGTTTAGAGGTAATTTTCAAACAAAAAGCCACAGTCGAAGCACTTGTTGCTGGCGAAATTTTCCGCCTCGTTCGTCGCCATCATGGCACGCAGAACATAGATCTACACGGCAGAAGAGGTGGCGCAAATGTTTCAGGAAGAAAACTTTGATGATAATAGTGGGGATGAAGATTTTGATGCAGGTGATGATGTTTATTTGACGGAGGCTGGAGGGAGGGATTACGATTCGGACGAAGAAGAAGATCGCCGCCTACAATCTTTAGCAGACGACGGTAGGTGAAAAAAAACTTTATTTTCACTAGATCTATAATAATATTATTTGCCTTTTACACAGACTATTTCTGTATTTATCAGGCTTTGATTACAGTCCATTTTGGTTCTCATAATTTTTGGTAATAAATCTTATTTCTATTCTGCAATTCTTTGCGTATGACTTCAAGAATGGGTGTGCAGTTGAGTGAGAGTGAATTTGTTTGCTCATGCCCCTAACTTTCCATCCCATAATTGTACAAACCAACAATCTTACACTTTTTTGTGTCTGTTCTTTGGAATCTTTATTCAATTTCTTTCCATTTGTTATATACTTTTATATATATAGGTGTAATAGTTTAGCAACAATGGCATATATAATGAGGCATGTGTGTTTTTAATCGTAAGTCAAAATTTTCTTTAGCACAGAGCAGGAAAAACATGTCAGCAGGCTAAGGGTTAAGATTTTCGTATTTACTTTTACTACCTATTGTTTTTGCACTCATCCTTTTTGATATTATGCAAAGAATCCAATGATAGATTGATTTGCTTTTTTTGCTTTTTCTTCTCCAAAGCCTGGTAATTCTTGATATGCTGTGGGACTTACACGTACCGCTTGATGTCGTTCATATCAACGGCGGAGATGCCAAACTGATTGGCACAAATCGTACTTTTGAGTCAGTGCTGCCGCGGAAAACAAAAGGACACTTTTCCAAATACGAGGCAAAATATGTCTGCTCCTTGCGCCGTTTCTTTGAAGATTCAGATTCACAATCACTTTGCTTAGTCTTTCGTTTGGACGCCATGTTTTGAATTCTGTCTCTTAATAATAATAATAATACCGGATGCTAATACGCGCTTTACTTCGAATGATTTCAAACTCAAAGCGCGGCGACCTATACCAACATACACGCTCACGTGCAACAAATATATTACAGACACACAACAAGGACAACAGTATACAAGGCATACACGTGGTGTAAAGGCAGGGAGATCGCTATTAGGAAACTGAAAGTGAAATAGTTTTGTATTTTTTAAAGATTAATTTGACTGCATCCAATATTATTTCTCTTGAGCACCGATCTTCACTGCGACTGCGCAAAAACTGTTTGGGCAAACTTCGGTACCTCTACCAGAAACTTTGATGCCATGTGTCTCTACTGCGACTGCGCATTGTGGCATTAAACTAGGTTTGGCTGTCTTCGGAAAAAGGTCACGCAAAGCATTACCACAGGAGTTCGATTTTTTTCCCAATGTTGTTTTTATTTATTTCCGGACCGTGAAACAAGTATCTGTATTTTCCATAGCGCTTGCAGAGTTTTTCAAATTTCAGTAAAAAATACGGAAATTCCGTACGGGTAGGCATGCCTGAAGGGGGAAAACCCCGTGCAAAGCCCCCTGGCTGAATGTTTTTCATATTTCTGATTGAAAAAAATATCACTTTCCTGGCATCTGAGCTGTGAAAAGAAGCACATTGTTTTTGTCACCAATCACTTATAATCAGAGTCAAACACTGAAGCTGTGCTGATGGCTGTTTGGGTGCACATTGGAACATAAGCAGGCGGCATCATTTAGTAGTTCCAAAATTAACAATTTTTCGTTAATTGACGGAGAAATCTCATGCCTGTTTAGTCAGTACAATAACTGTATATCAAAGCAACTTTTAAGCTAAAACCAAATCCCTCAGTTCTTAACAAACATGTACTCCAAACGATAATGACACTGCATTTTAAAGAAATTCCATGAAGATCTATAAAAAGTAAAAAAAAAAAAAAAAACCACCGTTATTTAATACGTTTTTTTTTGTGCCTGAGGTCACACATGTTTGGAACAAAAATGATAATGAATGTTAATTTCGAAATTGCAATTTTCATTATTTTGTGCTCTTGCTGAATGAGTCATTTACAACCACAATTATGAACGTCGATGAATGAAGGCAAGTTTTACCTTGGAGGCAGCTGTTTCTTCTTCTCCCATCACAAAGTATTCTGGAACAGAGCGAGGACAAATCACTGGTTTATACTAGGAGTAATAGATGATAATATTTAATGAGGTTCTGTAGCGCTTTTCCAGCTCAAGAAGCTGGCCACTACATGATCTAACTCAGAAAAGCCTAAGGGTTCCACCTTGCTGCCCTTACGTGCATTGTCTGTAGCCTTGACAACTTAGCACCTTCCTGGGCCACTGGGGATGCAGGAGAGAGGACCTAGTGTTTGCTAGGCGTATTTGTGTAGCTGGACCCCTCGCCCGCCTTCAACAACAATGTCAGGATCTTGAAAGTCTAGGCCATGGAATGTACTGAACCTGTGTGCAGAGAAGGCTGTGGTTGATGATGACATCTCATCCGAAAGAGTAAGTACTCAAATAGAGTCTTTTCAGTAGCCAATGAGTTCTGCTGCAAATGTGTTTCAGGATGACTTTCTTTTAGTGATGTCAGCAGTTTATGCAGTCATTTATTTATTTATTTATTTAAGCGTTCTTATATAGCGCTTTTTCATCTCGAGAGCTGCTCAAGGCGCTGGCCGATACAGGATCTAACTCAAGCCGCCCAAGGCGCCAACTTGCAGCCTTTGGGCGCACCGTAATAACGCCCCAGACAACTGAGCACAATCCTGGGCAACCAGGGATGGGGGAGGACCTAGGTGCATGCTAGGCGTGTTCTTGTCACCGGCACTCTGCCGTCTAGGACATGAGCGTTAGGATCTTTAAAGTACGTTATGATGGAATGTGTTATTAGTATGCAAAGGTGAAAGATCACGAGCATCGTTGAGCACACTGACGTAATTTTGTGAAAATGGGCATTCCTACAAAGTTGACTTTGTGGGTATATTTTGTGTATTGCATCCTTGTATGACATTCCAAATGATGCGATTTAATTTTATGAGACCTTCGTCAACCATGTTGGTTGTAAAAATGGGGAGCTACACTCATTGTGAGACTTAGAACATAGTTTGAAGCGAAGTACTGGCAGTAGGTAGGATACCAAGAAAAGAAATGCACGACACATTTGGGGACCAGAAAAAAGCCTAAAGCCTAAGCTTAACTGGGCGAGACAAACCCGAACCTTTTCTCGGCGAACCAAAGGTCAAAAATGCGGTTTCATTCTTAATTGGGTCTTCCCGAGACCAGCCGAGACGAGACAGGAGATCGGGCTTCACGGCGAGCTCTTTCGTTTCTGAACTGGGTCTATTTTTAGCTGCGTTGAAACGGACATACCTGACAAAGTTACGTTAGCAACAATGGCGGCCTTCGATCGTGAATTGAAAACTGCAAAAGATTTTGGCGTTGTTCTAGCGCTGTATGTCCTAAGCGAGAACGAAGGGAAAGCAGAAAGAGAAAGAAAGCAAAAGGCAACATTTCCCTATGTGTTGCAAAGGCACCAGCAAGGTGCATTTCATGCACTGGTGCAAGAGTTGGCTGAACAGCTCAGTGGCTATTCAATCAATGATTTATTAATTTTACTGATTCAGTATTTTCACTGTTCTCTAGTCTAAATTAAGTTTGGATTTGGTGCACCTACTTATTTTAAGTGTTGTAGTATTTCTTTAGATCAGTTGTCATTGACATTGAAAGATTTTTCAGCAAATCAAAATAGTGTCTCGGGCAGGTTTGCTGCGCACGAACGGCAAGACGAAAGGCCGGCCCGCGACACGGCGAGACACGTCTCGATGTTCTCGCCGATCCTGTCTCGGATTGCTCGCCGAGCCTAGTTAAGGGCAAGGATGGTTCGGGTGTCTCGCCGAGACTGTCTCGGGTGTCTCGCCGAGACAAGGTTCGGGTTTGTCTCGCGCAGTTAAGCTAGGGCTTAATACAAAATAGTTCACAAAATGAACTGTTGTTTATACCTCTGATGGCACCTTTGGGCGGTGTAATCATGGAGCTGGACCATGACAGATTGACACTGTTGTCCATGTTGAAACCCAGCATTCCTTTCTTATCGCCTTTTCCCTCTCCATTTTCATCGTCACAGTCCTTCAGATAGCTCAGACAGAAGACAGAACTGCTGCTGTAAATGCTGTTATTATCAGCATTGTCTACTCTGCTGGCTGGGGAGGAGATGATGACACTTAAAAAAAAAGAAAGGAAAAAAATCATCCTATTAAACTCATGTGCAACATCAGAGACCGCATCTTTAAAATGATTCACCCACTTACGAGTAAGCACAGATTTATTTAAATTCTAATTTTAATGACTTATTATTTTATGCACTGAGAACAAGTTAAATGTTAGTGAATAAGGTGGCTCAAAGCTTTCTATCTTTTTCATAGAGTAATTCCTTTAAAAAAAAAAAAGAAATCTCCACTACAAGGGATTACCATATAATCTTTTACAGACCTGATTACCCAAAATTTATGTTTTCAGTGACAAACATGACAAAAAAAATCAAGGACATGCTCTAACTTTCAGTGACATACTAAGAAGACTTCAAAGCAGTTTTTACATATTAAACAAATGTTAAGGGGTAAAACTGAACACTTGCCTCTACTTACATATGTACAAAGTATGTGTTGAACACTCTCCTCTAATTTACATATTTTCTTATGTTTATCCGTCTCCGACAATCATCCTTCAGTCCAGAATTGACAGAAAAATCACAAGCACAACGTTCAAAAAAAAGCTAAATTTTTCCCATTTTTAATGAACGGGTTCTTCGCGTAATCCGTTTTAAATGTTGTGCAACGTTTCTTTGCCGAAGTAGAGAACGAAGTAGATGCTAAACCATCATCGTAAGCTGCTTGTTTTTTTAGATGATGCCAATGTTTTTTACTCGTAAGTATCTGTGAGGCAGCTGCGCATGACTATCAACACAAATACAACGCCTTACGCATGCACACACTTGGTACTGTGACCTTGGAAAATTTCAGAGCAAGCGAAAATGGTTCTACAGAGACAAGTGTACCTAGTGAGTACACTTGCACCAAAACTTTCTCAAATATGCGTGTGTCAACAATTTTCCAGGATATGCCACCGAAAATCAGATCCTGGGACACTCAGTATATATTTGCGAATTTCAGGGACTATTACTGCACCCCAGGGACGTTAGGTAGGCCTGCTTGTATATTTAATACATATTATCAATAGACATCCAACCTGTCATCTGGAAGCCGGGTTGGCCACATGGCGGAAGATGCGTCATGGCTGAGAGGAATCCTCTGCCCTGGGCATGGAGACACTGAGGGTGAAACACACGTCAACACTGTTTAGTATTTAATCACACTCTACACAACACAAAAATTAATAGTGTTATAACAAGTATGGTTTATTTTGACACTTTATTGTCCCTTTTTATTGGGAAATTGTGTGCCGCCTCCTCTGCAGACAATATCGTATTGTACAGACCACAAGGCAATACTTTGCCCCTTGTCTTCCACTTGGGCATCTTATAAGATGTCAAGTGCGTAATGTGTAGCTAAAAATCTGTCTGAAGGATGTCAGGACTCAGAACACATTGCGAAGCAAAGACGGACGAGGCTTATGTAGCCTCTCCACCATCTTTGCCGCAGGTTATACCTAGATTGCAGCTTTTCTTGGAGTATTAAGTAATAGCTTTCCTGGTCCCCAACTGTAAAAAGGAGGTGACTATAAGTCCAGCTACGTTACTTCACTTGGCGTAATAGGCAGGCTACAAGACCAGTGGCACAGATGGTGGAGAAGCGACATAAGCCTCAGTCATCTTTGCTACGCAGTGTGAATTCAAGAAAGAAGTGAAGTTGATGTCAGATCAGATGGAATTCAAATACTAGAAGACACTTTTGGTCATGTAATCATTAGTAACGGTCATTTCTTGAAATAAAATGAACACTCAAATGTTGTTTTCTTTTAGATTTTTCAAACGATGAAAATGTTACGTGAATGTGAGTATACATATATGTATTCAGACCTGCCTACCTCAGATTTTCAGTTTCAGTATTCTGACTGGCAAAATGTGGTATTCTGGGACCAAAATTCGTATTTTCACTCTCGGCGAATCGACGCATTTGCAAGTAGGAATTTAACAATTGTAAATGTAACTTAGTGAAGATAAAGAAGAAGTAATCACTGCATTAAAATAAAAAAAAACTCAAACTGATTCCTTAAATACACTGTTCCCCGATTTATTTATTTATTGACTACCGAACAAGCGCAAAACTGTCATTGCTAGAGAGCAAAAATTCAGTTGATAAAAACTTAAATTGGAATTGGAAACAACAAAATAATTTATCTATAGTGAAGGACTAAGTAATTTATATGATGTGCAAAAATGTCAACATTGTTTTCCTTCAGCTGCTGGCTATAGCAGCTCTTGAGCCTGTCTGGTTCTTTGCTACAAAATAAATTATTTACAGTACTGTCACTCATCACTGTTTTCTTTCAGCTGCAAGCTATAACAGCTCTTGGGTCTGTCTAGTTCTTTGCTGGTGTACACTCACACTGTGGCAGCAGGTTTGGACTTGAGGACTAGTAACTGAACGTTCTGCTTAGTAAATTGTATACCTTGGCCATATTAAAACAAAGTAAGAACCAACAGTTTGTGTAATTTTAAATAACAAATTTAATATTTTCATTGTTCTAAACATATACCAGTACTAATGTTAAAGTACCGATAACACATCTATTTTTAACAAAAAGTGAAATGGCTGACCTTTAGCGATTTTACTTTTTAGAATCAGGAAATATTCTCTGAAACATGGCTGTCATTCTGTCTGCTGTGGCAACTGGAAGGTTGCATTCAGCAATAAACTGCACCATGCATACTTCAACATCTGTGACTTGCCGAGTGAATTCTTTTTTGCTATCCTCTGAGCTGATCTGCTTTTTGAATAAAGCTGTAATGTTTCGTGTCTTTGGCAGATTCTTCCACTGACATTCGGCTGTTTTGTGATTTTGTCCGGCAACATGCCTCTCACAATCACTACGTCCACCGTGATCACAACTAAAATCTCTGACACACGCCAAACAGTGGACGAATGTCGGCCCCTTCTTAGATTGCACAAGAAACTGCCACTCATCAGTGTACGAAGACAAGAATGTCTGCTGTTGTTTAGGCTTTTTCTCCTTTGAAACAGACGTTGACACTTCATCCAATTCATCATCAGTTTCATGGGCTCTTATTATTTTTCTTTTCTTGGCACCCGTGGCAGACATGGTTGAACTTAATGTAGTAATCTCTGACAATGAAAAGTTTCAATTGTTTCTGACATAAGTATGGCGCGCAGTATGGCGCCGTGTGAAACGTCTTATAACCCAAAACAAACATCTAATTACACCCACACACACACACACACAAAAAAAAAAAACTATAAAAAAAAAAGGTGCCAAAATTCGTATTTTTTAAGGCCTTTGCGTATTTTCGTATTTTAGGTCTCAAATCCGTAAAAATACGGAAAAATCCGTAACGGTAGGCAGGTCTGTGTATTGATCTAAAATCAAGCTCGGGTGCATTTCGATATTCTGGTTGTACAGAAAATGTCTTGGACGGCTGTGGGTTTGAGAAAACGTTTGATGCATTTATTCATCACGCAGCAGGTTACCAGCAAGGCCTCAGCAAGCTATTTCATGGTAACATTCTGCCACCTGGATGTAATGCCGAGATCACTTATTCATAATAATGACAACCGCAGTTTGTTTTATTTAGGTGGGCGATTTATAATTTTAACACATATATTCATTAAATCTACAGCTCAAGGTACAGAGCATTCATGCCTGTATTTCTGCCTCACCTGGCAAGTTGACAATACCACCGCTGGGACAAGGGGACCAGCCTGCTTGGTTTGGGGCTGGCAGTTCGAAACTTTGTTCTTCATGTGCACTGGTCAGTCTGTCGAACCAGTCTTCAGCTCCTGGACCAAGATCTGAAAGAATTAAAAAATGAACGGTCAACTTACGAACTAGGTGGTGGAGAATTGCTCAAGGGACAAAAATGATAAAAGCTGGTCAATAGAGTCCAAAGGCGACAGCCTTTTTGCCCCAGATGAAAATGAAATTTACTTCCCATTTTGTGACTAGTTTTGACCAAGCATAAAACACTATTTAGCAACAGACTGCCAAACGTTTGTTATGGCAATACAAACTACATAGATATATATATATATATATATGATGCACTTGTAGATCACAAAGGCACAGTCAGCATAGGGGGTAGAGCAATCTCCAACCTTCGTTTTGCGCATGACATAGATGGATTGGCTGGAGAGGAACAAGAACTTGAACAGTTGGTACAGCGGCTTGACACTATCTTCAGAGCCTATGGAATGGAAATAAGTGCAGAGAAGACCAAAATGATGACCAACAACACCAATGGCATCAACATGGACATCAAAGTCCAAGGCCAGTACCTCAGCACAGCGCATAGCTTTAAATATTTAGGAGCCATTGAATGATTGTATCAGACAATGGGTCCCGACACAGAGCTGCCAACCCCTAAAAAAAATTTCAGTAGCAAACAAAGAAAAATATCCGTAGTTTCAGCTCAATTTCAGTAGCAAATGTACGAACAAGAATTTTCACATGATAAAATGAGCATTATTTAAAATGTTGATATTAGCTTAAATAAAAACCAAACACCAACACAAAAAGAATTAACTTTCAAATATTTATTTTTAAAATGATAGAAATGTTCCTGAAAAAAAAACAACAGTTTTAACATTTTGTTCGGAAAAGCTAACCCAATGGCTCACTACATGTACTAATGGCATGGATACTGCATTGGTTTAAAACCAAATTGTTAAAGCTGCTATTTATATTAAAAAAAAAAAAACTGTCAGTTATAGGTTCACAGGCATAGACATGTTAGGGCTTTTCTTCTGCTAGGGCAGAAACAGTTGCCCTCTTGCATCTCTGTAGCAGCTCTACTGGCAAATCTGACTGTGGTCTCTCTCTCTCTCTCTCTCTCTCTCTCTCTCTCTCTCTCTCTCTCTCTCTCTCTCTCTCTCTCTCTCAGTCTACCGCGCAGTGGCTGCTGAGCTAAAAATAGCGCACACGCAAAGCGCTATACGAAAGTCTATAATATTGACGAAAGCCTAGTAGGCCTACGTCTCTCGCGGCTTTGTTTCGATACTTGTAAAAAAATAGGTATGCTTTGAAATTTTTCTTCCGTAGTATTTCTTGAAATGGCGTAGTTGCGGAATTAAAGAACATTTTCCGGAGAAACTACGGACGTTCCGTAGGGGTTGGCAGCTCTGCCGACAGGACGTCCTCTCCAGGATCACACAAACAACTGCTGCCCTGGCAAGTTTGAAGCCCATTTGGAAATACAGGACCATCAGTCTACATTTCAAGGTAAGACTGCTGCGCTCCCTGTTGTCTCCACCTTCTCAGTGATGGAGATCATGTACAATCGTACGTGTTTCACGTACTGAGTTGGGAAATCACGTAACGAAAATGTAATGAAAGGGTATAAACACGCACAAAGTCAGTGCCAAAGGGGTATGAAAACGTAAAGCTAAGTTGCTGAAAGGTATCATCAGGTACAACTATTTCGGTCGTGCGTACAGCTTTCGCTCAATTTGGATCGTGTGCCTGTGCGTCCTGCGCGACCGCCTACCACCCTCTCTCCCTCCTATTTATTCTGTCGCTTCCGACAAACAGCCAATCATATGCACGATAATATTGAAATTCACTATTTTTTCTCGACGCTTTTGATTGGCTATATAAGACTGACAACAACCCAACATTAAACATGGCCGACAAGCAGCAATCTGAGGGGAAGCCGAAGCAAAACTAATTGCTCAAAAAAATTAAAACAAGATGAAGGAAAAGAAAAACAAACTTTTTGTCAGCCTTTGGCTTTGAGTGCTCGGTAAGAGAAAAAAAAGGGGAGCCGCAACCGGGCCCGGCTGAAGAAACTCAAACTGATTAAAAGACTTTCCAGGAGAAATGGCTCCTGGAATTTCCGTGGCTAACACTGAAAGAAAATGGTTCTATGCTGTGCAAACAAAGTGTTTATTACGTATGTTGGTGTACCCCCTAAAAAACTGAAAGGGGGTATAAAAATCCCCCCTTATGTTTGTAATGACTCGAATGAGGGTATGAAAACCCCCACATGTTTTGGTTGAGGGTATAAATACCCCTAACTTAAAAACTTTCTCCGTCGCTGATCTTCCTATACGCTTGTGAAACAAGGAACCTCACAGCAGATCTACAACGAAGAAAACAAAGCATGGAGATGAGGTGCTACAGAAGACTACTGTGCATTTCCTATACCCAGCACATCACCAATGACGAAGTCCGACAGACCATCACACAAGCCATTAAACAACACGATGACCTGCTCACAGTGGTGAAAAAAACAGAAACTCCGATGGTATGACCACGTCACCAGATCATCAGGCCTTGCAAAGACCATTCTGCAAGGCACAGTGCAAGGAGGTAGAAGACGAGGGAGACCGAAAAAGAGGTGGGAGGACAACATTCGAGAATGGACTGGTTTGACACCGAGCGAAGCCATCAGGGTTGCTGAGGACAGAGAAAGATGGAGTACACTGGTTAAACGATCATCGGTGGTGCCCCTACGACCTCTGAGTTACGGGATGTTGCGAACGACGTGCTTCCTGCAATAATACTTTTCGTTTTCGAAATGCTGGCGAAAAAGAAGCTGAAGCTTATCAGTGGCCAGCGCTTCCTCTCCTTTGGTGTTGGAAAGAAGGAAAAAGAGAAAGAGAGTTGAACAACCTCTCAGACTGTGACAAATCAGGGTGATGCAGCACCACCGAACACTGTGACATTGGACCTGACTCAGACTGTTTTTGTTTTATGTGTTTGCATTGATGGATTCACCTAAGTTCACAGTTCAGTTGAAGAGTTTATTAGTCATCCATTCTAGTCATTTCATCAAGTTTTATATTGTTTTGGTGTAAGTGACACTTTTTCGTCAGTGTTCTGTGTGTGGTATTAATTGCAACACTTTTGTAAGTCAAAACGATGGCCGAAAGATTTTCAAAATGTCCTAAAGGTTTGTGACTGAATCGGCCAAATGGCCTAAGCTGAAAATTTCTAGCAACATCACTGCTCTCTCCACTCCTCCTCCCCACCTGCATGCAAATTCAGCATAGTGAAGACTGCGCTGTACAAGACAGCATCATCGTCTACATTGCAACTGCATGCATCATAGTACATACACACAATTTGACAATTCTGTATACCTGCTTCCAAATCTTGGATGGAGATCTGATCCATCCAATGCTGGTGAGGCACAACATTGTCATGCTGTTCAACAGTTGCTCGGCATCCACACCCAAGTTTCTCTCTCTGCTTTTTCTTCACCATTTTTGTCTACCTACAACACATCAACTCTTATGTAAAGAGAACAAAACACTCAACAGCTGTCATCAGACAATTAAACAACAAGTGAACAACAAAGAAAAAACAAAATGAAAAGTTTAGTTTAGTTTAGTTGAGAGGGACTTGTATAAGCCTCGTGGCTTTTTGAATGTCCCTTTTATTTTGGGCATTTTTACTCGTCTGGTTCCATTTGCGATTGTTCAAGGAATACTAAAGATAGTATGCTAAATAGTCATCATACTCAAATTTGGATTCCTGTATGGAAATGACCTTTTCCAGAAGATTTTTAAAGGTGTTCAGGTTGTTAACTCTTTTAGTATCAACTGGCAATTTATTCCATACGGGCGCAACTCTGTAGGAAAATGAGTATTTTCTTTTGTTTGTGCAGCAATGTCTTATAAGAATATTGTCCTATGAATTTTTTTACCTATAGTTAGTATTCGACTGAAACAAAGTGTTAACATCGATGTTGTCAATCCCATTAAAAATCTTGTAAGTTTGGATCAGGTCACCTCTCAATCTTCTAAATTTCAGAGAGGGCAAATCCAAAACTCTCAATCTCTCTGAGTATGGTAATTGTCTCAGCGATTTAATCATCAGAGTTGCTCTTCTTTGTACTCTCTCCAAGGCAGACGACTGCTTCTTAAGATACAGAAACCAGATCGCATTCGCATACTCAAGATGTGGCCTTACATGCGATTTATTTTTGCCAGTTTGTGAACACACTGGTCACTGAGTTGCAATTTCTATTTAATGATTCATCACAATATTGCACTTGTTTGTTGCCTAGAAGACGAAGAAAAAAAAGCAGAAGTCAAGAAGAAGAAGCAGAAGCACTTCAAGAAGAAGAAGAGAGCAGGCCTATATACATCCTTTTCATTTGTAAAACACAATGATCTGGACAGTAAAAAATGTGAATTGACTGAAAACAAGGTGAGGGGAATCGTTGTTAGGCGAATCGTCATACACCCGGTAGGCCTGTATGATTGTATCAGTTTGCGCGTAAACATTATTTTAACCCCTTAACTGCCCACAGCCGTACATCGTGCGGCTTGATTTTCTGCTTCCTGTGTGCTCAAAAACGTTCGCCGTGCGTGTATTATTCGTCAGCATTCTGTAGTCACCAAAGAAAGGAGATAACAGCAGTAACTGTTGGCAAAGCAGCTAGAAATCTCCAACCAACGATTCTTTCCCTTTGACTGTTATAAATTGTAAAAACCGAACCTGGTACAAGTTTTGAAATTCCAGTACCTCTCAGTCTTCAGTCATGAAGCCAAAATGGCGGACGGTGGTCGATGAGAGGGTACTACGAGGTCTGTTTTCAGAGGATATTCAGCACTTGAAGTGCTTCAAGAGGTCCTAAATGATGATGAAGACCTTATCACACAAAATTCATATACTGGAAGTAGTGTGTGGACTTTGGCTGCTCTGTGGGTTGTGACTTTGTTAGTGGCTGAGTCTCTACAGCTGTGGAGTATGACGTGTGATTCGGACTGGCATTACCATAGACAGGTACCCCTTATTTCTGTGGATTGTATAGCAGTGAAGTTAATTTCCAAGTAGTTTAATGAGTGCTTGATGTTTGTCCTTTTGTTACACCAGTTTTATGTGGTGTTCTGTGCTGCATTTTTTGTGTTGATGTGTGTTTTTATGTTCCAAAAATGCTTGACCACGGACAAAAACAAGAATAAATAATTACTTAAAAAATTTATGTCTTGTCAAATGAAATTATTTTTACTTGAAATTGAAGCCAGGGATGTTACAAAAAAACTTGCCAAATATCTAAGAGATATATCTTCAAATGCCTGAATTATTCACGTTTTAGTGAACACACCCTCAAAAGTCAAATTTTTGCTCCGGCATACAGGAGTACAGGTGCGTTTTTTTATTCCGGCAGGTAAGGGGTTAAACCAGGCTTCCAGTAGAGCAGCCCTTTTAAGAATACAAGGTATATTAATATTAAATTTATTATTAAATAAAATCAGAACTAGCATAGGCAATATGAAGTTAGTATAAAAAGAACTATGAAGCATAATTTTATTTTATTTTAAATCAAATTAGCGCGCGCACACCACCACCACGTTAATAGCTATCTGTGGTGTTTTCTGCCAACAATGAACAACATCGTCGGCAGTATCCAGATCGAGATCCAGAAAATAAAATGTTGCTGGACACCTTGCATACATTTCGACAACGACCATCCCAGATTAGATTGGATAAAATCCATAAATCGCGAAAATAACTAGTTCACCAGTGTGCTCACATCTTTAGAAAAAGAAGAAAAAAGCTAAATATCAAATATTCTGTAGCCTACCATCTAAACGCCAAAACGGGCATTTTCAAGATTGTTGACTTTCGCTCTGCTGTCAAAAATGGCGCTACCGAAATATCAAA
Organism: Oncomelania hupensis; assembly: GCA_036898135.1. Lineage (NCBI taxonomy): Eukaryota > Metazoa > Mollusca > Gastropoda > Littorinimorpha > Pomatiopsidae > Oncomelania > Oncomelania hupensis. The sequence continues at coordinate 6,975,953 of CM072527.1, forward strand.
AGTACGGATTATGCCTATTAAATATCCATAATATTAATCAATCTCTATAAGCCTCATTTGTCATAAAGGAGTAATTAATATTATTAGTACGAAAATAACCACTTACGTTCTAATGACCACAAACAAACTGACTTTAAAAAACGCTTTCCTTTAACATTCTATAACAACAAACACTCCCTTATGCCTCCCTTTTACTCTCAACTTCCGGTAGTGATTGCTTCGTAGATCTAATGCAGTAAAGTAACTTAGTAAGCTAGTTAGCAGCTGTTAGGTTTTGTGTTAAACACATTTTATAGGATGGGACGAACAGTTTATGCTGACGAGGCAGCAGAAGTGTATATTCAATGCCTGATCAGCAAGCGACAATGGTACATTGGATTGATTCTTGGCCAGGTAAACAGAATATGGAAATTTTTATTTTGATGATCATGGTACAGTAAAGTAATAATTTAATTAATTATTGGTAAACCCACAGGCACAGGCTCTGAAGCCTCTTCTTTCGTCTTTGAGGCCTACGAGTTTACTCAGCTTGTAGTAAACCACAGTCTCGGTAGTCTCTTCATTCGTCTTTGTATGAATTTGTAACTTTCAATATCACTTCTAAGTTCTTCTTCTTCTTCTTCTTCTTCTTCTTCTTCTTCTTCTTCTTCTTCTTCTTCTTCTTCTTCTTCTTCCTTTAAGTGGCCAACATCATTTTGTTGATGGTTCTTTTGCTACTGCCGTAAGTAGTACTGGGTGCTTAAGATGCAGCACTTGTGTCGTCGAGATCGGCTTATTTTATATAATGGTGTCCTCGAAGTGGCCGTGGTAATAAAACCAGAGGAAAACAATGGGAATGGTGGTGAATGGTGGTGGCAGTTTTGGAGGGAAGTGGTAGGGTGGGAAGAGGTGTTACAGTTGAGGGGGCCAACCTGGACTTGAAGGTGTCTAGAGACTCGGCCATCACAACTTCCTCAGGCAGTTGCCAGAGTTGGTTCCAGTCTGCTATTGTCCTAGGGAAGAAGGACATCTGTCTGTATTGTGTTCTGCAGCGTGGGATGTCATAGCAGCAGGAGTTGTTTTTCTGGGAGCTCTTCCTGCTGCCTGATGGTTTTGGAGTTGATGGAGATGTGGCCATGATGATATTTGAACATCACCTCCAAGCGAGCTTTCTTCCTTTGTTGCTGTAGTGATGGCCATTCGAGAGATTCAATGATAGAATCAACGCGCGATGTTTGAATTGATGATGGCGGTTTAAGACCCACCTTGCTGCTCTGCATTGCCCCTTCTCAATGGCTTGGGTCTTACTTGTGGTGGAGGGATCCCACACTGTGATGGCATACTCAAGAGTTAAGCAAACAAGGGCCTTGTACGCAGTTTCCTTTGTCTTCTTGTTTTCCAATCTTGAGGTTTGGATGAATGAAGCCTGGTGTCTTATTGGCTTTGTTTGTGATGGAAGTCACATGGCTGCCCCACTTCATGCGGTCCTGAATATTGATGGAGAGGTACCTGGTCACACTGGCATTTTCTACTAGTGTGTGTCCATATAGCTCCAGCAGTGGGACTACTACTTACTTATATAAATAAATCTTGAACCCCTTGGGGTCATGAGCAATCTTGCCACTGTAGATTGTTCTAACCTATAAATGGAAAAGTGAAAGCCCCAGTTGAAAACCTGTCTTTCCTTTATAGGCATGACCGATTCACTGCGGCAACAGTACCCCCGTTGAAGTGCCGGGGGTTTCAGTATAAATAGTATCCCAACTTTCTGGAAATTTAGTGCTTTAAATTCCCACTGTCGCTGTCTTCCTCATTTGCTCTTTCCCATTCCTGCTGTGTCCTATCACTCTGCTATACTATCTTCTTCTTTGCTAGATCAATGACCAACCTTTTTTCTTGAAAACTCTTCCTGGACAAGACTCCTTGTTTGTGTATGAGGTCTGTTGGACCAGCTTGGGAGTATTGGACGCTTTCTGCCGGGTGGTCACTAGGGCTTCCTATGATGTTATTATTTAGCAATATAGGCATTTTATATGTATGTGTTTTGTTGATAATTTATAATGATGTTTGTATTCTATTTTGTTTTTGTAACCGGGGGTTCGATTAGTTGGGGTAAAGTCTCAGCCGTCCCCTGTGTGGGATGTCTTTATTGTAAAGTGACTGGCCGGTGGAGGGCATCCAGTTTTCCCACTAGGGTTGTTTCAGCAGATCTTTTATGCGGATCGGGGGTTGTCCGGTTCTGATTTGGCTCGGAAGAGTCAGCTGGACCTAAAGCAACAATCAATTAACCAATCAATATAAATCTTGAGAGTATTGTAGTGAGGCCTATGAGTAAGTGCTCTGGACCTGAGGTAAACTAGAACTGCTAGCAGAGGGGAAAAGTATTGTTTTGTACTTCTATGTCTAATTAATAATAATAATAATAATAATAATAATAATAATAATAATAATAATTTATTTTATAAAGTGCAAACTAGAAAGACTGCTCAAGGCACTCATACTCATACTGTCACACAAGGTAACAAGCACTTGCAGAATATGAGAGACTATATAATTCCTAGTAGTAGTACTAGTAGTAGTAATAGGAGGTGTAGTAGCAGTACTAGTAAAATAAGACTTTTTCAAGAGAATGTAATGGTGGTCTCACTATTGCCAACATCATTTTTGCCACTTTGTGAACACACCATTGAATTGCATTTCTATTCAATGATTCATCACAATATTGCACTTGTTTGTTGCAGTTGTCAGTTCAGAAGGACTATGTTCTATGCTTGGCCAAAACCCCGGAGGCAGCTGAGGATCAGGTTTGTGAAGAATCAGAAATTGGGCACGAGGAGCAGTTGCCATCCAGCAACAAGCAAAAGAGGCGACTGTCACGGCCAAAGTCTTTGGATGCTGCAGACGAGAACTGGGTTGCCTTACATGCTAAACAGGTAACTGCCTGCTTTATAAATTGTTAAAATTGATTTCAATTTATAAAAGGTAAAGGTAAAGGTAGTCCCATAGCCTTGTGGCCGTAGGGGAGCGTGATTTTGGAGATCACACTTATCTTGGGCCAGCGTAATGAGGGTGATGCCCATCTCTCTCCCTCGCTGCTTTACCTTCCCCACCCTTAAGAGAGTAGGTACTCAGTCACAGTTGAGTTGACTGGGGGCGTTGTTATTTGTCGCTTCACGTTTCGCGGTCACCCATCCAAGTGCTAACCGCACTGGACGGTGCTTAACTTGCGACACAGTAGCGAGTGCTCCAACCACTGCGCTATCCGACACCCCAATTTCAATTTATAGTGTTTGATTTTTTAAATTAATATTTTTTATAAATGTAAAGTTGTAATTTTATTTGGAATTTTTTGCTGTAAGTTTTCTATATGTTTGAATGATTTCTTCTGCAAAAATATATAAGCCTGTCTTACGAGGAACAATCAGAAGCGAGAGTGTAACATTACGAGTTTAGAGGTCAACATGACTTGGCAAGCTAAGGTAGTTGAATTCACTTGTTGCATGTCAATCTCAGTAAAGTTGTTTGATATTATAGTCAAATCGTGAAAGAGTACATTACATCGTCATTAAAAAAAAGTGCATTGTTGTAGTGAAATTATACGGCTGCACCAAGGACTACTACACAGTGTAGTAGTCCTTGGGCTGCACACTTTCGAACCAGGCTGTGATAAACATGGCGCCATTACTGCTTTGTTGTCTTTATTTCAAGGACCAGGTGGAGATCATGATTTTGCCCTCACTGACTTCGTGGATTGGTGTGATGAGAACTTTTTAGATATGAATGTCACTAAAACAAAAGAGATGATTTTTGACTTTAGGAGAGTCAAAGAGGTGGTCCAGCCAAGTGTTATTGATAATGAAGATGTCGAGATAGTTGACACATGAAGTATTTGGGCACAGTTTTTGACAGCAAGCTTAAATGGGATGTGAACACAGTGTATTGTCAAATGGGGTCAACTGAGATTGTACCTTCTCCGGAAACTGAAGTTTTTCTCTGTGGATTCTAAGATTCTCAGCCTGTTTTATTAATCTGTCATTGAGAACTTGCTGACTTTTTTGTTTGTTTGTTGGTTCCACAGTCTGACTGTGAGGGATAGGAATAGCTTGTCCAGCATTGTCAATGTTTGTTCAAAGATCCTCAGTGTCAGGCAGAGAGACCTGGGTTCTTTCTGCGATCGGCAAATCGTCAAGAATGCGAAAGGAATTATTTATAGACCAGAGCATGTTCTGGCGGGCGAATTCTCAGTGCTACCATCCAGGCGCCATTTTGCCTTACCGGCCTGTAAGGGTAATCGCCGCTCCCACTGGTTTATTCCTTGCACAATTCGACTGCTAAACTTGATGCGATCATCTCTGCTTTAACATCTTCCCTGCCACCCTAACACCAATTTTTTATTTTTTTATGTAAAAAAAAATAAAAAAAATAAACGCTCAACGATGGCCCGATTCAGAGATTGATTGATTGTTTATCGACTGATTGATTTGATAATTGATTGATGATAATCTTACCTTATTTTCTTACCTTCATGTTTTTATTTGATTTAACTATCGGCGGTGAGTGTTCATGATGTGTGTGTTGTGTGTTTGGTTTATGTTTGTATGGTAGGACATGTGCTTATGAAATCGTGTGACAATGTGATACCTTGCTTTACATTTCATTGTTTGTAAACTTCTTTATTTTTTTTAATTATTTTTTTTTAAAATAAATAATATAAGCTGCTTCTAAATCTTGTAATTGCCCTATGTGGATAAATAAAGTTGTATTGAATTGAATACCTCCGACCCAATGCATAAGCCCTAAAATGTAAGCCAAACGTGGCCATTAAACTCATAAGGTGTGGCCACCAGTCAATATTCCGGTCAGTTAAAAATCGCCTAACCCAATGCATAAGCCATGAAACATAAGCCAAATTTTGCCACCAATTTAGGTACAATAGCTGCTGTATGATTTCCTTGTATGGTTGATTGTTTTGTGTGTTTAGTTATTGCTGAATTCCTTATTGTACGTTTTGACTCGCTCACAGTCCCAGGAAATGCGTTACTCTTTTATTCACCATTCAAGCGTTGAATACAAATTGATTGTAATTTTTAATTTTGAAAATATCAATTTAGTTTGTTTATTTATTAATGTTAGTATTCATTTATGCAGGGGTGTGTGTGTGTTCTAGGTGACGCGCATGTTACCGGGTGGCTTGGATGTGATTGGTGTATTTGCTGTGGCTCCTACACAGATGTTGAAAGAATCACAAAATAAGCTTAGACAGGTAAGTGTGTTAGGTCACTTATTTATTATTTCATACAAAGCCCTGCCTCCACGCTCTCATCTTATCCGAGGGTTTTCTTCAGGTACTCCGGTTTCCTCCCTCCTTTCAATAATGATATGACATTGGATGCAGACAGTGTAAATTTAAAAAAATAAACACCGATTTCTCCTCCACCTTCTGTAATAGCGATCTATTCAGATTGCCGCACTTTGAGTTCCATTGAATAAAACGTGAGTGATAGTATCCTGTATTATTATTATTGTTATTATTATTATTAATATTATTACCATCCATTCCCTAAAGGAACTAATTATACCTAATGTATTTTAGTTTTTATGCTACACTTTGTTTTATGTGGGACAAGGTAAGTCTAAGTGTTTCATTGTATCCATCAGTTTTGTTATTCAGTGTTAGCTAGTAGATGTTGGTAGAGACTAGAGCATTTTGATTTTGTACGGGGTTGCGCTACATAAAATTATTGTTACTTTGTACACATTTATTTTATAGTTAAATTTTATTTATTTATTTATTTCACTTTCAGATACTATTTGCAGCTCAAAAAGCTATGACAAAGAACATACCAGTTTTGCCTCAGGATGTTGTAGCTGAACGTATTCTTCTACAAGTAGACTCTCTGACCAGCAAGTAAGTCAAGACTCTGGTCTCCATGGAATTTTAACTAATTTCTTACGACAAACTGGGGGTTTGAACAGGTCTGCAATGACAGCCTGCAAACAGGGGATCCCTCTGCTGTAGTTGTGGCCACATTTGGCTTATGTTTAATGGTTTATACATTGGATTATGAGATTTTTCACTGACTGGAATTTTGACGGGTGGCCACACCTTATGAGTTTATTGGGTTCATTTGGCTTACGTTTTGTGGCTTATGCATCGGGTTGGAGATAGTAGTGTCATGTTTATCATGGCCCAGTTTGAATTTATAAACATGTGTAGCTGTGTAATGTTACTTCAACAAGGCACTTTTTCATGACTATATAATGTAATTCTTTCACGATTTGACTATAAGATTAAACTACTAAGATCGACAAGCAACAAGTGAATTCAACTGCTTTTAGCTCGCCCAGTCGTGTGTAGTAGACAACATGTTTTGCATGTAAGCATGCATGTGGGAGCAATTTAGGTTGACCTCTAAACTCATGACGTCACACTCTCATTTTTAATTGGTCCTCATAAGACTGGCTTATGTATTTTTGTAGAAGAAGTCGTTCATTGGCTATCTTTGTGAAATTTTACGTTAGCCAGTACGCAAGGAAATACATAAGAATTTCATAAGCTTAACACACGTGTGGCCAGGCCTTAAAGAGTACTTTCAGGTCTGTCAGTACTACTATTATGAGTAACCTGAGGAAATAAGCAAGAGAAGAGACTCTAGATAGATGTTTTCTTATAGTTTGGGGATTGTTGAAGTGGGAAAAATAACAACGATGTATGAGCCAGACAACGTGTTTTTCATGGACCCCAGTAGCGAGGAAAATAAAGTTTTTGATAGTGACACTGATAGTTCGGATTATGAGTCCGAAAATGCGCTTGGAAATCCTATCCTATCCTATCTTATAACTTGTAGGTTGTTGGGGAACCACAGATGATCGTTTAACCAGCGTACTCCATTTTTCTTTGTCCTCAGCAACCATCATGGCTTCTCAAATGTTGTCCTCCCATCTCCTTTTCTGTCTCCCTCTTCTTCTGCCTACTTGCACTATGCATATTTTTAACCAACACGACCCTTTTTTTTTTCTTGGTTTTTGCAAAATTTCCTTGGGCAGGAGAACACTATTGCGTAACGCACTTGGTAAGAAATGAGTTAAACAGAAAATTCCTAGCATTAAAATTTTAAAACCATGGGAAGCCAGTGAATGCAGAAACTAAAATGGGATGGTATTCATGAGGCAGTTTGGATAAGTCTCGTGAAGCAGTAGGTAAATCCCTAACCTACCGTACGGTTTACTCTGGCTTATCCACTGCTTATACTGCCTCGTGAATACCAACCCCAAAATGGTAACATGAACAGGAATGAGGCAAAACAATAGCAATACACATTTCAGTCTCATTTTGGGAGTTGTCAATTTTTTTGAGTTGTTTAATATCACTGTGGCAAAGATTTGGAAGAACTGAACTTGCCGGTTTTATTGGGAAGTATTTTGTATTTGTTCTGTTGGGTTTTGTCTGCCTGACAAAGCTGTTGTGTGGCGACGCGATTGATTTTATGTGGTGGTCTTTCTGTGCAGAGTTGTCTGCAGTTCCATCGATGTTTGCAATGGAAAAGTGAGTGATGTTTGGTATAAGCTGTTTTCTTGATTGCTTTTCCAATGCTTAACTAGTGTGTGCATGTTTATTTGTATGTGTGTGTGTGTGTTTATTTCTGAACATGTGCACACATTCAAGTGATAATGGATGGGGTTGCAAGGTTCAAATTTGGCCCGAATCAGCACTTTTACACCTAAAGTCCAGTTTTCTTCTAGATTATGATGATGATTATGATGATGGCATCTTGACAAAGAAGTGTCAGTTCTTTTGTTCATTTAATTCTGAGGGAACCAAATCTTAGAACCAGTACACAAACGCTTAGTTTTCTCCTAAACAATGAATGAAAAATGAATGAAAAACATTAAGATACTAAGTGATTTAAAATTTTTCAGTTTGTTTAAAGCTGGCAAAATGTTTTATTTATTTATCTGTTGGAAGATTTATGTAGAATGTTTTTTTTTTCTTTTTTCAGTGACTATAGTATGTGTAAACTAAATCATAGAGGTATGGGAGAGAGAGAGAGAGAGAGAGAGAGTTATTTAATTTAATTTTTTCTTAGCTCTTCTTGTTAATGAGTTGATTTTTTTATATAGTTAATTATTTACATTTGTTCAGTAATATGCTCGTTTTCTTATTTTCAATGTCTAAATCACTTTGGTGGATAATAGACAATAAATGAGTAACACACACACACTCTCCTAAACAATGATGATGATGATAGCATCCTGACAAACAAGTTTCTTATTTTTTCTTTTGTTAAATCTGACAGTGCAAAAATACAAGAACCTGTACACAAAAACCCAGTTTTCTCCTAAGCGTTGATGACAGTGATGATGATGACAGTGATAATGGTGATAGCATCTTGACAAACAAACAAGATGTCAGTTCTTTTCTGTAGTTAATTCTGACAGAGCAAAATCCTAGAACCAGTACACAAAAGCCCAGTTTTCTCCTTGTCGATGATGACGATGGTGGATAGCATCTTTACATTAAAAAAAAAAAAAAAGTCGGTGTTTTGTTTTTTTAGTTAATTCTGTTGGAGCAAAAATCCAAGAAGCATTGCAACACAGAATTGTTTTGTATTATTGTTAGTAGTAACTCTACATGTGAACACAGTGTCTTGTTTGTTGGGCTTGTCCTCCAGAATGCATCTTTTAGGCCAGCAGAGTGGCGTTACTCGGGAACTACAAAATGGGTGAGGCTGGATTCTTGTGTGGAGGTGGACGTAACAGTCCCCATCGCGTCCCAGCACCTCAGTCTGCTCAAGTGTATGCAGGTAACATGAGATTCATTTCATCTTCTTTTTTTTTTTTTATAGCGCACTGCCACAGCTCAAGGAGCTGCTCAAAGGACTTGGTTGCTTACACTTTCTCCGAATAACATGCTATAATGAAGTTTTTCAAGTCCTCTTTCCTTTATTTTCAAGTATCACACCACTGCCTTTGTCTACATTTTCAGCATGGAAATTTTGCTGACGTTTTGGCTACCTTTTCAGCCTATTATTTTCTCTGGCATTTTTTCCCTATGTTTTCAGCATTGACATTTCATTGGCATTTTGGCTACATTTTCAGCTCTGCATGAAAATTTCACTGGCATTTGTCTACATTTTCAAAGTAGTATTTTCGATTGTATTTTGTTTACATTGTCAGCAAGGTATTTTCACTGGCGTTTTGGCTACATTTTCAGCTCAAGATGGAAATTTCTCTGGTATTTGTCTATATTTTTAGAGTAATATTTGTACAGGCATTTTGCCTACATTTTCAGCTCAGCGTAGGTTGAAATTTCACTTGATATTTACCTACATTTTCAGCATGGAAGTTTCACTGGCATTTAGGCTACATTTTCAGCTTTGCACGGAAATTCACTGGCATTTGTCTACATTTTGAGAGCAGACCTGAAAATGGCGACTAAATTAGTCGCCATGGCTAGTGAAAAAAAATAATTGGTGACTAAAAAAAAAACTTTAGTCGCCAAATGCAAGTGCGCTAAAATGAACTTTTTTTTAGTTTGGCTAGTACAATTTTTAAGTTACTAGCCAAAGGCTAGTGGGACCTTTTTTTCATTTTCAGGGCTGGAGAGTAATATTTTCACTGGCATTGTTGCTACACCTTCAGCTCAGCATGGAAATTTCGCTGTCATTTTGCATACATTTATGTTTATAAATAAAAAATATATCGATTTTTAGCGCAGGCTTAAAAGTGTGACATGAGGTGTTAGTGTATATTTGAGCATGCGCGTGTATGGGCTTGAGTATATGTGCTTATGCATTTTGTGTTTGTGTGTGAGAGAGAGATAGAGAGAGAGGTGTTTATAAAGTCAGTGCCACTTTTATTCATATGCAGGTTTTCTTATTTTTCCCATGGTATATTTTAATGTAACATTGTTCTTTAAATATTCATCAATTTACCTTTCTGTATGTATATGTGCATTAGATTTTGTGATTAAAGCTTGTCTGTGATATAGTATATACACATGCCCATTTTTGATTCTTGGTGTGTCCATTGTGATTGCGCTTAATTGTATTATTTATGTATTTATTTATTTAATCGTTCTTATATAGCGCTTTTCCAGCTCAAGAGCTGCTCAAGGCGCTGGCCGATACAGGATCTAACTCAAGCCGCCCGAGACGCCCACCCGCAGCCTTTGGGCGCATGGTCTGACGCCCGGACAACTGAGCACAATCCTGGGCAGCCAGGGATGGGGCAGAAGGACCTAGGTGCATGCTGGGTGTTTTCTTGTCACCGGCACTCACCCGTCTAGGACATGAGCGTCAGGATCTTTAAAGTCCGTTATGATGGAATGTATGCGACACAGACTAGACCTCGGTTTATACTCTCATCCAAAGGAGTAGGAAAACAGGAGTAAAGTGTCTTTCCCAGGGACACAACACAATGGCCCGGCCAGGGCTCGAACCCGGGACCTTCCGATCCGCAAGCAGAAGCACTACCATTAGACCACAGTGCCTCCATCTTAATTTATTTTTTAATTAAATTAGATGTCCCCGAACACTAGATGCTTATAAGGGACACAAATAAGAAGTCACATTAAAAATTTTCAGGACAAATGAAAATGAAGGCGTGTACACTGGATCGATCCAGTTGTTATGAGATAAATAGTAACTCTGTAACATGTTAAAATGACATTGCAAGTAGGACAAGTCCTAAAAATGACATTGCAAGTAGGACAAGTCCTAAAAATGACATTGCAAGTAGCACAAGTCCTTAAAATGACATTGCAAGTAGGACAAGTCCTAAAAGTAGGTAAAAATTTGAGGACTAAAAATACATTGTGCTTAATGTTGCAACTATGTATGCAAGATCTTTTAATTCAAGTCTTAAAAGGTGCTGTGTGTATCATTTGTATGTGTGTGTGTGGCTGTCCACCAACATCGGCTCGGAATAAATGGAAATTTCACTTGGTTATTTGGCTTCATTTTCAGTATGGAAATTTCACTGGCATTTTGTCTACATTTTCAGAGCTGTATATTCACTGGCATGTGATCCTGATTCGGCTCTTTGCAGTCCTTTGGACCCTTTACACAGTGACTAACTAACTAAATTCACTGGCATTTTGCCTACGTTTTCAGCAAGGAAAGTTCACGGGCATTTTGTCAACTTGTTCAGCAGCATTTTGTGTTTTCAGGGTGGAATTTTCACTAGCATTTTGTCTCCCGTTTCAGCATGGAATCTCTCCATTCTGCCAAGAGGTGTGGAGTAGCGAGGCCCTTGTGAATGGAGAAATTAGGGAGGAGAGCGAAACGTTGGCCATTGCTTCTGCAGAAGGCAAAAAGAAGAAGGGCACTTCTAGTCCTACCCAGGAAACTTACCATGTGGATTTTCTCCTGCCTTTGGTAAGAAAGCTTTCTGAGCAGGGCTGTTGTAATGCAGAATTTATTTGTTTTAATTTGCCCGCCAGTCTCCTGACTGGTCTAAAAATAAAATCTTATTGTAAAAAAACCATTCCTATTTAGAGAAAACAATTTATACAATTTTGTGTGTGTTTGGTGAGTAATGAGATCGTGGAATCTGTGAAACGACAAAAGTTTTGACAGCGGTGAGGGATGAGTGATAAAACAAGATGGCAAGTCATTCAAATGGATTTTGGGACAGTCAGAAAATAGCAGAAAATACGCATTTTTGGCAGGGCTGTGACTCAGCTTTATCCAAATCGAACCAAGAGAAAAAATAGAATGATAGGCCACAGTTTGACTTTTTTGAAAGCCCCCCAAAAAATGATCAAAATTGGCTCAGTAATTTTTAGATACATTGCAAAACGCGTCTTAAAAAATGCAGCACAATGACCTTGAACTTTGAGAAGGTACAAATACAAATAATCTCAAATGCGTAGCAGTAGTTACAGTATCCTCACAGTAAAAATGATGAATGTCGATTCAGTAATTCTGGAGATGAGGCAAAGAAAGTGTTTTGAACAAAAAAAGTGAACCTTTCTGAACAAACGACTGACTGACAACCAGAGTGCTACTGAAGGATGGCTCATGATTTGAAGCACCTGTGTACCAACAAGGGCGGATCAGCAGGTTCACGCGGGAGGGTGCACTTTTTTTTTTTTTTTTTTGGGGGGGGGGGGGGGGGGGGGGGGAGATAGAGAGAAGTTTTTGTATCTTACCTCAGATTCATAGCAAAGAACAGTTATTCTTTCAAAACAACAGTTTATGGGCAAAACGCCCTGACATACATGTGTTACACTTTCTTTTGTTGTTGAGTTGCTACCTAATTGTACTTAGATCAAGCTGTTGCTATAACTGCTGTAAATATACATTTTAAGAATAAACAGGATTAGAATAATATTAACAAGAATAAACGACAAATAAAATAAATTATAAATAACTTTATCTCTATCCCTATCATCATCATCAAACAAAATATGTACATACCACTTCAGTGTGAGGTAGGTCACAAAATGGTTCAGCACAATATAAAATGTCTTTTCACAAAATAGAAATACTCCTAAAAACCTGGTAACTAACACTAATGCTGTGCAACAACGCTAGGCTGTTCCTTCTTTGACGTCAAAATAAAGAGTGACACAATATAAAATGAACTCTTCTACATAGAGCGGGAATGAGAGGAGTGTAAGGATTAAGGGGAGAGGTGCACTAACGAAATAAGCAGAGGTATTCTCGCCCAATTTCCGGTCTTGTCATCATGCGCTAATCATTGACACTGTGCTTGTTTAGTCTACGGGCTGGACAGTCCCCGCTTCTATCAACAATGAGCCCAGCGCACAAGGAAATAAATGTTTTACATTGAAAATAAACCTCTTACATAGCATGCAAGCGACATATGACGTTTTAGCGGATGTTACACGTCATAATTGGCCGGCGTTCTTTGAAGTTGAGCTGTTACATGTCTAACATGTGTAGGCCGATTGGTGAGTGTGAGTAAACGAAAGAAGAAAGGAGGGAGGGGGTGGGGGTAACAGGAGATTGAGGCGTGAAGAGGGCAGGGATTGATATTGGAAAGAAAATAGGAGAGAATGCATCTTTATTATTATTATTATTTATCATTCTTATATAGCGCTTTTTCAGCATCTTTGGGGTAAATGACGATTATTATTATTATTATTATTATTATTATTATTATTGTATCACTTTGGTGGAAAGACTTTAAATACATTATTATTGTATCACTTTGGTGGAAAGACTTTAAATACATTAAACAACTTCTTCTTCTTATTATTATTATTATTATTATTGTCCTTTATTATTATTATTATTATTATTATTGTCCTCTATTTCTTCTTCTTCTTTTTATTATTATTATGCTGCTGCTGCTGATGATGATGATGATTAGCATGATTATTAGCATGATGATTATTATGAATATTATGGATATTCTGAATATTCTTCTTCCTCTTCTTTTTCTCCTTCCTTTTCTTTCTTCTTCTTCTTTTCCTTCTTCTTTTTCTCTTTCTTTTTTTTTTGGTCGTCCGTGGGGGGGTGCACGTGCACCCGTTGCACCCCCCCCCACCCCCCAGATCCGCTCCTGACCAACATAAGTCTGGAAATGACCCCAAATAAATTGCTCAGCAGGTAAGGGAGAGGCGAATGGATACACAAATAATTTATGTTGGATTTTGGTATTTTTGTGCATTGATAACGGTAGTCCTGAAAAGGACATGTATGGGCAGGACCCATGTATTCCTACATTTTCTAATGTCCTCATTCGGGTCAATATACTAGTGAGTACCGTTTGTAATCTGAGTTGTTGGGCAATCAATAATAACAGTAGTTCTGAAAATGTATTTAAATGGATTGATTCACAATGAAATTTGTTTTCGTGCTTTTATAGTGCCATGTGTGATAGAGAGGTAGACAACATGTTTGTGTGTAAGTAAGAAAATGCCATTCAATCTCTGAAAAAAATGTATTTTGATGTGATCATCAATTTTTAAGGACTGTCCTGTGTTCTTTGCTTGTTTTTATTGATTGTAATGTGACTCCAGTGGCTGTATATTATTCCTTTATTTCCAGTAAAGATTTGTTATTGTAAGAATTACACAAATACATACATGACCCAAAAGAATGCTCATTTAGATCACTTTTACCTCCACGACCTCCCGCCACACCAAAAAAAAAAAAAAATAAAATAAATAAATAAAATAATAAGACACCACACACACACACACACACACGCACACACACACAACAAGACAGGACTTGCTTTTGTCTAAGCTAGCATTCTTTTAGTTTATGTATAAACCCATTGGTTTGTCATTATTGTAAATTTTTAAATGCTGGCTGTCCTAAATTTTATTCCAATAAAAAATTATTGAATTTAATTGTTGAATTTAGATTTTTCACCACAACCAAGGGTATTCTCCGGGTACTGCAGTTTCCGGTGTCGGATAGCGCAGTGGTTGGAGCACTCGCTACTGTGTGGCAAGTTAAGCACCGTCCAGTGCGGTTAGCACTTGGATGGGTGACCGCAAACCGTGAAGCGACAAATAACAACGCCCCCAGTTGACTCAACTGTGACTGAGTACCTGCTCTCTTAAGGGTGTGGAAGGTAAAGCAGGGAGGGAGAGAGATGGGCGTCACCCTCATTACGCTGGCCCAAGATAAGTGTGATCTCCAACATCACGCTCCCCTATGGCCACAAGGCTATGGGACCATTTTTACCTTTTTTTTTTTTTACTGCAGTTTCCTTCCTCTGTTCAATAATGGTATTAGATGCAGTCAATGTAAATTGTAAAAAATTAACATTAGTTTTTCTTCCAACATCTGTAATAGCAATCTCTTCACACAGCCGCACGCTTTGAGTTTAATTTCAGAAAAAACGCACTATAGCATCTTGTGTTATTATTATTATTATTATTGTTGTTGTTGCTTTTTCAGAAACACTTGACAGATGTAGATAGCGCCAAGGTGTTGGAGATGAGTAAGGTGGTGTCGGTGAGGGGAATCATCATCTGTCGTGCCTTTGTCCATTGGAAAGCTACCGTCAAAGAGGCCGTTGAGGTGGGTCTGGTTTGGCGTTCATGTGTGTGCATAGGAGTATGTTAGTGTGCATGAAAGAGGAATTACTGTTGTATTGACCAGCCTCTTTCCTCTGTCTCTTTCTTTTTCTCTCTTTCCTCCTTCTCCTCCTCCTCCTTCTTCTTCTCTTTCTCTCTGTCTTCTTCTTCTTCTTCCAAGTGGATGCCGCCTTCAACATCTTGAAGGTTCTGCAACCGAACTGTTGGAAGGTTTGCTTATAACCTATCCTATCCTATCCTATCCCGTAACTCGGAGGTCGTAGGGGCACCACAGATGATTGTACTCCCTGTCCTCAGCAACCCTGATGGTTTTGCTCAGCGTCAAACCAGTCCATTCTCCAATGTTGTCCTCCCACCTCTTTTTCCGTCTCCATCTTCTTCTACACTGAATGGTCTTTGCAAGACCTGATGATCTGGTGACGTGGCCATACCATCGGAGTTTCTGTTTCTTCACCACTGTGAACAGGTCATCGTGTTGTCCAATGGCTTGTGTAATGGTCTGTCAGACTTTATCGTTGGTGATGTGCTGGGTATAGGAAATGCCCTGAAGTCTTCTGCAGCACCTCATCTCCATGCTTTGTATTCTTCATTGTAGATCTGCTGTGATGGTCCATGTTTCGCAAGCGTATAGGAAGATGGAGATGACAAGGGAGCGCAGCAGTCTTACCTTGGAATGTAGGCTGATTGTCATGTCTTTCCAAATTGGCTTCAACCTCGCCAGGGCAGCAGTTGTTTGTGCGATCCTGGAGAGGAGTTCATGTCGGGACCCATTGTCTGATACAATGGCTCCTAAATATTTGAAGCCATGCACTGTGTTGAGGGATTGGCCTTGGACTTTGATATCCGTGTTGATGCCATTGGTGTTGTTGGTCATCATTTTGGTCTTCTCTGCACTTATTTCCATTCCATAGGCTCTGGAGGTGGTGTCAAGCCTCTGTACCAGCTGTTCAAGTTCTTGTTCCTCTCCAGCCAATCCATCAATGTCATCCGCAAAACGAAGGATGGTGCTTATAACGATTTGGTTACAAAAACCAACGCTGCCAAGATGATCCACCATGAGGGGTTTGTATGATAGGATTGGGGGTAGAGGGAGATTGTGACTGTTGCCTTGTTGCCATGTGAGTTTGTGTGACGTTATGTTACTTGTGCTAGAAGTAAGTTAGACTAGAAATACTGCCAGGATTGGTAGTGTGTGGTACATTAGTACTGTGTCAATCTCCAGAACCATGGCATTGCAACTCGGCAGTGGTTCCTGGTCTCCATCAGCTGTATTGGGCTTACCTTTCATTACTTTACTGACTCCACCTATGCTCTTCATTGTAACTTGGTTTAAACGTTTTTGCCGTCTTCGTTCAAGTCATCCTCTACCCTTATCTTAGTGACGCCTAACCTGCGTGAATCTTATCTCCCTACAGCATGCGTGACATTTATTGACACCAGAAGTGGCAAGTCCCGGTCATGCCGCTAGTACAGATCATCTTACCACCTGAATCCGGATCGAACATCACCACCCCCACCTGGTGTAGTCGTTCCCATCAACTTTCTATTTCCTTTCCTTCTCCCTCCTCCTTGTGTACTTTGACTTTCTCTTTTCTTATATTGATGTTATTGTGATTGTGCATTATTCTTCATCCAATTACTTTTTATTGAGTTTAGCTTGTGTCAGAGATTGTTAGTTGTTTTAGTTGTATAAATAAAGAGGGATTGAGTTTGTAATCATAAATCTTTGTCATTTGTTACATGTTGTACGTGTTTGTACGTCCTTTTATTTCTCATCACAACAACTGAAGAACATCCAGCTGGTCAGGAGCGCTTGTGTGAGTGTATGTTTATATGCCAGTGGCTGCGCATGTACATGCGTCTGATCGGTTCGCGACACCTGGTGTATTGCAGCTGTAAGGAGTTGCAGACTCTGTTCGTCGTGAACGTTAGGCCGGTTGTATGAGCCAACAAGGAGATCTCTTCTGCCTCTGATCATTTTAGCCCAAAGAAGTTCGCAGCCAGCTGCGGCAAGTTCTGAAACCTCCATGGCAACGAACACACCACCTCCATTTCTGTCCCGATTGCGTCTGAATACACTGAAAGAAGTCAGAAGCTCACTGCTCAGAATAGTACTATCCAGCCATGTCTCAGTCCCGATAATAATAGCAGGTTTGGTGGAAATAGCTAGGTTGGACAACTCTTAAGTAATCTCCGTGGGCGATTTAATTGTCTATTTTTGGCGATGGACTCTGGATGGTATTGAGGTTTGGATAGGATGGAACATAGTTTTGCCTAGAGATGATGTGGAGTTTAATCGAGAAAAAGTACCAATCCTAACTAAACAGATCAAATGCAGTTTTGCTGTCATTTGCTTCATCACAGATGACACAGTTCCAGATCACATCACTATGGCCTAATCGTTCATAATGGCTGGCTGGTATGCTTTGACAAGCAAGGTGATACCACTGCTCCCAGGTTTCAAAGACTATGCCGAGGTCTTCCCATGTCATTGTTCTGTTGCATGCACCACAGGGATATCTTGAGCGGTTGATTGAGTTAGGGTCAGCCTGTGAGCTACTATCAGATGATAAGGCTGGGCATTTTTGCACTGGGCAGTGTGAGAGAGGGAGGTGGGATTTCTTGATATTGATGGTATGGGATGGTCAAAATAATCAGACTGAACAAGAGGATCAGGTATAGTCAAATGATAAACCGAGATTCATAGTTCAATGGAAAAAACCTCTTTGCACGTTGAGATGAACGATGGAATTGAACAAAGGAATGTACTCACGATTTTGGATGTTGCTGTGACAGGCACAGAGGACTAAATATAATGGATTAACAATAAACTGGCATAAAGCCATTGATATAATATCTCTGAATAAAGATGTTGAATTTTCCTAGCACTAGTAATCTTCAAAAGGCGAACTGTGTTGAAGAGTTGTGAAATAATGGGTTACATCTAACGACGTCATGTGGGCGCCGCCATCTTTGTTTACATTTGCTCAGATGCCGGGTACGATTTGTAATTGACTTGTCGGAGAAGCAGAAAACACAAATGCTCAGCTTTGTTTAGATGGACCAGTAACTCAATGTGGATGGAATAGGGATTCTACGGGTGGCATTTTCGAAATGGAAACAGTTTAAATATATTAAATGACTTTGGACAGCTGAGCAAAAAACAAAACTGCCTATCTTGTATGCGTGCGCAACCTCCCTCTCTCTCTCTCTTCACCCGTCCTTTCTCGCTCTCATCAACCATACATATCCTGCTTCTCTTCTCGCCTCCAACTCTTCTTCTTTTTCTTCCCTTCTTCCTCTTTTTAATACTGTGGATATTCCTTCAAAATGAAGGAAAAAATGTCTATGAATGAAGATAAGTTTCCACTGTATCTCATATTATTTCACTTTCTCTTTTCACATCTGTTGCAGAATGAAAATAACTCTTCTTGCTTTCAATGGGAAGAGATTGTCTTTTATTTTTTTTACGCCACAGTACATTTTGAAGAGTTAGGATTATCTTTCTTGTCACGCTTCAGCCAATGAGAGGTACATTTAAAAATAAAAAAGAACTCAAGACATCAAGTCGCAAATATTAAACATTGAGTCACGTTTTAAATAAAGGGACACAACTACTACACATTGAAAATTATGCCTTTGTAATCTGGTTTGTTTTATACATGCTGCCCACAGGCAATGAAGACTGACGTCATACGTAGCCTGGTGGCTAGATGTGAACTTCTCAGCGAGGATCTAGAACTGACTGATGAAATCAGTGGTAAGCGACAAGCCTGTCATTTATTTTAACCTTGAAGAGAGGCTTGAGATAAGAATGTATTTTTTGTTAATCAAATGAGAGAATTACGTTTTAAATTAAAATAAGGTCATCAAAGATAAAACTGTCATGGATGTGGCAGTCATTTTGGCGTTATTTTAAGCAGCAGTTGGGGAAGCAGAGGGGGGGGGAAGTGATTAGGACGAGTGTGGGGGTATTCATTAGGAAATGTACTGGTTGTTGTGATGATGATGAAGTTGATGATGGTGGTAGTGGTGTGATGGTTTTTGATTTTGATGCTGACACCCATTGTGCTGCTGTTGCTGATTCTCATACGGTTGCTGATAACGATAGAGATGGAGGTGGTTATGATCAAGAGAGAGAGAGAGAGCGAGAGAAAGAAAGAGCATGAAGTGTTTCATGGCGCATCAGTGTGACGTTTTCTTCCAACAGTGGTGGAAAGCCGGCAGCTTCACGACACGCCAGTGAGGGTGTTCGCGTCAGCGCTGGGAATGCAGTTCTGCGACTACAAGTTCCAGGATGAGAAGAAAGAGGAGGTGACCCTCCGGATCAAGGAGCTGACGGATGTCCATGTGAAGGAAGAGGATCTAGAAGTTGACTGTGAGCACCCAGCCAGTAAGTGCCTTACCGGGCAGTCAGCCAATCTGTTGAAGAAAAGTTTGGGACCCCAGCATTCTGATCTGGCCAGCATGTTTTGTACACTTACCCAACAAATCCCAGTTTATATAATGTTTTAACCATTTATCCTCTGCGCACAAGCAACATGCACCTTTAAAAAAAAAAAAAAACTTTTCCCCCCTTCTTTCAAACTTTCGTCCCTTTTATTTGTGCTTTGTCACAAATTTCACCTTCCCCTGCCTTGCCACTTCTTTTGACCAAAAACAGGACTTGATTTAAGGGCAGAACAAAACATATGTACATGTATATTTCTATTGTGGACTGGCTCAGTAGTTGACCTGTACTAACTTTTACTCACATTTGTGTGGGTATGTGTGTGTGTGTGTGTGTGTCATTTGTATTTTTTAAAAAGTTGTGTAACCATGATGATGATGCATGCCACAAAGATCATGCGAGGGGCCGGGTAGCTCAGTTGGTAAGAGCGTCTTGCTAGTAACCGAAAGGTCGCTGGTTCGAATCCCGGATTGGTCAACGTGTGATCATATTATTTTCCCCTTTACCAACAACTGGCCCGCTGGTGTCAGTATAAATCGGTCCAGTAGTCACCTATATGCGAAAGTGTCGTGTGACTATAATCTACATACAAACAACAACAAACACAAAGATCATGCTCAAAATGTACCTCCACCCATCACCCACCACCCACCCCTCTCCATCACCAACCACCACCCCACCAAAAACAGCAAACACAAACAAAAACATATAAATGAAAAACACAAGTAAAAGCACACAATGGCCCTTGAAGAAGAAATAATCTAAACACCGCAGCTTTTTTAAAATTGTATTTTTAAGGGAGACAACTTTATACCCTGGTGAATAATTTGATAAATTGTCCATCCTTAGAAAATTAACAAATGGCTGGAAACAGATATGTGTATTTATGCGACAGCACAGTGACAGAACAGACTGTGTAAGTCTTTTTGAAATATTTGAACAAGTCCATTCCAGAGGATAGGAGCAGATTTGAAAATGACCTATAGCTAAGATCTTTTTTTTGGAGTGAGAGGTTGGGAGGGGGAGGGGGGGGGGTGTAAGGAAGGATGTATTCAGACAAACTTGGAATTTGCATGAGGGACTGTTTTGCAGAACACAGTGGCCGGGATGCTTATACATTTGAACCGGGTCACAGAGATACTGAGTGGCCTCCATGAGGATGTTCTAAAACTTTTGTTTTCTTCTCAACTTCTCTTCATTCCCTTTCCAGGAGACAGCGACTGGGTGGCATCTTCACATTCAGAGCACAGCCTTTCCAGCCTCCACAGCATGGGATCGGAGGACCCTGACAAAAAATCCAACTCTACTCTCTTGATCAGTAAGCCTCCTGGCATTTTTGTTGTTGTTGTTGTTGTTGTTTTTTTAACAACACCAATAACATTTTATTTTGCTGCGTTTTGCTCTTTTAAAGTTCTAGGGTATGAAGGTTGGTTGCCTACTTCTGTGGCTGTGTGTGGGTTTACTTAGAAAATTGCATTGTTGGGACGTTCAAAGGTGATAACAATAGGTATCCGGTGCTCAAATCGACCGCTAAGCTTTGAACTTTTGGCATTTCTTCTGAGTTGTGTAAACATGCAACACACCACTGGCCCCCTACCTTCCACACTTTCGCAAAGGTGTTATTTTTAGAATCAACGTTGATGCTGTTATTAGGCACGTACACAAAATGAATTTAGCAATGTAAATCTAACTTGTAAAACTAAAAGAAGATTAAAAAAAAAAATTAAAATATATACATTTCATCCTATTTTTGTATGGTAGGGGACACTCAACTGTGAATTTGAAAAGAACCTCTGACACTGAAAAGTTTGATCTTGGGGTCCCTTAAAACGAATCTGATAAGAATTATGGTTAGGGCCCACACTGCTTTTTTAGCGGTTAAGCATCATCAAGCCTAGTTACTGGTGGGACTATACACTGAATGGCAGAAAACAGGAAATAGCACACCACTCTGCAGTCTACCCAACTGCAAACAAGTACCTGGCTCTTTTTTTATTTTTTAGACCTGGGAAGGCAGAAGCAGAAGAGTTTGCCCACATGAAGCTGGCCTAGAGAAAAGGAAAATCCCTAACCCCTTACTGCCCTTTACAAGGAAAGGATTTTTTAAAGCCTTTACCTTGCCTTTTTTTAATGAACGATGTGATGACAGCGATGAATGATGATGATGATGATGAAGCTAATGGCGATTTCTGGTATTATTTCAGGCCTTGCAGTCAGTGGAGTGGCTGCAGCAGTGGCTGCAGTCTTTTCTTACATAAACATGGACAGTGCATAGAGGGTCGATCATCAACCACAAACATAAAGAGGGCACCAACGTTCAAAATCACGGATGGGATGATCTCTCCCCTCCCCCACCCTTCCCTCCCTCCCCTCCCTTACTCCTATCCCTCCCCTGTAGGACCAGCTAATTATGGGCACAAAAGAATTTTCTGTATAATTTATTGAAAGGAATGTACGTCTGCTCTGTATGGTGAGAGAAAGAATATATTTTGTGTCCACTACAACATTGCAAAAAGAATGTATGTGTGTTATACTGTAATTGTAAAATTACAGAATGTTTTTTCGTTAGTGCTAAAGTTTGTGAACACAAGCCCTAGTCAGTGTCATTCATTGATATCTTCCACATGGAGATAGATATAAACTGGACCTGTAACTTCTGAAATTATTATGGTAGATTAGGAGAGAGTGGAAAATTGCAAACCACATGGCCCAAATTTTGATTGCTGCTTGTGTACGTGTGATTTCTTTATTTTAGTTGCTGCTTGTTTGTATGTAACTTCTGTATTCGCTTAGTGACTTGCTGGCTGACTTAGTGACTTAAAGGCTGACTTAGTGACTTGTAGGCTGGCTGACATCGTGACTTGCTGACTGACTTAGTGACTCGTTGGGTGATTGTCAGGTTCATTCAGTTACTCATTGGCTGGCTAAACTATTACTGTGCGCTTGAAGGCTGCAAGTGGGCGCCTCAGGCGGCTTGAGCTAGATTCTGTATCGGCCACAACCTTGAGCAGCTCTTGAGCTGGAGAAGTGCTATGTATAAGAATGATTAAATATATAAATAATTAATAATCCACACACAACACAAGCCATTGGACAACACGATGATCTGCTAACAGTGGTGAAGAAACGGAAACTCTGATGGTATGGCCACGTCACCAGATCATCAGGCCTTGCAAAGACTATTCTGCAAGGCACAGTGCAAGGAGGTAGAAGAAGAGGGAGACCGAAAAAGAGGTGGGAGGACAACATTTGAGAATGGACTGGTTTGACACTGAGCGAAGCCATCAGGGCTGCTGAAAACAGAGAAAGATGGAGTATGCTGGTTAAACGATCATCTGTGGTGCCCCTACGACCTTCGGGTTACGGGACAGGATAGGATAGGATAGGAATTAATAATCAGTGACTGGCCAACTGCTTGGTTGACTTGGTAGTGGCTCATTGACTGGATAACTGATTGTTTAACTTATTAGTGACTCATCATCGGGCTAACTTATTGATTGACTTTGTAGCGACTCATTGACTGGTGGAATCGTTGACTGACCATTCAAAGCAAGAAGAATCCATAAATGGGAATCTAGCAACTGTGCATGTGTGACTGTGTGCATGAATGATGGATATTGGAAACGACATAGAATTTTTTCCTTAGCATGTCATGCTTTTATTGAAGTGTGTGTCTGTGTTTGTTTGTGTGCATATGCATTTGAATGTGTGTATGCCAGTTTGTGTGTGTGCATGCTTGTGTGTGTGTGTATGTGTTTAGTGGTTGTTGGAAAGTGGAGGAGAAAGAGAGGGATGAGGAGTGAGAGGGACAAGAGATTGAGGGAGAGAACTAAGTCTTTCACATTTGATCCATTTCCACTGGTATGAGAGGCAAGTGCACTCCAACAGCAGACATGACAACAAACATAACATTATTACCGTATGTTGCAATAAACGCAAAACTGCAAATGCGCTTTATTTTATTTTCAAAATAAAATGTGAAAGTATAAATTGTATTGATGGTTGGAGGAAATAAACTGTTACTTTAATAATTATTTAAATATTTGTTGGATATTTTTTGGGGAATATGCGAGGAATTCAATACAACTTAACGAGATTTTTCGGTTTGCTTAAATGTAAAAAGTAATTATTCATTTTGTGAATTCAGTCAATCTTGAAGTTTAAAGTGGATCTTGCCTGTATTTCTGAGGCAAATGTAGCCGTAGTCACGTTTGTGATACCTGTCACTGAAAGTATTTTTTTACTGTCATGATGGCCCAAAAACCATCTCTATGATGCCCCTTGCAAGACCCTGAAGATGTGAAAAACTAATTTGTGTAGTCAAATTTCATAATGGGTGTTCAGGTTTGTGATGTGGAGACAGGAATCAAGATGGGTCGAATATGTGCTGCTTCTGGGTGTAGAACTTCCTCTAGTCACAAGATATGATATTTACATGCACAAAGCCTGCTGTTACAAAAGGCAAAGTATCATTTTCTGTCAAGACCACGAGAGGTTTTGTGAGAGGATTCTCTGGGTTTTCTGGTGCGTATTTGAATCACACTGGGCAATCTCGGAAACATGGACTTTTCTTGGATCACCGGGTACGCAGTGGCCCGCGTTCGGGTATACAAAATGTAGTTCACTTTTAAACTATAGTTTGAATAAACACTTAAAAACCACAAAAGGTATTTTTGACAGGCCAGAAAGCTGGACACCTTCCTTTAAGTATTGAGTTATTTGTTCATGTGTTTATTTATTGATTGGGATTGTATGAGATCATTCATACATTATTGTGTTTCAAGATGCAGGATTGGGAATTGAATATAAATTGTTTAAAAACTTTCTGGTGTTGATGTGTGTATGATAAAGGGAGGTATCCTGCACACCTCTGTTTCCCACATATTATGTACTTGCACATAATACACATTATTATGCATCTAATTCGCGCACACTCACCGCATGAATTCAAACAACTTTATCATCCTGTGTGGTGAAGTTGGTTTGGCATTGGGCGGGTTTCCTATGCTGAAGGTGGCTTGTTTGATTCCTGCAAGTCACTGTGAGGGTTTTCTCTGGGTACTCCAGTTTCCTCCCTCCCTTCAATAATGGTATTGGATGCAGTCAATCTAAAATTTGAAAAAAACAACCTTGATTTCTATTCCCTCTTCTAAAAGCGATCTCCCTGACTTTACGCCACAGGTTTGAGTGATGTGTATGTGGGAGTGTGTAAATTTAATTTACCGTAGAATTGTAAGTATCGATTGTGTTAATGCCTTTATGACTCGCAATGCATAGCAATGTCTATGTACTCGCACCCCCCCCCCCCCTCCCTCCACCCCCAAAATTTTTTTTCCACAATTTTGCAAATCTGTGCTATATAAGTCCTAAAAAATCCAAAAAGTACATCTAAAAAATATGTCCATGCATCCACCTGTTTGTCCATCATCAATCTGTGCAAAAATTGCAAGTGGATTAATATCTTGGAACCTATTTTAATTATCGCAACCAAACTAGGTAAGATGGTATATACCCATGAGACCTCATAAAGTATCAGTGAATGAACGACTTCACTTCAAGGTCACGGTCACAGAGCCAACAAATGTTAGTAAAAACAAAAGACAAATTTTCACAAAATTTTACTTATTTCTATATCGTTAGTACTGAACATAATTCAATGAGAAACACATACTTTGCAAATTTAGTCAACCTCACTCCAAAGTCAAGGCCACTGGAGCTGTCCAAAGTCGATTATTATAGGTACTTTGAAGTGATCTTGACCCTAAACTATGAGAGAAATAATGTCCAAACTTGTATTTAGAGATGATAGATCGATGTTCCATATTTAGGTTGTTATTTAAGGTCAAGGTCATTTTAGGCCTTGCAAAAATATTTTTTTAAATAGGTAATCGTAATGTGGAATGGCTGTTTATTTAACCCATAACGACATTGGGTTCTTTGATCAGACATGAATGAGAGGTCACATGAAGGTCAAGGTCACTAGGTTTTTTTTGGGCATAATACAACCTTTGCTATAGTTTATTTGATAGTATATGATATATGAGTGTATTTGGAGTCAGAGGTCAAGGTCATCTCAAGGTTAAGAGCATAGAAAGATCAAAGTTGGTATTAGTATTTTAATGTCGTCGTTTCATTTTGTTTTTTCTGGACACTCATTACGTTCCCAATATGCGCAAAGTGTCCGGGGACTCCAATCTATCAAACAAAACAAATTCCTTTTAATTTTAAATATGAGAGTTCCATGAGGAACGTTTTGGCTAAATTGCTTAAATTATGACTGTATTACTGAGGTTTTGGATTTATGTATAACTTTTTAGTATTTTTGTATGCTACTTTCTTAATTTAAACTTTGTAGGTCTATTTCATGTAACTCGCTTTGAGCTTCCATGTGAGGGACAGATTTGCTTCTTCAATGAATGAAATTATTATTAAACATGTGTTGGTACAGATCGCTGTGCTTTGGGCCTGATTGGTGATTTGGGGAAAAACGCATATATGGCATCCAGTATGTCGGAAGTGACCACGATCTCGTGATGATGTTTTTCAGCTGCACTTGAATAGAGTAAACACAGCAAAGTGCACCAGACTGAAGTTCGACCTGGACAAACTGCAAGACCCAGAGGTGCCAGAAATATTCCAAACCACAACTGGAGGGAAATTTGCGCCACTGCTCATTTTGGGAGCTGGTGAAGTAGATGTCAACTCAGATGTGACAGATGCCGCCACTGAGATCCTTTGTAAGCATCACCCAAAGAAGAAACCGTGTGTCACACTCTTCAACGTCTTCCTGACCTAGAGCGCATCATGTCAGATGCCCTTGCAGATCATGAAGGAACAGTCAGTATAGACATGCTCACAGTGGTGATGAAACAAAAACTCAGATAGATAGATAGATAGCACATTCAGACATAAAATTGCGGACGGAGGATTTTGGAATGGCCATGTCACCAGAGCATGAAGCAAGGAGACAGAAGAAGAGGGAGACAGAAAAAGAGATGGGAGGACAACATTCGAAATGGACTGGCTTGCACTGAACGAAGCCATGAGGGTTGCTGAGGACAGAGAAAGATGTACGCTGATGAAACGATCATCTGTGGTGCCCCAATGACTTTTGAGTTACGGGATATGATGGTATGGATAGTACCCAGTATTAGTATTAGAATACATTTAAGAAATTAATGTGTAATAGAATACAAAGTAAAAGAATAACAGGTGGAATTAAAAGAGGACTGTTACAGTGTTTATATTATTTTGTTGACTGTACAGTGGCAACATAACAATTGTAATACATTAATATTTTAGGGCAGCATAAAATAGTGTCACAATCTTTAGAACTGACATTACAGACTAACTGTACCTTACGATAAGTCTCAGCAAAAGCTTAATAGTCTCAGCAAAGAGGTTATACTATAGCTATAGGCTCTTTTGTCTCAGTCAGTAATGGTTTTTCCCCAAGATCAAGGGAGGCAATTGTTATCAGGGGAAGCAATTGATCACATAAAGGGAGGCAATTTCCTCCCCTCCCCCCAACAAACGTTTGCATAAAATTATATTATTTTATTCTTATAAAACTTATTTACTAGATTTTTTAATTTTAAACGTGCTTAACAACAGGAAGTAAGTGTTGTAAAGCTAAAAGAATTGAAAAGTAGTCTGATAAAGGCAAACTTACTAAAAAAAAAGCTGCACTTTATAATATTATTTTTTCCAACATGTGTATAGTTAAGAACTCTTCTGCCAACATATGCCTATCAGAAAACGTAAAAATTCGGAATTTATTCATTAAAAAAAAAATTATTTGATAGTCCGCTGCCGTATGCATGTGGACTGATTAACATTACGCATTTCTCAGACACCCGGTGTGACATGGTCGAAGTTCCTAGTATCTTGCCTAAGAACATCGTGAAAAGGACGGCCCGACTTGACCTGGCGCATGCGCAAAAGAGCCCAGGCTTCCCCCCCCCCCCCCCCCCCCCAAAAAAAAAAACTTCAAAAAAACAACGGATCTTTGACGATGTTACACCGTGTTGGGAAATATTATCGAAGTTGGTATGAACTTCGGAATGCATCTCATAAGCCCAAAGCAAAACTGTGACGTTGAATAAAAGGGGTACAGTCTTATCCAATAAACAAATTCAAGTAAGCTATAGTAAACATATTTTTTAGTCTGTTGGGGTTTTGACCATTACTACGGCATTAGGCCTGTATCTTCCTCTGTCTTGACAAAAGCTCTATAGGCGCTGTACAGAGCCCTAGTTGCTCAAACCCAAAACAAAAGCTTTGAATTTTGAGCTTCTCTTTCTTGATATGTAAGCAAACAACTGTGCTATGCACTTCACTGCGGTGCTATGTTTGAAGGTTCAACCCTGATGTCATTGTCAGGGTCATAAACAGATGTATCAATTCATATATCAAAACTGTCCATTTCAATAGCAGAGTCCATGTATTCACACACACACAAACCTCCTCCCCTCAAATCTGGGTGAGATGAGTCCTCAATAGTCAAAAAATGCCATTTGGCAGAAAGTGTCCAATATTCCCAAGCTGATACACACAAAAGAGGAGTTTTGTCCTGGACGAGTTTTCAAGAAAAAAGGTAGGTGACTGGTTTAGCGAAGAAGATAGTATTGAACTGATTGATAGAGCAGAATAGGAATGAGAGAGAGCAAATGAGAAAGACAGCGACAGTGGGAATTTAAAGCACTAAATTTCCAGAAAGTGGGGATACTATTTATACAGAAACCCCGGCACCCCCATGGGGGATTACCATTATGAGCAACCTATATTTTATCATGTCTTTATTGTACTTGGTGTATGTTTTTACTGCTTGGTTTTAGTTTTTGATGTCATTACTATTTATCCTTGCATGTGTGTGTGTGTGAGTACAAGCGCTTTGAGCAGACATTTAGTTTGGATTTGGCCTTTACAAAATACATTATTATTATTACCTTCACAACACAAACCATATCCCTTTGATAAATTATGTTAAGTGAGAGTTTCTTTATTGAGTTGCACTTGAAGCAGAATCTTTATATGACAAAAACTTGCTTGCCATGTACAACAATCATGGTTATGCTAGTTTGAGTATGTCTTAACGTCACGGAGTTCTGCGCTCTTACAACAGAAAAAACAGGATTGCACTGAACCAGACCTTCACCCAAACCAATAAAATAACAACCAAAACCAATAAAATAACAATCCAAAACAACAAATTCAATGCAAACAAAAATTCTCAGCCATGTCATGGATCTTTCGAATAAACATGGACAATTATTCACCCAAACCAAATTGAACAATCAAAAAATTTAAAAAAAACAAATACGCCAACAACAAAAACAAGTTAAAGTGGATCTCTCTTATATTTCTGAATCAAATTTAACCATACTCACGTTTGTGGTGTGTGTCAGTGAAAGTAATTTTTAGGTCAAAGCGGCCGACAAAAGTCTCTATAACGCTGTTAGAGAGACCCGAATGTAAGCACCTGCGGTGAAAAGCTAAACTGGATGTCAAACAACAAAACAAGCTTTTCCGTTTGTGGCACAGAGAATTAGAAGGGAAGATGGGTCGATTGAGCCCCATCTCCTCTTCCTGATTTCTTCTTCAGCTAGAAGCTGGCGGGTCCTTTCCCAAAGGTTGGCGTTGCTGGCTGTGTTGGGCCAGCAGATCTGGAAAATCCTTCTGAGGCAACTGTGGATGAAAATCTAGACTTTCCTGATGGTGGTCTTGGTTGTCATCTATGTCTCTTATCCTGACTTCACACTGAAGTTGAACAATCGGATCTTGGTAAAGGACAACTCTCTGGAGGTTCAGATGTTCTTGAGCTGACTGAAGGCGGCTCTTGCTTTGCCAATCCTTGCCTTGATGTCCGCCTCTGTACCGCGCTGATGATCAATGATGCTACCCAGGTAGGTGAATGAATGCCCTTCTTCCAGAGGACTTCCATTCAGGGTGACTGGTTCAGCATTAGAGCCATTAGTGGAGTTGATCTTAGGATCTTGGTCTTGTCCTTGTGGATGTTGAGGCCTGCCTCTGACAATGTGGCTGCCACTACGATTGTCTTCTCTTTCTTCTGCTGATGGCTATGGGAAAGAAGAGCAATGGCGTCAGCAAAGTCCACTGGATCCCATTCCCACATTCGCCAGTGGATGACTTCATAAGCCAGTTGATGGTGAGGAGGAAGAGGAAAGGCAACAACAAGCACCCTTGTTGGACTCAGGGTTCGCACCTGAAAGTTGTCTGTGAGCTGTCCCCCATGGATTATTCTGCAGAACATGCCGTCCCTGGAGTTCCTGATAAGGTGGACTACCTTGGCTGGGATGCCACAGAGTCGAAGGAGCTTCCAGAGAGTCTCTCGATCTACAATGTCAAACTGTCCCCTTCTCTGCTGCTGACCGTTGAACTTTGTGGATTTGTGCTACAGATATGGATGGTCATTTCACCTTGTTGTCAGCTCGTCAGTTTAAGCAACCACAACCTAAAGTGCCTCGTCTCCCTTGTGTGTATTTTTGCTATAAGCCACTCTTCCATATAACCTTTAAAAAAAATTTGTTAGGAAACAATAGGAAAACAAAAAACACTCATTACTACCACAGTATCATAATGTCATGGGGTAAGCACTCAAAAAAACATCACAGACAATTAAATATATATCATAGCTCTGACTGGCACCATCACCAAAAAATGTTACAGAGTTTATGATTTGACTAAATATTAAAAGTGACAATGTGCTAATGGCGATCGCCGATGATCGAACGAACATCATGGTGATTGTTGACCGGTGATTGCTGGTTGGACGGTGAGTCACATGACTCCTTCACACAATGCTGTGGTGATTGCAGGTGACTGAGGTATGCAGATTTTGCCTTTTTAACTGCCTGTAGCAACTTGTCTGTGGAGCTGAGAAGGGACTGAACTCTTGCAGAACCCATTTCCAGCAGCATTCCTGTCATGTAAAATATCATAAAAATATATAAGAAGGAAAGGAAAAAAAAACAATTTGCGAGTTGTTTTCAGTTAATGTTTATTTTTATTTCTTTAGTTAAAGAGGGGGTCTTTTTTGAAGGCATTACAATAGTTAAAAGTTGACCATAGCATCATATGTCACTTGTTTAAAATGTGGTTTGGTTTAGGGTATACTTTGGAAATTATATAAATATATACGACCTTTCAATCACCATACTCTTTTAAAACTTTTATCAATTAGAGGCTTTATAAAGGTGTGAACATTTTAAGGAATTTTGTGCTCAATCGGCTGTACCAAACCCCTGATTTGCGGTTTGGCTCATCTTTGCATTCAAGAGCATTCGTACCTGTGATTTGAGCGCTGTACTCTGGCTCCAGAAGACACACCTGCTCGTACAAACTTTCCTCCTCTTCGGAACCGCACACATCGTTTCCCCACTCTGCCACATTCTCACCTGGGCCAGCCTCACTGCAATCAGAACAGTCATCAGCGTTAACAATTGTACAGAGCTGCCAACCCCTAAAAAAAAATTCAGTAGCAAACAAAGAAAAATATCAGTAGTTTCAGCTCAATTTCAGTAGCAAATGTACGAACAAGAATTTTCACATGATAAAATGAGCATTATTTAAAATGTTGATATTAGCTTAAATAAAAACCAAACACCAACACAAAAAGCATTAACTTTCAAATATTTATTTTTAAAATGATAGAAATGTTCCTGAAAAAAAAACAAACAGTTTTAACATTTTGTTCGGAAAAGCTAACCCAATGGCTCACTACATGTACTAATGGCATGGATACTGCATTGGTTTAAAACCAAATTGTTAAAGCTGCTATTTATATTAAAAAAAAAAACTAAAAAAAAAACATTGTCAGTTATAGGTTCACAGGCATAGACATGTTAGGCGCGAGGAAACACCATACGCGGCGAGGAATCGCGATTAATCGCGAGTCCTCGCGTGTAATCGCCTGAAGGAAACACGGGGATCACAGGACATGACTGTGGTCTCTCTCTCTCTCTCTCTCTCTCAGTCTACCGCGCAGTGGCTGCTGAATTAAAAATAGCGCACACGCAAAGCGCTATACGAAAGTCTATGATATTGACGAAAGCCTAGTAGGCCTACGTCTCTCGCGGCTTTGTTTCGATACTTGTAAAAAAATAGGTATGCTTTGAAATTTTTCTTCCGTAGTATTTCTTGAAATGGCGTAGTTGCGGAATTAAAGAACATTTTCCGGAGAAACTACGGACGTTCCGTAGGGGTTGGCAGCTCTGATTGTAAGAAGAAGATAAGAGTAAAAACACGCCAACAACCAAATAGAGATAATTAAATAAAACACTAGAACTGTACATGTTCTAAAACCTTCAGTGTGTTTTTACCAAAAACAAAACAAGTTACAACAGCAGACCTGAAAATATTGAGTGTTGGATGTTGGTTGGTGGTTTGGTGGTTGATAGCGTGCTGATTTCCTATGCCGAAGGTCGCGGGTTCAAACCCTGCATAGGTAAAGCTTACATGACTGAAGTACCAGTCTTTTCAGGACAGTGAATGTTTTTTTCTGGATTACCCAGTTTCCTCCCTCCCTTCAATAATGATATCGGATGAAGTCAATCTAAATTTCACAGATAAAAACTGATTTCTTTTCCACCTTCTGTATAGTGATTTCATCATATCTCTGCACTTAGAGTTTCGAAGGAAGAAAAAGCGTGTGATACCACCCCGTATTATTATTATTATTATTATTATTACAATACATATCACACATGTGAATAGATGTTAAAATAAATAAATTAATAAATAAAATGTAAGATACAGACAATGATTAACTTTCTAAAGAGAAAAAAGGCAAGGGTTCTCGTGTAATCCTTTTGGTTGTACTTGTAGGAATATTGTATTGGGGAACTCACTTTTCTCAGAAACCAGCCTGTCTCTCCTCTCTCTCTCTCTCTCTCTGCTTTACCTTCTCTTGACCATATCACAACTGAGATGATTGTTTTCATTTCTCTCCATTTTTAAATTTTATTTTATAAATCGTCTTATCATTTTGATGGAAAAGACACACAAATAAATTAATAAAATAAATATCTCCATTCTTTTCAGGCGACATATTTTGTAAGTATGTGTGAGTGCTGTAAAATGAGGTGGGAGGACACTGAGCAAAGCCATGAAGGTTGCTGAGGAGGGAGATAGATGGAGTACGCTGGTTAAACGATCATCTGTGCAGGGCTGAGATTTAGCAAGCCAGGCTAAGGAGCCAGCCGGGCTCCTAACCTGGGAAGTTGAAGTTGCCAAAATATTTCTCAGGTTGCCAGACCCCTTGATTGAAAGCACGGTCAATTTTTTTAAAACAGTATAACTATTGCAGCTAATAAACAAGATAAATTTCAACAACAACACTGTTTCATTTTTTAAAACAAGCACTGTATAATTTATTCATCATCGATATCCTCCTCCTCAATGTTCCAAAACTTGAGAAGGAGCTTGGGTGTGCCTTCAGCTGTTTTTTTTCTTCCTCGGACTTTATTTTTTTTGCTGGAGGCTCCGAAACACCGCTTAAAAAGCGCCACATCGTTCGAGATTGACAAAAGACTGAGAATGGGGAATATCGAAAGTACGGCAAGTCTCGCAAGACTCATCAAGGAAGTCAGAGACTCGTTCCGATACACGCAAGGAAGCAAGAAGGCTAGGATTTTGCAGGGCAGTAGCGTTCCGCGGCGAGGGAAAGAAGAAAGTCTCGCGAGAAAAGGCTATTTTTACTTCGCAAACCCCTCGCTTTGCAAGCGTTACCTAACTTCCTAGCATGCATCGGAACAGTTCTCCGGTGCTGACTGCAGAAGCGGTTGACGCGTGTTTTGTTTTACATTGCAAGTCAAAAGTCCGTTTACAGGTACAGAATCTCTACCACTGGCGGTATTTTCAAGTCGCCAGCCGGGCGAATGGTACCCCAAATCGAGCTTGCCACACACTATTTTTAGGGTTCATTGGCGAGTTGGCGAACGTTAAAGCTCAGCCCTGTCTGTGTTGCCCCAACGATTTTCGAGTTACGGAATAGGATAGGTAAAATGACAGTTAAATTGTTTTCTGGTATTTGAAGGGAAGAGAGGTAGGATTTAGGCAGGAGTGGGGATAAGAGGCAGGGGTGGAGATGAAGGGCAGAGGAGAAGGATGAAGGCCAGGACTGGGGAAAGAGGTGGCAAGAGAGAACAAGAAGAAAAAATGGCATAACTGACCCCTCTATGTTGGGCTGCAGCTCTGGCAAAAGGCAGACGGCATCAGGAACATGGCGTAGCACTTGGCAAACACTTTGGTACAGTGCCTCGCCATTCTGCAGCAGTTTCACCACCTGAAAAAAAAAAAATCACAAATACACATTATATATTTTTCTATTTATAAAAAAAAAAGCTGTCAAAAAGAACACTGAAATCAAGATTTAAAAAAAAAAAAATGTGTCTTTAAAATGATGATAAGACATTGCCTGGTTCTGTGTCCTGTGATAATGAAAAAAAGTAGTCATCTATGACTACATATAAATATAGCTGTGAATAGGTTTTTGCTATTCTATTTTTGTCTTTTTTGTCATTTTTGTTCATAGTTGTAAATAGTTTTACTTTTACTGTTCCGTCTTTTGGTGTATCGTAGCAAAGGCGATGTTTGATCGAGTGCATGTAATTTTATGTAATGACTATGTAAAACGCGGTGAGTCTGGTCGTAGGCTGGAGTATCCGCAACATAAAAATTCGTTATTATTATTATTATGACAAATGGTGGTGCCAGGGATCGAGATGATGAGAGGAAAATCAAGATGATAGTCCATTATAATGTGGATATGTTCACACCTGTTCTTCACCAAGCTCCAAGAGAACACCAGTAATTTTTGCAACATCCAGTTCTACATCAAAACTCTCCTGCACTTCCTCCACCTTCACATACAGATGGTCTCCCAGAACGTCTAGTCTGGTTGGAGGCAATTCTTCCAAAGCGTTTGTGTCTGATCCTGAAGTACCGCTCATCGTCTGCAGTGACTAGCATCAGTTTCAGCCTAACTGTCAATTTCCCAATTGTATTTAACATCATTAATTTAATTGGATATCTCTTTACATAATTTGTACTTTACTTTTGCCAGAACTTCACAAGTAGTTAACATTACTTTTAGACCTCGCACGTACAGAACCTCCCAAAAAAATCAAATAAAATAATTGCTGGAAACTTTATCCTGCGCCTATTTTAATATTGTTTGACAATATCCAGATATATATACTCCCCTATACAATAATAGTTACATATTTCCGATGGAAAGAAGGTATTTATATTGTCTGCAATGTGGGTGTTCATGTAGGCCTATATTATATGGCATATGGCATTCGTTGTGTTAATAGAATGTAAAAAAAACTGAAAAAAAAGCCAAAAGATTTTGGAGCTGTTACAATGATGAGGGGGCTATATCTGGATATTGCCTATTGTTTATGAAACTATTAGGTTTAAATTAATACTCAGTGA
Organism: Oncomelania hupensis; assembly: GCA_036898135.1. NCBI lineage: Eukaryota > Metazoa > Mollusca > Gastropoda > Littorinimorpha > Pomatiopsidae > Oncomelania > Oncomelania hupensis. The sequence goes on from CM072527.1 coordinate 7,010,866, forward strand.
CAGCAAACGACTTCATAAATTTGTACCGAAAACTCCACTCCGTATGTCTTAGTTGTCTTATGGCGGTTCAATCAGTTTATCAATGAATTTCATCATTCTGATACGGTCGTATCAACACTTCCGGTTAAAAAAATATAGTCCTACAATGTTTACATTATTTCAACATCAAACCAGTCATAATATAATTAAAATGAAAACTTTTCTACTTTTTGCTTTATTATAAGGTTAGTTCCTCTGTCAGAAATGCGGACGTGAAGAAAGGCTGCGAATGAATATTGCTAGGGAAAGTAGTACCGGAAGTAGCTCTCTTTCAACTTAAACGTGAAGGTAAGCGCATGGCTCTGTTAGTTATGAGTGAAAAAAATTCATTTATTTGAAAATAAATCGTATGTTATTTCACCAAATTTAACATTTCCTGAAAGCAAGTGTACTCTTAATTCATTTGGAATATGTTTTATGAAGTAGTTTTGATTAAGCATAGAGATCAATCATCTACTGATCTAGTAGTGGCAGGTCTTGGATGAGCTCTCTCTGCCATGACTGCGTGGTCGTTCTCTTTGGCATTGTGATTTCAAACTATCGTGGCTTCAGGTACTATAACTCTGCTCAGATATTTTATCTCAACACCATCCTTAGACGGTGTGGGCTATCACAGCATTCATTTTGATAAACCTGACAGTATTACTGATGTTTAAGATTCGTTTAAAATGTTCATTATATTGGTCCTCCCATGATAATCATACGACATATTCATAATCATAATGGATCCATTACGATTTTGTATGTGTGTGTGTTTACAGAAACAGACATGGCTTCAGCTGATGTAAATTGGCTTATTGTTCGTAACTCTTCTTGCTTCCTTCTGAAGAGGAATAGGCAGAACTTCACTCGTGTAAGTATGTTTACAAAAATATAATTGCAAATGAAAAGTCATTGCAGGCTGGAGAATTCTCCTCGGATACGCGAGTTTCCGAGGTTAACGAACTTACTTTCCGAGGTTTAAAAATTTGTTCCGAGGAAAAAAAAAAGCAGACGCAAACCGTAAATTAACCACGTATGTTCGCTCCGCAAACCCATTCCAACGTTTTACCTGACTCTGTACCATTCCGGTAGAAGCGCGTGTTGATAATTGGGCGCACACCACGAAGTATTTCCGCCCAGCAGAGACGCATGTTCTTTCACACGGTTCCTTCGAGTGTAAGAATAGGTACAGGCAGGTCAAAATTAAATTTCAGGGGAAGTTAATTAAAATGATAAAATTATGAAAGAGGGCAAAAATACAAACACAAAAAAACAAAACAATTTCTTTCTATCTCTACTAGAACCAGAGATACAGACCTTTAAATATGGTACATATTCAGCCGTTTTGGGCCGTTTTTTATGACAAGCTGATTTTGAGAAGCTGTAAGTAGCCACCATTTCCATAAAACGTGTTCAAATTAATACAATTTGTTGCATTGTTTATGTACATTAACCCTTTTTTTTTTTTTTTGAGGCTATCAAACCCATAAGCCTGACTACTGGTATGACCTAAAAGTTGCAGTTTCTGCAAATTTTAGCTGTGGCCGTAAGAGCAATTATGTGTGTAAGCTTCAAATAGCTGTAGAATGTAACATTAATGTTCGATTTTCAAAATTCAAAGTGTTCTGTGTGTGTTTTTTTTATAGACATTAAAATGAAATGCAGCATGACAACATTCCTATATATATTAGGAAAAAAATTTGCCCCCCACCCCCCACCCCCCCCCCCCCCCACACACACACACAATATTATTTGTAGGTACCGGCAGGGTAAAATTTGGTTTTAAGTTTTCACACAAGTGAATGGTACAGAGTTATAGATTGGGGTAGAAATAAGAAAACAAAAAAAAAATTATGGGTCTATCTCAATTAGAACCAGAGATACAGCTATTTTCGTAACGAGTTTTTGTGCCGCGAATTGCGTAATTTTGCCAAAATTGATATTTTGCAAAGTTTAGATGTTCATAACTTAAAAATTATAAAGCCCATGAGCCTCATTTTTGGAGTAAGCAGAGTCCTGGTAGTGACAAAATAGCCTATTTTTTTTTGGGACCTGGCAGTTGTCAATAGAATGAACTGCTGAACTCCAAAAATGCCCCCCCCCCCAAAAATTTTCCCCGTGGAAAGATTCAGAAGCAAATAGCTAATAACTTCAAACGCATGCTATTTGATCATTTTTTATCTGATTTCATTGATTTAAACTGCATTTGTCTTGTTATATAGAGATCTTTTAATTGATATGTATGAAGGTACAGTGAAAATTAAAATAGAATTTTTTTCTTTTTGCACCCCCCCCCCCCCCCCCCCCCCCCCGCCACCCTCTCTTGCAAGACTCCCACCTCCGCGTGAATTTGTTCTTATGCGTATGTTGGCAACTATTATTTAACATATTTTCTGAGATGTGATACACAATAGTGCAGACAACAGTTTGTGGACCTTAACTAGCAGTAGCATTTACAAAGGAGTCCAACTTCTCCTTGCCATTTGGTCTTTTAATGGACTTCTGCAGGGAACAGTACTTCTCATAGATTTTATCCATGCTTTTCTTGTCTAGCTGCTTGGCATTGGCTCCTAGGAAAGTAAGGACAGGCTGGCAGGTGGTTTAGGATTTTCTCTCAGTCTTCACAAACCTCACAAGATCCACAACAACTCCATTTGTGAGTGTGCCTACAACAATGAATATGAAAGGAAAAAATAAGTGCAAGTGCAACAATGCTGATCTCAACACATGACATTTATGATAAAATACTTGAGATCCATCATCCTGTAATAAACATGACATGTAACACGCATTTAAATTAATAATAATTACTAATAATAATTAATTTTAACACATGTAAACAGTAACGTGAGTGCTAATAAAATTTTAAAACTAAAAAAGCAGTGCGTAGGCCTACCAATTCTAGTCTCTAGAAGAACAGCGTTTGTTGCTGAACGCTACTTTCGGTTTCTACAGGCCTACACGTATAAATATTACATCAATCATCGATAATCCCACAAGAAAACTACACAACTATGCGTGAATTATGGTTTTGCGAAACCTGAGAAAGAATTGTGTGACTATATGTAACGGCTAAATGTTTGCACTAAAATTAGCCGATGGTCGTATCTGAACCATCACTCGATGTTTGAACACTTCTAAGACTAATCTAACACTACATCGGTCGAACTTTCAAAAAAAAAAAAAAACACGTTTCGAGGTATACATTAAACAAAACTATGGGCAATAATAATTTTATCCGAAAACCATCTGTAATTATCAAGTGTACTTACCAATTGATTATCCGATTTCGCGAAGAAATGACGACAAACACACATCGTTAGAAGCTGACATTTTCAGATCGTCCGCCATGACAGTTCGGGTCAACCACAAAGCACGCTTGAATGGGTACTCGTCTTTTACTGGCTCGCGTCAACGGGACGTGGATCATGTGACTAAGTTGCGTACACCATTGAAAAGGTCGAAAACCCAGCTTTCCGAATCATCTAATTTTGTTGGCATTTTTTCCACCCGATTAAAAGATATTTGCAGTTGAAGTCGTTCCTAAACTTTGACTGTGAATTTCAACGAGAAAAAAAATAACGACTAAAACAATATTTATACGAAACGAATCGTTGGCTTTTCGTCTTTTAACCTGACCTAATTTGCATATTATGAATGAACTATACAGCCCGCGAGCAGACGTTTCGTGAGGTATGTGTGTTTGTCGCTCGCGCTGCCTTCAATGGCAGGTTGAAAATGGCGATGTGCGGAGCAGCTTTTCGCTGCCGATTGCGATCGTTCTCCCTTCTCCCTCAACACAACCCATCAACAAGAACACACAAAAAGTAGATAAGTAAAACGTTCGGGTTTTATTCTTTCTTATTCATAGTTTTTTTTTACAAAAATTGAATTAAATCGCAACACAAAAATTAATTCAAAATATGCCATTTTCACCACATTTAGACCTTTCCCGCATAGCGTAATAAGAGGCTGCCGGTACCTATTATTTGCAAATGACACCTTTCCAACCTTGACTGGTTTATTAGCAAGTTTTACTTTAGACAACAAAGTACAGGAGCTTCTGTGCATTAGTTTCTAGCCCTAGATCCGTAGGGTAGGCACCTTACAAATGCTAATTATTATTATTATTATTATTGCCATATTGGCAGTTTTGAAGATCATATTATTCATATGGGCCTTTTTCTTGGCTGTGTACATTTATAATAACACGATTTCTAAATGCATTATTTTGGGGTAAGAAGAGTAAACAAAAATGTAAACTTCACTTTTGCTGATTTGCATTCAGTGTAATAACATTTTCACAGTCTGTAATATAGGGGTTTCCCACAGCACTGTACTGCAGATTACCTCCCTTGGTGATTTGTTTATAAAACTTTTGCAACAGATATTTTATTAAAAGTTGAACCTCCAGCGCAACAGATATCTTATTAAAAGTTGAACCTCCAGCGCCACAATTAAATCAGCAGTTGTCTGAACTACTTATTGACACATTTGAAATTTTATGGTCCTTGTATTTATTGATTAAAACACATAGTGAACTTTTTCATCGGGCACGTCAATGCCTTGTTTTAATTTTCTCAACAGGTCAAAGGCAAGAGTGCCTCAGCGCCTTGATTGTGAAAAATACTAAATTTTAAGTGCAATTATTGCTATCACAGTTTATATATATCCTTCTAACAACATTTACAGCAAAAATACATCGAAGTATGTTTGATTTTCTACCAAAATCGCGTCTAATCTGACTCCAAAGGTCCCAGGTCAACTCATTCATATTAGCTGCCATTTTTACACAGACTGAGAAGAACAACCAATGGCTGTGCTCGTTTCATTCAAAAGCTACGAGGCCCTGCTGAGGTTACAAGGGTATCGTGTAGACCATTAGAAAGAGCGAAAATCAACGTTTTCAAAAAGTATATGATTTGTATGCTTATTTGTGCGCTTTTTGGTAGAAAACGACTCCTAAAATTTGTTTTTTGTGATTTAGACTCTTTTTTTTAAAAACTACAGGCAAAATTAGTATCGGTTTGAAGGGAATTATCTGCACTCTCTTTCTGTGCTATTTTTAGCTGTGTACATTGAATGGGGAGACGTAGCCAGCGCAAGGAACACACCGTGTGTTTTTTGTATCACTCGGCAAGCCATGCTCACAGCGAGAAATAACCATCCAGAGCGTTTTTTTAAATTTTATTTTCAAAAATCACTCATTCATCATACAGCAAACATAAATACATCATTGGAAAGGGTAAAACTAACTTTTTTTGCAGTACAAATAATGTGGTAGTGCATGCACAAATTGTGTCATAACATTCGTGGGAATGCAACTGAAAAACAGCTGCTGAAGCGTTAGTCTTACAGTTCAAGACATAGCCTGCCGGTACCTAGTGAGAAGTTACAGAAATGTCGTGCGCATCGCGGAATATTAACCGGGGAGACGATTTTCAAGAGGTAGACATCGCCAACAAATGGAATTGGGATTGGACGTCGAAAGTGGTAAAAGTGGAGGGAGTCGCAGCGTATCGGCTCTCATTTTCGAAAAGTTGATGCTGCAGGCATGGGTCGTTGCATCACGTGCAACAAAGAACTTAGATACACTAATCGTGGTATTACAGCGCTCACTGAGCACTTCTTTACGAAGAAGCACAAATGTGCTGTGAAAGCACTAACTAGCTGCACAACGATACCAGGTAAGAGTTTGTTTGGTAGTACATTTGTGCTTCTTCATAAAGAAGACTAATTGAAACATAAGCCCTCCTGACAAGAGCAAAACAAAGCTGATGACAGACCTCCAGCCAAGAGACTTTGAACTAATACTAAGCCAGCAGTAACTTTAAAAAGAAACCAGAGCACCTTATCATCATTTTTCAAATAGAATATTGATTTGCTTTCTTATTTTTTTTAATTTAGATTTTAATACTAGGAAGCAAGCTTGTTTGTGACAGTTGCCATATGCATAATCTTGCATATGTTGACACAAACCTATTCAGTTGTTTTTTTTCCCAAGTAACAGTTTTTTTTGTGTGTACTGTATGTGAACATAAGTCTTAATAATAATATAAAAAATAATAATGTCTATCTATAAGTATGAATGCATGAATATTATGAAAAACTATCTCTCACAAAAAGCATACTTTTGGGGTTTTAAATGCTATAAAACTTTCAGCTTCAGGGGGGCGAAGACCCCCAGACCTTCCAACGGGGCTTCGCCCCTGGACCCCGACCGGATTTCAGAGTTTTTTTTCTTCAGCTATTCTCCAGCCTGTCATTGATATACAGGTGAACTGAGATAAATGTGTGTTTGCATTATCAGTTTATCCTAACAAAGTTGAGATTTATCAGACCTGATAGTTCTCAGCGAAATCGCGAAAATCCGCGAAAAAAAAAAGAAAGAAAGAAATGCGAAACAATCCGCGGACACTTAAATTTTTTGTTGGTGTTGTTTTGTATCAGAAGACGAAAGTTGCTTTACTCGCTTCCGGTTTTGCGGCGCCATACTTTGTTTTGGAATAGTGGTGCAGCGTTGACTGTTTCTGTGTATATATTTTCGCCGTTCAAGTTGTGGATTTGTGGACGTCATCAGACTCCTTGGACTTCAAAATGTCTGTCACAAGGCGTGACATAGTAGCACGTTCCGCGGAAACCTCTCTTAGATCACTATCAGGCCTGTTTATATGAGATTGTTTAGGCTAATGGCCGGTAATGCTTATGACCTCATTCCCAGTTTTTTTTAATTATAAGCGGTTTACAAATACCTTTTAGTCTTTTTATTGCCTACCTCCATCAGAGAGTTTATTCTGTAGACTTCAGCATAATTATGTTTACCTCATTATAGACACACAAGGAATAATGTTACATTGCATTCTGTTGTAAATTTTAATTCCTTTATTATTTTAATTCCAGGAACCTAACAACTTGACTGGACGCAACTCTTTCCGCTACAATGGAGTTGTACGGAAACAGACCATTGGCGTTGAACCCGCCAAAGATGGCAAGGGAGTGGTTTTCATCACCAAAAAGACTGCTGGTAAGTTGCTTAGTAGAACTATTTTGTAGTGGGTGGAGCTTTAAAAAAAATTCCCTAGCACCCTGTTGGCATGAAAAGATATAGTGAAAACATTTGTGAGTTAGTAAAGTGTAGTTCTGTATACCTGTATTAATTAGTGTTTTTATGAAGGTGGGTCAGAGTGCATGGAAAATTCCCTCTAAAATTTCCTGTAGGAAGCAACAAGGGTATTATATGGGTCTTGCACAAGTGTAACGTATCAAGGATATTTTGATGTGTGTGCCTGTTTATAGTAGCTAAGTGAATGCGAAATATAATTGACTCCTAGATTAAAAAAATAAGTGTGCGTGCAAGTCTCTCTGTTAACTACCACACCCACAAATTCACAGACTCTTAGTAACACAGGCAAACACCAACACAAAATATACGTTCCACGTTCCCAATACTTTATATAAACAAACCACACTATTTTACAGCAATCTTTTATACCAATCTGTCAAAATTGAGCTTGGACAATCACGGTTGGCAATCGCTTGTCCCGATCCCTTGTGTCCAAGTGTATGAAGCCAACACCAAATTCCCGTAGGCAGCTACAACAATATATATATACACAAGTCAATGCTCTGACCTTTATAATCATATTGTTCTTCTTTGCTTCATCCTTGCTCACCTCCCTTTGTTTCTTTCACTTTTCCAATTCCATTCAGTATGTTATAGTTTCTTTCCTTCTTCCACAATTTTATCCATATCCCAAATATAATTATTTCATGAATGACCATTACTATCAAACATGCTCACATCTTGCATTCATATTACATATCTACTGCTCTATAATTATAGCCCCATGTAATTAACAATATTACATCAATGAAAATTATATTCCATCTTAGTGGACAACAGCTCACCACCTCTCAGCACAATAAATCCAATGCAAAAATATACCTCTCCAATATTTCACAATCATGAAAACATTATAAATTTACCTGTAATCTTTACAGCACAATATACATCCACTTTCTGAAAGTCCCACTGAACCTACACAACCTGATAAGTTCTCGGTGCTTTCTACCTCTTCACTTTTCACAACAATCTTTTATTTATTTTCTTTCTTAATCTTTTTTTCCTGGCCTGACACACTGACTCTACATATCCTGACACCTTCAAATACACCACTCGAGTGACTACTATTTTATTTCCTGCCAGCTATTCACTATTCCATTGGTCCAACAATTTTAGCCAATTAAAATAATAGCATAAGATATTAAAAAAAAAATACTCACATTTTAAAAATTGAAATATTGCTGAGAACCGGAAAATTCCTGTTCTCTACAATGACTTAAAATGGTTCATATAACACATACAGTGATGCATGCAAAGTCCACATTAGAAAGTAACTATATTTACACACATCCCTGCTTTTGTGTGATTCGCTGCCCAAAATTCAATGTTTACGGTGTATCGGCTATACATCCCAGTGAATGAAAATCCATAAAGTTACACAAAGATAAGGAAAGTGCTGCATCAGATTGTTTTATCCTTTGAGTGTCAATATTAGCACCTGTTTTATCCTTTGAGTGTCAATATTAGCACCTCTGCACATATTAATTATCAGTGTTTTCCACTGTTTTCCTTCATTGACAGTAATTCCATGGGCAATTGCGTTTGTTGTGTAGGTGCTCGCAGGCCCAACAAGAATGCCAACCGCCTGGAGCTGAAGCGTGGTGCCCGTCGCACTTTCCGTGCCATCCGCAAGATTTCCAGGAAGGGAGGCTACCGCCCTGACCTCAGCATGGCAAGTACCAAAAATAAATAAATAAATACATTTATAAACATGCATGTTTTCACATTTTGTGGTATTTCGGAAGCACTGAAGACCAAGATTTTTAACTGTGCCCTTTTTGACTAGTGGCCCATGTTAACTTCAGAGTCGACCAGAATTCTTAACGACCTTTTATTTAAAATATTGTCACTGAAGGGGTGAAAATTGACAAAAAATTTTGACACGAATTTGACAGCAGTGTCATATTTTGCATGAAAGGAAGGGGAAGTTGTACAAAGCAGATGGTCCAGCAAGTGAGAGATGCCTATAAGTTTGAGGTTGTCTGCATCCCCCTTGTATTGTTTTCCCAATGGAGCCAACGTTGCTCCCAGCATAAAACTGTTGGTGTCAGTGAATATATTCCAGATTGTTCTGATAGAATTTCCAATTGGCATGATTCCTGGTTTATGTTTGATTAAATAGTCTTTGCTATTATCCAACCTGCCAGCTGTTTCCATTACATAATATTTTGGCTATTTGTTACAGGCTGCCATCCGTCGCGCCGCTGCCATCCTCAAGAGTCAGCGCCCCATTGTGCCCAGAAAGACCGGCCGTGCCAGGAAGGAATGAATTGCACAATAAACATGTCATGAAAATTGTCTAATAAATGTGCGGATGAAAACAGGAGTGTTCTGTGCATGTTTTACAAGAGGAAATCTGTCTCTGTGTTTGTTGGTTTGCTTACAAAATTATTTGTTAAAATATACAAGTGTATTTTATTTATTTTTCTATTTCCATTTTTTGTCTTTTTTAAATTAGAGTATAAACCAAGGTCTAGTTTTTACACACCCATTCCATTGGATGGCCTTCACAGATCATATCCATTGTACTGGGTTGCATGCAACATGGATGATAAATAAAATCCATCGATCCAAACCAAAATTATATTTTAAATAAAAAATGTTAGTTGTATATTACTTCATAAAAATACAGTCTACTCATCTATGTGTACAGCTCTACTGCACAGTACCATATTTTACTAAGGACTGCAATGGTTTCAAGATTTTTGTATTTTCTTCACTTGTCTTATCACATGACTCCTAGTTTCTTCTCACTGACCCTGTATATTTGAGGATTACCTACAAAATCTGTACTTTCCGTTATATGTACGTCCATGGGTTAGCCCCTCTCAGAACATTCACTTCTACAAGCCATCCAGAATACTTCGTCTGACACCCTAAAAATACCCCACTACAAACTCTGCCAACTGTCGATCCTTCTCAGTTCTTGGTCCTTCAACTTGAAACTCTCTTCCTCTCTCTCTTCACACTCTCCGAACCTGGCCACTTTCAAGTCCAACTTGAAATGTCTGATCCAGTCTCCTATAACCATCATCATTCCTTTCCTGATTCAAACCACTGCTGTCACACCACACGCCTCCAGTCCCCCCTTCTTCCCTCATCTTTTATAGTTGTAAGTATTCTTTTTCATGTTTGTATTATGTCATCGCATAATTTATGAGGGTCTCGTTTTTTGTTTCACTTCTTTTCGTAGGTATTTTGATGTTAACGTTAAGTATACATGATGAAGAACTTTGGACGTGTCATTAGGAAAAATACCTGGGGGGGGGGGGGGGTGAGGGGGGGGGGGGTTTCTTTTAATGAATGGCTGGAACATGTTAACTCACACATGCTCATTGCAAACCATTGTATATCTTCGCTCTCGCACGCACACAGCTACAGCATTGTAAATAAAATGTACGCCAAAAAGAAATATTAATTTTGGTTCGGATGGAAATGTGATAACGCAATTTTATGAAATTTCAAAGGGAGACTACTCTCAATGTAACATTTTCGTTTTGTAATGACAAAATGTGGTCTGCAAACTCATTGCGGAGTGTTCGATTGCTGGTAAGTAATCATATTATATACAAAAGATCAAATTAACGCCAGAAACCTGCTGTCGATTTTTCTAGAAAGATTTCTACCAGATAAACAACAAACGGCATCTCAGCGTATAATGGTTTATCACATTTGAAGGACGAAGCAGACGACGCATTCGGCATAAGCATGGCGGTAGCCTACTATAATGCATAACTGCAAATCTCATTCCCCGGAAATAATAGAACATGTATACTTGCTCAAATAAGAAGGAAATACCATAATAATATGCTTAACAAGGCAAAGCTGAATTTAGTTATTTGAATTTTTTAAAACTAAGAATTGGCAGTCCAGATTTATTTATTTCAAATGCTTCAAATAATTATAATTGTTTGTAGATTTATGATATTTGTTCAATTGTTGTGTGTGAAATTACTAAAACATCAGAATATGTTGCTACTTCGGTGCACTGTATGGTATAGGTTGTTTTACATTGTCAAAGCCCCCCCTTACGGTCCTTCGTTTCTCTTACCATAAAGGGGAACTCTGAGCAGTGTATGCAACCATACGTGAACAACGGATGAATAGATAGAGACAAGCATTACGTTGGCAAAATAAAACAACAATTTATTCACATGAACATAACATGAAGTCGTAATTGAATAACTAAAATTTATAAAGGTGATAAAATCAAACGACAGAATGAAATGTTCTTTGTTTTAAATAAATTAAATGGTTCTACACAGTATTCTCGTTCAGTCTCTTTGTTTTCCTTTTCTACTGTTCACTCATTGTTCGCACACAACCTATGCACTGTTTACAAATTTGTTGCTACTACTGTTATAACGATTTCAGTTCACAAGTCCCGTTTTACAAATACATATCACACTCCTGCGATCAAACCTTTGCAATACGAAATTGCATAATAACAAAAACGTCCCGAAGACACTAGAGCATGAACTCGCTCAACGCAGGAGTAGTGAAATGTATATATGTCCCGGGAACACAGTAGGCAAATAAACTAAAAATTGTCAATGCACTAGATGTAATCGATAAGTGCATACACCTCGAATGTCACTGGGACTGTAGCTGCTACGATTAGATGCATCCGCCGTGGTCATCCAATATTTCAAAGTCTGTGGTGAAGAAGCGAAGGCAAAAAGTTCACTGGCAGAAAGTCTATTATAATACAATCGGTGAAAAGTGATGGTAAACCCAAAAACAAAGTCGAAGTTAAAGTTGAAGTTGAAGGTAAAATCGAAGTTGAAGATGAAACCAAAGGCAAAAAGCGAAAGGTACACTGCAACATAACCCATACAAAATCTTCTAAGAATTTGAGTAACAATTTATACATGCTTCCTGATGCAATTGAAAACTCAACCATTTTCCTTAATAATAATAATCGCTAACTCTTGTATTGTAACAATCACAATTGTAAATCTAACGCATGTATGAATGAATGACTGCAACCTTGAATGTGTTGTATGCTTGGAAGAATAATGATTGTAATAAATATGGTATCACTTATTCGAGTATAATACTTCCCCATAATATTTTAGCCCCACAACATAATGATAACCAACAATGACACGACAAAATACGGACCACAGAAATAAATGACCACAAAGAGACACCCGACTAGCCAGTGAAAACACCCAAGTCCACACTTACTCAACTACCCGTGGATACGGTGATGCGGCTAAGGTCGGATACGTCTCTTCATCCGCAGCATTCCTTTTGGTACAGGTAGGTCAACGGTCAGGTCTACTAGTCGTCTCGATCTTCATTGACTAAAACAAACAGTCGAACTTGCACCAGTTTCAAGGTCGAACTCTTTCTCCCTCATCGTTCTCAAACGACTTCTGGTGAAAACTCAAGTTCTTGTCGTAGGGCACCGCTACGTGAGGATATCACGTACGTATTTCCTTAAGCGTACAGTTGACGGATAAAGGATTAGCAGGGACGAAAAACGATTCAACACACTGCTCCTAGATTCACTGTTCCTTGGACCTCCATGTAACGACCAAATACCTGTCTTCTTTCTCTTTCGTCATTTCCTCTTTTCTACGACAATAAGTTACGTCACACTTTTCATTTACTTTTGTCCCGGCTTATTCAAAGGCACACAAAACGATGATTCATAGGCACTTGCGAGAAGACCACCTATCTACAAACAGCAATATAAAGTTCAAACTGAGTGTGGGTCGTGACATACCCCCCCCTCAAGACAAAACCTTGGTTTTGTTCAAACTCAAAGTTCACGACTTACACGTTTCTGCTCAAAAAGTCTGCAGTGACGTTTTCCTTTCCAGGAATACTTTCAATAACCAGTGGAAACGACTGCATCAACAGCGCCCATCTCATCAACCTGCTGCTGGTATTTTTCGATTTCTGAAGGTATTTCAGCGGTTGGTGATCAGTTTGTACGATGACTGTCCGATCGTACACATATTGCTGAAATCGTTGAAGTCCCCAAATCAACGCTAAACATTCCTTCTCAATCGTTGAGTAGTTCTTTTCTGCGGCAACTAACTTCCGGCTGACACAAGCCACTGGTTGGAGTCCGTGACCCTGATCTTGGCATAGTACTGCTCCAATACCTGTGTCTGACGCGTCTGTTTGCAAAACAAACGGTTTTTCGCCATCTGGCAGACAACATACAGGACTAGAGCACAGCCTTTCTTTCAAAGTGTTGAAAGCTCTTTCGCATGCTTCCGTCCATGCGACTGGTCCTGTTTTTCCTCCCTTCGTCAGATCGGATAGAGGTGCGGCTATGGCTGCAAAGTTTGGTACAAACCTCCTGTAGTAGCTCGCTAACCCCAAAAACGACCTCACTTGTTTCTTTGTAGTTGGTTGTGACGTTTCTCTGATGCGATCCATTTTCTGACGGTCTGGTTGAATCTTACCTCGCCCTACCATGTGTCCCAGATACTCCAAACTCTGAAATCCTAGGAAACATTTTGACGGTCTTGCAGCTAACTGCACTTCGCGGAGTCTCTGACACAACGCTCTTAGACATTCCAAATGCCTTTCTTTTGTTTGAGTAGCTATCATCAAATCATCCATGAAGTTGTCTATTTCAGGCATGTGAAGGGGTGCCAATAACTTCCGCATCATTCGGGAAAATATAGCTCCGGCAGTCTTCAATCCAAAAGGCATCACGCACCACTGGAACTGACCTTCAGGAGTGGTGAACGCTGTCTTTTCTTTGTCCTCTTTTTTCATTGGGATTTGCCAATACCCTTTTGACAAATCTATTTTGCTCAGGTATTTCGCTTTTGCGAGCTTCGCGAACAAAAAATCGATATCAGGTAGAGGCTCAGCGTCGAAGACGATGTTACGATTCATTTTGCGAAAATCAACGCAAAATCGTATTTGTCCATCTTTTTTTTTCACTAGCACAATCGGTGAGCTATACGGTGACGTTGCTCTCTCAATGACCCGTAATTTCATCATCGTTTCTACTTCATCCTTCACCACCTGCATTTGCGAATGAGGTAAAGGGTATTGTCTTGTACGGACTGGCTCTTCATTGATCATCTTTATCTCGCACGTATCCAAGGTGCATCGTAAAGGGAAATCAGTGAAAATGTCTGCATAGTCTGACACTATGTTTAGGATGTCCTCATGAATTTCTGGACATTCTGGGTCAACGTGTACATCTTTCGGACCCTCGGTCGCCACTAACGGACACGTTGGAATGTCGTTGCCCACTTGTTCTTCTTTCCATTGATCGTCTTCTGTCACTACTGTATCGACTGTCACTCTTTCTCTGCATTCTTTCAGCAGATTGACGTGGAAGAGTTTAGTTTTCCGTCCTACTGATATGCGATAATCGCATTCGCCAACTTTTTCTATGACTTCATAAGGTCCTTGCCAAGCCATTTGGAGTTTATTATGTTTAGTGGGTAGCAACAGCAACACTCTGTCGCCTGCTTTGAAGACCCTGGGTTTCGCTTTTCGGTCAAAGTAGTGTTTCTGGCGCTCTGCAACACCTTTCATATGTTCTTTTGCTATCTGGCACGTCTCCTCGATGCGATTGCGTAGATCGACTACGTATTCACTGCTTACTTTCACTTCTTCAGCAGCAATCTCCTTCGACCATAGCTCTCTCAACACGGCCATCGGTCCTCTGACTGTTTTTCCGTATAATAGCTCAAACGGTGAAAATCCAGTAGCCTCTTGAGGTACCTCTCGGTAGGCGAAAAGAAGAGCTGGTATGTACCGGTCCCACATCCGTGGCTGTTCTGTAGTCAGTTTTCTCAGCATGGTCATCAGAGTGCCGTTAAACCGCTCAACCAGCCCGTTACACTGAGGGTGGTAGGGTGTGGTGGCTTTTCCATGGATGGCCAACAATCTGTTCATTTCATCCATGACTGCTGACATGAACTGCGTCCCCCTGTCGGTTAGTATTTCACGAGGGATGCCTACCCTCGACCATATGGTCCACAGAGCCTCTGCTACTTTTTCAGTGTCAATTCTTTTCAACGGAACTGCTTCTGGGTATCGTGTAGCGTAGTCGACAACTACCAAAATGTATTGGTTACCTTGTTCCGACTTTGGTGCAATCGGACCTACAATGTCGATAGCCACTCTTTGGAATGGTTCGTCCATCAAAGGCATCTTTTGTAGGGGTACCTTGCTGACTCGACCCCTTGGTGTCACTCTCTGGCATTCAATGCATGATGCACAGTACCTGCGAACGTCTGCGCACATACCTGGCCAGAAAAACGTATTCCATATACGTTCGCGAGTTCGTTTTCCTCCTAGGTGTCCTGCCATGGGAGGATCATGAGCTAGCCTCATGACTTCTTTTCGTAGTTTCTTGGGAACTACTAGCTGCGATGTCTCCACTCCTCGCAACTGATGCAACCTGTATAGTAACCCTTTCTTTCGCGTGAATTTTACTGTAGCATTTCCTGACTTCAGTTCGCTCTGGGCATCAGCCAACGCTCGAACTTTTTTAAGACTATCGTCTTCTTCTTGCAATGCAGCCAACTCTGTCGGTGTGACTTCCACTCCTAGAGTTTTCGATACCTGCAAAGGTACTGTCGCTCGTTTTTCACGTTCTATTTGTCCTCTTGTTTCGACTGCTGCTGCCACGGCACATTCACTACCATCAATGGTAACTGGGCTTCGGTAACCAGATGAAAATGTAATCCAGTTACCCAGAAGAATGTCAGGTCCCATGTGGTCAAGGACGAACAGTTCAACAGTCCCTGTCACAAAGCCTGATTCAAGTTTCACCCATGCTGTAGGGTACTTTCCTGTTTTTGTCTGGTCTGCTAAGTACACTTCAACACTCCTCCCTGTGTAATCTTCAGGTTTGACCCATTTTGAAGCAACTGCTCCCATCTCTGCTCCAGTATCACGCATGATGCGTACTGTATTTTCGTTGATCCGACCCTCACTCCACGGGTTATAGGGTTTAATAGATCGGACGTCTATTGGCGGAGTATAGATCGGTAGGGTGTCGGTCGCAATTGTAACCTGACTGACTGCATGCGTTTTCATGCATTGCCTGGCGAAGTGCCCCTTACCCCCACACTTATAGCACTCGTCTGAATTCCTCCTGTCTCTTTCATCTCTACCGACAACTGGTCTCCTAATAGGTTCCCTCAATCTCGTTTGTGACTCGTTCGGTCTACGCTCGGGTTGACTGCTCGGTGTTCGTGGACTCGCTCTTTGGAAAACAGGTCCTCGGGATACGGCTCGTTTTACGTCCAAATGCAGTTGAGCATATTCGGCTGCTTGTGCGGCGTCTGTCGGCAATCGTTCACGCACGAACATCTCGAGCTCAGGATTCATTACTGAATATATCTGTTCAGCCAAAAACATGTCTAACACAGACTTAGCGTCATCGATGTCTTTGTCTGCCAAGGAAAACCATCTTTCTACAGATGTCTGCAACCGGATGAGAAATTGCGGAAAAGTTTCATTTTGTTCTTTCTTGGTCTCTCGGAACTGTCGGCGATACCATTCCGCATCGCGGCGAAAACGACGTAACAGCGCGTTGCGTACTTCTTCAAAATCTTGAGCCTGTTCGGGTGTCAGACGCAAATACGTATCGCGCGCTTCTCCTGACAATAGTGGAGACAACCTTGCTGCCCAGCAATCTCTATTCCATCCTTGTGATTCAGCTATGAGTTCAAAATGACGCAGATAAGCTTCGATGTCTTCTCTACCATCGAAAGGGTGAATTTTCAGTCGGTAACCATCATGATGTTCTCTACGAGTTGAACGGTCAGCGAAAACTTCGCGTTCTTCTCTGATCACCTCCATCTGCATTTTCATCCGTTCTTTCTCTGCCTCCATTCTGATTTCTAATGATCTTCGTTCTTCTTCTTTGTCTTCCTCGCGTCGGCGACGTTCTTCTTCTTTCTCTTCCTCTCGTCGGCGACGTTCTTCTTCCATTTTCCTCTCCATCAGACGTCTGTCTTCTTCTTTTTCCTCTTCTCGTCGGCGACGTTCTTCTTCTTTTTCTTCTTCGCGTCGGCGACGTTCTTCTTCTTTTTCCTCTTCGCGTCGGCGACGTTCTTCTTCTTTTTCCTTTCGCTCTTCTTCCATTTTCCTCTCCATTAGACGTCTGTCTTCTTCTATTTTTCTTTCCATTAGCCGTCTGTCTTCTTCGCGCTCTCTTCGCTCTTCTTCTATTTTTCTTCGCTCTTCTTCCATTTTCCTCTCCACTAAACGTCTGTCTTCTTCTATTTTTCTTTCCATTAGCCGTCTGTCTTCTTCGCGCTCTCTTCGCTCTTCTTCTATTTTTCTTCGCTCTTCTTCCATTTTCCTCTCCACTAAACGTCTGTCTTCTTCTCGCTCTCTTCGTTCTTCTTCCTTTTGGATGCCATCCACGACAAATCTCGCTAGCGCCTCTTCTCGCAGGCCTAGGCTCATACCTAATTCTCTATACTTCACGGATACGTCAATCACTTCGGACGTCTCTTGGTTCCTTGACGGTTCTACGGCTACCGCCATGCGAGGGAAACCTAAGACAGACGTACTCAGAGTCTCTTCTCTCGTCAAACTGGACATGGTCGCTTCTCCCGATGCTCCCAGTACAATATCGGCTGAGTCGCTGCTAGGGGTGATCGATGTCCCTTCCCCACCAATCGTTTTCTTGGCTCCAGGACGTTTTGTACCTTTCCGGGTGGCGGACATTTTGCTAGCCGACCACCTTTTCTTGTATAATTGGTAAACAACAAATCTATTTACCAACTATATATCTCAGAGTTCAAATAACTCAACAGTTATACCACGGTTTGGCTCAGATGACACTAAGTTGTATTATAGTAAAGTGTGGGCTTGGTTGCTTACCTTATTACTGTCGGGTGCTCTAAGTGCGCCCACGCGATTCAAAACGCTCCAGCACCCGCCAACCACCCACGTCACTTACTCTGATTGTATGGTATAACACAACAATGTCAACGTAATTCTATCTCCTCCATTCATCCGTTTGATCCCACCGCTGCCACCAAATATGTCAAAGCCCCCCCTTACGGTCCTTCGTTTCTCTTACCATAAAGGGGAACTCTGAGCAGTGTATGCAACCATACGTGAACAACGGATGAATAGATAGAGACAAGCATTACGTTGGCAAAATAAAACAACAATTTATTCACATGAACATAACATGAAGTCGTAATTGAATAACTAAAATTTATAAAGGTGATAAAATCAAACGACAGAATGAAATGTTCTTTGTTTTAAATAAATTAAATGGTTCTACACAGTATTCTCGTTCAGTCTCTTTGTTTTCCTTTTCTACTGTTCACTCATTGTTCGCACACAACCTATGCACTGTTTACAAATTTGTTGCTACTACTGTTATAACGATTTCAGTTCACAAGTCCCGTTTTACAAATACATATCACACTCCTGCGATCAAACCTTTGCAATACGAAATTGCATAATAACAAAAACGTCCCGAAGACACTAGAGCATGAACTCGCTCAACGCAGGAGTAGTGAAATGTATATATGTCCCGGGAACACAGTAGGCAAATAAACTAAAAATTGTCAATGCACTAGATGTAATCGATAAGTGCATACACCTCGAATGTCACTGGGACTGTAGCTGCTACGATTAGATGCATCCGCCGTGGTCATCCAATATTTCAAAGTCTGTGGTGAAGAAGCGAAGGCAAAAAGTTCACTGGCAGAAAGTCTATTATAATACAATCGGTGAAAAGTGATGGTAAACCCAAAAACAAAGTCGAAGTTAAAGTTGAAGTTGAAGGTAAAATCGAAGTTGAAGATGAAACCAAAGGCAAAAAGCGAAAGGTACACTGCAACATAACCCATACAAAATCTTCTAAGAATTTGAGTAACAATTTATACATGCTTCCTGATGCAATTGAAAACTCAACCATTTTCCTTAATAATAATAATCGCTAACTCTTGTATTGTAACAATCACAATTGTAAATCTAACGCATGTATGAATGAATGACTGCAACCTTGAATGTGTTGTATGCTTGGAAGAATAATGATTGTAATAAATATGGTATCACTTATTCGAGTATAATACTTCCCCATAATATTTTAGCCCCACAACATAATGATAACCAACAATGACACGACAAAATACGGACCACAGAAATAAATGACCACAAAGAGACACCCGACTAGCCAGTGAAAACACCCAAGTCCACACTTACTCAACTACCCGTGGATACGGTGATGCGGCTAAGGTCGGATACGTCTCTTCATCCGCAGCATTCCTTTTGGTACAGGTAGGTCAACGGTCAGGTCTACTAGTCGTCTCGATCTTCATTGACTAAAACAAACAGTCGAACTTGCACCAGTTTCAAGGTCGAACTCTTTCTCCCTCATCGTTCTCAAACGACTTCTGGTGAAAACTCAAGTTCTTGTCGTAGGGCACCGCTACGTGAGGATATCACGTACGTATTTCCTTAAGCGTACAGTTGACGGATAAAGGATTAGCAGGGACGAAAAACGATTCAACACACTGCTCCTAGATTCACTGTTCCTTGGACCTCCATGTAACGACCAAATACCTGTCTTCTTTCTCTTTCGTCATTTCCTCTTTTCTACGACAATAAGTTACGTCACACTTTTCATTTACTTTTGTCCCGGCTTATTCAAAGGCACACAAAACGATGATTCATAGGCACTTGCGAGAAGACCACCTATCTACAAACAGCAATATAAAGTTCAAACTGAGTGTGGGTCGTGACATACATAAAATTCTTATGAAATTATACAATTGAGTGTGCTATTTTCAAGCACAAGATCATGCATTCATCTTGGTACATCATTATTATTTTATTATTATTTATTATATAGCGCTTTTCCAGCTCAAGAGCTGCTCAAGGTGCTGGCCGATACAGGATCTAACTCAAGCCGCCCGAGGCGCCAACTTGCAGCCTTTGGGTGCATTGTAATAAAGCTCCAGACAACTGAGCACAATCCTGGGCAGCCAGGGATGGGGAAGAAGGACCTAGGTGCATGCTGGGTGTGTTCTTGTCACCGGCACTCACCCGTCTAGGACATGAGCATCAGGATCTTTAAAGTCCGTTATGATGGAATGTATGTGAGTTGTGACACAGACTAGACCTCGGTTTATACTCTCATCCGAAGGAGTAGGAAACGGGAGTAAAGTGTCTTTACCAAGGACACAACACAATGCCCCGGCCTGGGCTCGAACCCGCGGTACCTTCAGATCCGCAAGCCAGAGCTCTACCATTAGGCCACCGTGTCATCATTGAGTGGGAAAAGGATAGGCATGTACTGTATTATTACTGGACAGAGGATGATCTATGCTGTTTTTCTAAATTCAACAGGTCCCAGCAAGACTTGCATGGCAGATGTTTAGTCAAAGATGCACACAGTCACAAACACCTCGGCTGAACAAAGCGGTCCAAAAGGAACGCACGTTTGGTGAAAGTGGATACATTTTGTTGGTGAGTATGCTCAGAAATGGACATACTTTTTATAATGTATACAAAGTTGTTAAACATGCTCGCCTCATCCTATCCTATCATATCCTATCCCTGTACCTCGGAGGTCTTTTTATAATGTATACAAAGTTGTTAAACATGCTCGCCTCATCGTATCCTATCCTATCCTTGTACCTCGGAGGTCGTAGGGGCACCACAGATGATCGTTTATCCAGCATACTCCACCTCCTTGCACTGTGCCTTGCAGGATGGTCTTTGCAAGATCTGATGATCTGGTGATGTGGCCGTACCATCGAAGTTTCAGTTTTTTCACCACTGTGAGCAGGTCATCGTGTTGTCCAATGGCTTTTGTGATGGTCTGTCGGACTTCGTTGTTGGTCTGACAGGCACTGCTCGCCTCATCGCCAAATATTTTTAAAAAGTTGTTCTGGGGTACCTAAACCTCGTTGCTGAATCACTCTGTAGGCGAACGGTTTTGATTCAGGCTAGCAGTGTCAGTGATTTTGTTTGTTTTAAAAAATTAAGTCTGTTACTATTGTTAGTATTACGGATTAGTGTGAACTACTGCGTGTGAGTAACTTTGCTTGGTTTTGCTAGCCCATGCAGTGAGCGAGTAGAAATTCCTGGCTTTTAACAGACCTGTGTAATACTGTAGTCTATACATAGGATTAGTTCTTATTGTTTTGTACTACTTTGGTTATGAATTTCTTTATGTTATTGTATGTACCCCTATATATTATATAATATTATATTTTATTATATTATATTTTTATATTATATTATATTGTTGTATGTTGACTTTGCAGTTGTAGTTGTTTAAATCCCTCAGTAATTAATGTGTTACATAACATGATAATGTTGGTGTTTTTCATCATTAGTAGCAACTAAGGGTTTTCATAATTAATAGCTACATGCCCATATACCACATGTTCGAATGATGAACTGATGCTTGTTGTGTAAGAACTATGTATATATGTGTATGTTGGTTACAGATTGCCGATCTTTGAGTCTGATTTAGGAATAATGCATATGTATCATCCAGTATTATTATGATTATTATTATGATTATTATTCCAGTATTATTATTCCATTATTATTATTATTATTATTATTATTATTATTATTATTATTATTATTATTATTATTATTATTGTTGTTGTTGTTGTTGTTGTTATTATATATAAATTTTTATATTATTTGGCTAGGTGATTCCCTTTGCCACCTTCTGCCTGGGGACATGGCAGATTAAGCGGAGAAAGTGGAAGCTGAATCTGATTGAAGAGCTTGAACACAAAACACAGTCGCCTCCAGTGCCTCTACCTGCCAAGTATAACATTGCATATGTAGATATTTTGTGTACACACATTGGTATAATCCTAAGAGACCCTAATGTCTTCGCTCAGTGTCAGACCAGTCCATTCTCTAATGTTGTCCTCTCACCTCTTTTTGTCTCCCTCTTCTTATGCCTTCTTGCACCGTGCTTTGCAGGATGGTTTTTGCAAGTCCCGATGCACTGGTGACGTGGCCATACTATAGCAGTTTCCGTTTCCTCACCACTGTGAGCATGTCATTGTATTGTCCAATGGCTTGTGTGATGGTCTGTCGGACATCGTTGTTGGTTATTTGCTGGGTATAGGAAATGCCCAGAAGTCTTCTGTAGCACCTCATCTCCGTGCTCCAACCCAACCCAACCCAAAATTCAACATTTTTACCTTCAATCTGTCCTGTATGAACCTTCTTTTAGTTTTCGTACAGTGTTTACTGTACTTTGGCAGCAATGCTCACACACTGGAATACTCAATCTCAGCTTGCAATTTATACACACATAGTGTAAGAATTTGACATAAATGCATCTGTGATTTCTAACTACTGCCAGCCAAATACACATAGAAACAATGTGGCAAGCCATATAAAATGATTTCCAGACAACCACATTCTTGTTGAATTGTGGTCTGTTTTGTTCGCTCACTCACACACAAATTAACTGAACACCCAACTAAAATTCTAAATAAAATACATAAAATCCTGAAATTTTCTTCATTAAATACTTAAAACGCAGTCATAGTCATTGTGTGGGTGTGTATGTTATGTTCTGATTTGGTATTTCATGTTTTGCTTTTGCTTCATTTAATTATTTATGTATTTGTTTTATTTATTTATTTTTCTTCTGTATAGTTCTATGAGCTCTCGTGAGGAAAGGCTTTGAACAAATGTTAATTATTATTATTATTATTATTATTATTATTATAAGTTTTAACAGCATAGAAAGTGACAGAAGGTTGTACGAACAGGGTTGAAGGTAGAAATGTGGAATTTTGGGTTATAAAACATGCTGAGACCTTGTTGTTTTAGAAAACATCAAATTCTCTGTCAAATACAATTCCGTACGTTTCCTTGGATTAAACCAATATATATATATATATATATATATATATATATATATATATATATATATATATATATATATATAGAGAGAGAGAGAGAGAGAGAGAGAGAGAGAGAGAGAGAGAGATATATATATATATATATATATATCCTATCCTATCCTGTCCCATAACCCGAAGGTCGTAGGGGCACCACAGATGATCGCTTAACCAGCATACTCCATCTTTCTCTGTCCTCAGCAGCCCTCATGGCTTCGCTCAGTGTCAAACCAGTCCATTCTCGAATGTTGTCCTCCCACCTCTTTTTCGGTCTCCCCCTTCTTCTACCTCCTTGCACTGTGCCTTGCAGAATGGTCTTTGCAAGGCCTGATGATCTGGTGACGTGGCCATACCATCGGAGTTTCCGTTTCTTCACCACTGTGAGCAGGTCATCGTGTTGTCCAATGGCTTGTGTGATGGTCTGTCGGACTTCAACGTTGGTGATGTGTTGGGTATAGGAAATGCACAGAAGTCTTCTGTAGCACCTCATCTCCATGCTTTGTATTCTTCGTTGGAGATCTGCTGTGAGGGTCCATGCTTCGCAAGCATAGGAAGATGGAGATGACCAGAGAGCGCAGCAGTCTTACTTTGGAATGTAGACTGATGGTTCTGTCTTTCCAAATGGGCTTCAACCTTGTCAGGGCAGCAGTTGTTTGTGCGATCCTGGAGAGGACTTCCTGTCGAGACCCATTGTCTGACACAATGGCTCCTAAATATTTGAAGCTGTGCACTGTGTTGAGGGATTGGCCTTGTACTTTGATGTCCGTGTTGATGCCATTGGTGTTGTTGGTCATCATTTTGGTCTTCTCTGCACTTATTTCCATTCCATAAGCTCTGGAGGTGGTGTCAAGCCTCTGTACAAGCTGTTCAAGTTCTTGTTCCTCTCCAGCCAATCCATCAATATCATCCGCAAAACGAAGATTGGAGATTGCTCTGCCCCCTATGCTGACTGTGCCTTCGTGATCTGCAAGAGCATCTGACATGATGCGCTCTAGGAAGATGTTGAAGAGTGTTGGAGAGAGTAGGCATCCTTGACGCACACCGACTGTTGTTCTGAACCAGTTCCCGATGACGCTGTTATGGAGGACTGCACTGGTAGCCTTGTCATACAGGCTTTTGATGACTTCTATAATTTTAGGGCTGATGTTGTACGCTTTCATGGTTGCCCATAGAGCTGCATGCCAGACTCGGTCAAATGCCTTCTTGAAGTCTATGAACACATGATATAGATGTTGTTGGTGCTGTAGGTATTTCTCACAGATTATTCTGAGGTTGAAAATCTGTTCAGTGGTGCTTCGCCCTGCCATGAATCCTGCTTGTTCTTCAGCTATGATTTGTTCAGCTTGTGGTTTCAACCTGTTGAGTATTATTTTCAGGAGGACCTTGCTGGGATGGCTGATGAGGCTGATGGTCTGGTAATTTTCACACTCCTGAAGGTTACCTTTTTTGGGAAGAGTGATGACAAGCGACTGGGTCCATGGTGTAGGCCATTCCCCACTCTGCCAGATCTTGTTACAGATAATGGTGAGAGCATCAGTCATCGCTTCTCCTCCTGCTTGTAGCAGTTCCGCTGGTATGTTGTCCACTCCCGCTGACTTCCCTTTCTTCAGCGATTGCACTGCTGCCTCAACTTCTTCCCGGAGAATTGGGAGGATTTCTTCTTCTTCTCTGCTCTCGGGACATGCTAGAACTGATGGGTCTCCATTTGGTGTATGGTTGTAAAGGTCAGAGCAGTACTCTGTCCATCTGTCCAAGACTTCTTGTTCTTCTGTAAGGCAAATGCCAGACTTGCTTTGGATAGTGGAGACTTTGGGCTGTTTAACACTTGTCAGCCGCTTCACAGTCTGGTAGGCCTTCTTGCTGTTGTTCTTGTTCAGATTGTTCTCTATTTCCTGGCATTGATCTTCTATCCAGTTCTCCTTTGCTGTGCGCATGCCTTTTCGGATGTCATTGTTGATTTTTCGGTAGACATCAGCTCCCTGTGAGGTGTTCTTTTTCTTTTTTAACTCTCTTCGTTTATCACACAGATCCAAAAGTTCAGGTGTGATCCACGGCTTCTTCTTTGGTCGGTGCTTGCCAAGGATCTCAGTGGCGGCATCTGTTACAGCTGAGTTGAAGGTATTGGTCATGGTGTTGACATCTACTTCGCCTGCCCCCAAAATAAGCAGTGGTGCAAATTTCCCTCCAATTGTGGCCTGAAATATTTTTGCCACCTCCGGGTCTTGCAGTTTGTCCAGGTCGAACTTCAGCCTAGTGCACTTTGCTGTATTTACTCTCTTCAAATGGAGCCGGAAAGACATCATCACGAGATCGTGGTCACTTCCAATGTCTGCTCCTGGAAAAGTGCGTGTCCTGCCAATGTTGATGCTTGATCTGAAGCGTTTCTTGACCATGATGTAGTCGATCTGGTTGTGATGTTCCCCGCCGGGACTGTGCCATGTCCATCGTCTGGATTTTTTGTGTAGACCAAGCGTGTTTGCCAGTACCAGATTGTTGTATCTGGCAAACTCCAATAGCCTCAGACCCCTGTCATTTGTCTTGTTGTTGCAGTGGGGTCCGCATGTGTCTCCCCAGTTGTGGTGCGCATCTTGGCCAACCTTGGCATTCCAGTCGCCTTGCACTATGACTATGTCCTTCTTCGGCACTTGGTCAAGGACCGCCTGTATATTTTCATAAAAATCCTCCACTTCGCTGTCTTCATAGTCTGATGTTGGGGCATAGGCCTGGATGATGGTAATGTTGAAAGGGGTTGCTCTCAGACGGATGGTAATGAGTCTACTGGAGACTGGGCGGCAACCCATGACAGTGGCTAGAATGTTCTTGTGGACCAAGAATCCAACTCCGTGTTCGTGCCTGTCATCTCTACCGCTGAAATAGAGCTTGTGGCCTTTGTCAGTCGTTGTTTCACCTAGGCCTTTCCAGCGCAGTTCGCTGATACCTAGAACGTTCCATCGATAGTGGTCCAGCTCGTGGGCCAGTTCTTCTAATTTTCCTTCCGCAGTTAGGGTCCTGACATTCCAGGTTCCTATGACGATGTTGTTTCTCGTGCGGATCTTGCTAATTTGTCCATCAGTAGCATACTTTTCACCTCCGTCCTGGTGGCCAACGGAAGGCGCGGTCCTTGTGTAGCCGGGCGACGACCGATCCGGCATGGAATTAGTGGATAGCCTCATCATGTGTTGTGTCTTGGGCAAAAAAGACCTGGCAGGGCCCAATCCTCTCCAGGCTGTTGGCCACAGCCGAAATCCACGAATACAGTGTGGCTCGCCTTGGCCCTGAGCACGTGGTCGTTGAACCTGTAGTAACGTGAGGTTCCTCCGCCCTGGCCGGTGACTTCTGTGTAGAAGACTTTCGCCCAGTGATGCCGTGCTAACATCACCCCTGTTAGTCGCCTCTTACGACATGCCGGGAAACGTTGGGTCTATTCTATTTGCCCGAACCCACAGAGCATATATATAATGTTTACTAATTATAAAGATATTTTATATTTATGTAAGCACGGGTTACAAAGAACATCCACACACAAAGGTGTTTGTTTATATATTTATGTATTTTATTTATTTTGTTGTTGGTTTAGTTAGTCAGTTATGTAGTTATTTTATTCTATAATTAAGTGGAAATGAATCTTGATTGCAGAGCTTGAGCACAAAACAGTTCTCATCAATGCCTCTGCTCATTTGACCTGGAAAATATGCCATGTTGGCTTAAACATTATTCATTTCCTTATACAACATTGTGAACTATAATGTAAAGATTCTGACTTGGATACTTTTTTTTGTATTTGAAGAAGATGTTTTGTTTTTATGCTTGCAGTTTGGAGGAGGTGTCAGAGTTGGAATATAGGCCAGTGATCTTTCGTGGGGAATTTGATCATTCTCGCGAGATGCTGATAGGGCCTCGCAGCAATGTTCTCAAAGAGGGTGGAGGTCTGGTCTCTGCCGGCAACCAGTCCGGGGCTAACGTCGTAACACCTTTTAAACTGACCGGTAGAGACAGCAATAACAACTACAACAATGATAGAGAGTGAGAATAGAGTTTTTAAGATTTGTTTGTGGGTGTACAGATGTGAAATGTAATGGACTGATGCTATGATGTCTAAAGTGGCAATGGTGTAATAATTAAAAACAAAATAACAGTGTAATCCAACATAAAGCAACTGATGCATAATTTCAGAAGCATTGCGCACGGCAGTGGAAAAGTTGTTGCCTTGAATGCTTATGTGTTGCTGCAGACCTTCAACTTCAGTACTGATCTGCACACCCATCCCGTAATTCGGAAGTCATTGGGGCAAAACGGATGATTGTTTAACCAGCGTATGCCATCTTTTCCTGTCCTCGGCAGTCTTCATGGCTTCACTCAGTGTCAGGCCAGTCCATTCTCGAACGTTGTCTTCCCACCTCTTTTTCTGTCTCCCTCTTCTTCTGCCTCCTTGCTCCATGCCTTGCAGGATGATCTTTGCAAGACCTGGTGCTCTGGTAATGTGGCCATGCCATCAGAGTTTCTGTTTCCTCACCACGTTGAGCAGATCATCGTGTTGTCCAATGGCTTGTGTGATGGTCTGTCTGACTTCGTTTTTGGTGATGTGCTGGGTATAGGAAATGCCAGGAGTCTTCTGTAGCACCTCATCTTCATACTTTGTATTCTTCATTGTAGGTCTGCTGTGAGGTCCATGTTTCACAAGAGTTTAGGAAGATGGAGATGACAATGGAGCACTACAACCATACTTGGAGTGTAGACTGATGGTCCTGTCTTTCCAAATGGGCTTCAACGTTGTGAAGGCAGCAGTTGTTTGTGTTATCCTGGAGAGGACTTCCAGTCGGACTCACTGTCTGATACTATGGCTCCAAATAATGTAAGCTGTGCAACATTTTGCCTTGGACTTAGATGTCTGTGTTGATGCCAGTGGTGACCTGCATTATGTGTGCTCAATACCATTGTTTTATTGGTAACTAAGATCATCTGGGGTTTTATCCTACTCCTTATTTTATTTGCACACAGCAAAGGCTAACTGGATAGAAAATCAATGCCAGGAAATAGAGAACAGTCTGAACAAGAACAACAGCAAGAAGGGCCTACCAGACTGTGAAGCGGCTGACAAGTGTTAAACAACCCAAGGTCTCCACGATCCAAATCAAGTCTGACATATGCCTTACAGAAGAACCAGAAGTCTTGGACAGATGGACAGAGTACTGCTCTGACCTTTACAACCAAACACCAAACAGAGACACATCAGTTCTAGCATGTCCCCAGAACTGAGAAGAAGGAAGA
Source organism: Oncomelania hupensis (assembly GCA_036898135.1). NCBI lineage: Eukaryota > Metazoa > Mollusca > Gastropoda > Littorinimorpha > Pomatiopsidae > Oncomelania > Oncomelania hupensis. The sequence goes on from CM072527.1 coordinate 7,039,138, forward strand.
AATCCTCCCAATTCTCCAAGAAGTTTCGGCAGCAGTGCAATCGCTGAAGAAGGGGAAGTCAGCGTGAGTGGACAACATACCCGCGGGATTGCTTCAAGCAGGAGGAGAAGCAATGATTGATGCACTCGCCATTATCTGTAACAAGATCTGGCACAGTGGGGAGTGGCCTACACCATGGACCCAGTCGCTTGTCATCACTCTTCCCAAAAAAGGTAACCTTCAGGAATGTGAAAATTACCACACCATCAGCCTCATCAGCCATCCCAGCAAGGTCCTTCTGAAAATAATACTCAACCGGTTGAAACCCCAAGCTGAACAAATCATAGTTGAAGAACAAGCAGGATTCAGGCCAGAGCAAAGTACCACTGAACAGATTTTCAACCTTAGAATAATCTGCGAGAAATACTTACAGCACCAACAACATCTATACCATGTGTTCGTAGACTTCAAAAAGGCGTTTGACTGAGTCTGGCTTGCAGCTCTTTGGGCAACCATGAGAGTGTACAACATCAGCCCTAACATTATTGAAGTCATCAAAAGCCTGTATAATAAGGCTACCAGTGCAGTCCTCCACAACAGCGCCATCGAAAACTGGTTCAGAACAACAATCGGTGTGCGTCAAGGATGCCTACTCTCTCCAAGACTCTTCAACATCTTCCTAGAGCGCATAATTTCAGATGCCCTTGCAGATCACGAAGGCACAGTCAGCATAGGGGGTAGAGCAATCTCCAACCTTCGTTTTGCAGATGACATTGATGGATTGGCTGGAGAGGAACAAGAACTTGAACAGCTGGTACAGAGGCTTGACTCCATCTCCAAAGCCTATGGAATGGAAATACGTGCAGAGAAGACCAACATGATGACCAACAACACCAATGGCATCAACACGGACATCAAAGTCCAAGGCCAATCCCTCAAAACAGTGCATAGCTTCAAATATTTAGGTGCCATTGCATCAGACAATGGGTCCCGACAGGAAGTCCTCTCCAGGATTGCACAAACAACTGCTGCCCTGGCGAGGTTGAAGCCAATTTGGAAAGACAGGACTATCAGCCTACATTCCAAGGTAAGACTGCTGCGCTCCCTTGTCATCGCCATCTTCCTATATGCTTGCAAAACATGGAGCTTCACAGCAGATCTCCAACGAAGAATACAAAGCATAGAGATGAGGTGCTACAGAAGACTTCTGGGCATTTGTTATACCCAGCACATCACCAACGACGAAGTCTGACAGACCATCACACAAGCCATTAGACAACACGATGACCTGTTCACAGTGGTGAAAAAACGGAAACTCCGATGGTGTGGTCACGTCACCAGATCATCAGGTCTTGCAAAGACCATCCTGCAAGGCACAGTGCAAGGAGGTAGAAGAAGAGGGAGACCAAAAAAGAGGTGGGAAGACAACATTCGAGAATGGACTGGTTTGACACTGAGCGAAACCATCAAGGTTGCTGAGGACAGGGAAAGATGGAGTACGTTGGTTAAACGATCATCTGTGGTGCCCTATGACCTCCAAATTATAGGATAAGATGGGTTTATTTTATCTTATTCTTTTCTTTTTTTTTACTCTAAGCGCATTAAACCTGAATGTTACAGTTTCTTATTTAATCTCTTTGAGTTACATTTTAAAAGTTCTGAGTCTGGGTAATGCTTCTTGTAAGAATTCAGTGTTTCTTTCCTTGAAATAAACAAGAATATCAGAAATTAATAAACCATTAATTTGTGTTTGATTAGACATGAATCAGTGTTTTTGTTTTGTGTTTGACTCACACATATAGGAATGTGAGTATATTATGTATTTACCCTCCCAAAACTTTTTTCAAGATATTTGCAAATCTGTGCCAGATGAGACCTAAATAGTTCAAAAATGACATAAACAAGTTTTTTCAGTCCATATATATGTCTTTCCGCTGTCAGCCATGAGTGCATTTGGAACCGGAGGTCAAGGCCATCTCAAGGTGAAGAGCGTAGAAAGATCAAAGTTGGTATTTCAGTGTTTTTTTTTTTCTGGCACTCATTTTCATGTTAAATATTGCAAGTTCCATAAGGATCATGTGAGTCATACGGGCTTTGCCCTTCTAGTTTTGTTTTTGTGTTGTACACATGCACACCGACTCAACCAAAGCTTTTAGGTTTTGAAGTTAGTTCAGCCAGGCTAGCTATAAATAGCTTCGCCGGTGCTCTTTTTTCCTTTCCTTTCACTGAAAGGGAGGGTGTAGGCAAGCTATAAATAGCCCGCAGCCAGCAAAATGTGGGAGAACCTAAGAGTGCTGCTCACATAGGCATTGAGCTGGTGTGCATGAAAGCATATATAATCTGTTGTGTGTGGCTAAAGAAATGTGAAAGTCTGTGAACTGTATTTTTGTGTGACAGAGAATGGATTCTGGTGAACAGAGGATGGGTACCAGCTCATCAGACAGACCCCAGGACACGACAGGAAGGACAGGTGGATAATTGCACACAGCTTATTCTATTTTTGTAAATTTTGGAGGGAGGGGGAGGGGGAGAGGTAGGGGGAAGAAGGAGAGGAGGGGACGTAATAGTGTGATTGTTTGGGCACACGCTAGCAAGTTCAGCAACGTCAGGAAGGGTTAGTACTTGGATGGGTGACCATACTTTGAAGGCAACCACCAAACCACATAAAAAGATTGAAACGAGAGCACAACACATTCAAGTCCACCCAGCTGTGAATGGGTATCTGGATATGTTTAGACCTGGGGAAAGTGAATTAGCAAGGAAGGGGAGATAGCACCTCCATTATTAAGCTGGCTTAGAGAAAAGAGAGGGCCCTATAACGCTTACCTCCCCAACGACTAAAAGGTTAGGGGGATGCTTTTACCTTGTAAGATTTCTGGATTTAAATTATACAGTAGAGAAGTACTTTGATAAGACTCTGTTTCTTTTTCTCCTTATTTTTCCTGTTAGTAAAGAGGCCAGCTTGGATTGTTTATTATTTATTAATATAATTTATTGATAATTTATTGATTTACTTGTTGGTTTCAGATCGAAGGAGAAGTAGAAGTTTCCGGTATTGTGAGAACACAAGAGCAAGTAAGGAGCTTACACGCAGTATACACTTTATTGCAATGTACAGAGGTCACGCTAACACTTTCGGATTGCATCTTTGTATTCAAACAGACCCTTGCAAAGCCTTGTATTTAGTTTTCATCAGTAAACTAACGAGAATTTGATAAAGCCTATAATAGTTTCTACTAGGATTCTAAACAATACAAATACAACACAACACGTGTTTATTACAACAGGGTGCTGACTCACAGTTTACATTGTAAGCTTGTACAAAGTAAAGAAGGAGGCTTTCACTGACAATGATGTATTTTCAAGGCTGTAATTTTTTCTGTAGTAAAAAAAAAAAAAAGGATTTCAAGAAATCAATCAATCCATTGTTTATTTAATGTCTTTTTACAAATTGTGATATTAGAGACACACAAAGTTATTTTTTTTTAATTTTTACAATTTGTTTACGATTGATCCATTGACAACATATGCAACAATTACAAGAAAAGATGGGAAGCCATTCAAATGTATTTCAAGACATTTACATACATAGCTGAAAACTAAGCGTTTTTAAAAGTGTTGTGGCTCTTCTTTATCCTAACGAAAAAAACAAAAGGAAAACTTTGAGTTATAGGCCGCAATTGGAACTATCTGCAAGGAAAAAATTATCAAAATGAGGTCAGCCAATGTTTAGATTTAGCGCAAAATGTGTTAAGGAAAATGGTGAAGCACAGTTACTTTTGAGAAAGTACAGATAGAATGATCTAGCATGCTTAGCAGTAGTTAAAGTGTCCGCAAAGTAAAAATGATGAAGTTCAGTTCAGTTATCCTTGAGATAAGGCATAAAGCCTGTTTAGAACAAAAAAGAGAAATTGGGAGTGACGGACGGTCCAACAACTGGACTGCTACTGAAGGATGGCCCATGATTTGAAGTTCTTGTATACCAAAACTCAACAGAATCGCTTCAGTTGTTTTCAAGATAGTGAGCCTAATGTGTTTGCCAACAAAAATACTTCAGTGACCTTGACCTTTGTGGTAGAACAAATAATGATGGCATGGGAGACAGGCCACTAACCTAGTTTAGTGAAGTTCCTATGAAGTTTGGTCTCAATCAATCCAGTGGTTCTTGAGCTATGGCTTCTACTGGACTGCCTGACAGACAGACAGACAGTTCTGATTCCCCCAGCCTATTTCAAAGTTTTTCCAGCGGGTCTTTGTGTGTGTTATTTTCTTTTTAGAACAAAATATTGTTTTCTTGCAGCGTTCACCATTTATGCCGAAGACGGAACAAAGCACTTCAAACAGGCAGCAGGGTTACTGGCTGTACAGAGACCTCAATGCCATGGCTCAGAAAGCTGACACTGCCCCTGTCTTTGTAGATCTGGATATTAGTAAGTTGTGTATTATTTTTATTATTTATTTTATCAAGTGTAGATCCAAAGTAACAATTTGCTGTAAAGCGCTCACCTGCATACACACACATACACTCCCTGGGATAACTATATAACATGGATGAGATTTCCAATTTAAATCAGAATTCTGGATTCACATTCTTTTGCTTTTTTCTGTTCTTTTTTTATTTCTTTGTTGTTGTTGTTGAAAGTTCTTAATTGACTGCATCCAATATTTATACATAAAATCTGACACTCTGCCATGACTCAGTTGGGGCAGTCAAGTCCTCAATAAATATTAAGAAGGATGGCTATTGTGTCAGCAAGCCTACAAAATGGTCACATACCACTGACGCTAGCAGTCAAGAAACGCAATTCAATTCCATTCTGAACTGTGTTGTTTTGTGAAACTTTGTGTTTATATATGTGACTAGGTAAAGGTAGTCCCATAGCCTTGTGACCGTAGGAGAGCGTGATGTTGGAGATCACACTTATCTTGGGCCAGCGTAATGAGGGTGATGCCCATCTCTCTCCCTCGCTGCTTTACCTTCCCCACCCTTAAAAGAGTAGGTACTCAGTCACAGTTGAGTCCACTGGGGGCGTTGTTCTTATGTCGCTTCACGTTTTGCGGTCACCCATCTAAGTGCTAACCGCACTGGACGGTGCTTAACTTGCGACACAGTAGCGAGTGCTCCAACCACTGCGCTATCCGACACCCCTATATATATATATATATATATATATATATATATATATATATATATGTGACTATATGCCACAATTGCAACACAATGAAATTGGAGGTTGTTTTTGAACCGTTGTTGCAGAAATGTTGCTCCTCTGACTCCTCTTTAATTGTCCACTGTCATGCCACACAATGTTTGTATTGTCCTACGTATTGCAGAATCAAGTGTACCTGGCGGGCCACTAGGAGGACAAACCAGAGTCTCCTTGAGAAATGAACACATGTCCTATATCATCACATGGTAAGTTTTCTCTGTGTGGGTGCGGATGCATAAGTGAATGCAAAATATTTTGAGTAAAAGTTTAGTTTGCTGTGTGTGTGTGAAGGGGGAGTGCAAATGGGATCTGATCTTGCCTTTTTGTGAAAAAAAGGGGTTTTTAGCTAGCACCACACATTTTTTTCCAGGACTCCACTTTTTTCTAAGTACATGGGAGTGCTCTTTCAGTACATGGGATTCCCATTTGTATTGCATGGGAGTAGTGTTTTAAGTACATGGGAGTGCTCTGTCCTGGATGGGCAGTGTTTTTTGGTCAAATTTGAAGTAAAAGGGATATGGTCAGGAGTTGACATAGGTCAACTTTTTGACAGAAGGAACCATTTGTTTTATCTCATTTTTAGTTTAATGTTGCACTCTTTCCATTGAAAAAAAAACACTTTTCGATTACTTGTCCAAAAGATCAGTTTGCCATAATACACACTTGTGTGTGTGTGCTCTGTGTTTTTAAGTAATGTTTATGTTTGGATTGTGCTTGTGCCTTGCGAAAATATGCAGCTGAATGGATGTGTGTGTGCGTTTGTTTAAGTGTGTGGGTGTATGCCTGAGTATGTGTGAGTGTGCCTTCATACACAAAAGGGTCATTCATGAGCTTTCCCTTCGTTTTTCTGGATCAGTAAGTTGTCAGTAAAATACAAATATGTTATTTACATTTAAAAGTTGAAGGGCTTTTGGTATAGTTTGGCATTGAAGTTTTATTCAAGGTCTTAACCCAAGTTTTTAATTTTAGAAAAATATGCAATAACAATTAAAGAAACATGATCACTAATGTAAATAAACGTTTATGTAGTGGTTCTGTATTAGCATAGAGTTAGAAACTGATAACTAAACTTGAACAGTGAGTACATTACAATATTTAACTAATTTGCAGTAAAGAAAATTTGCTGGAAAATTCGGATGACCATTTGTGTGTGTGTTTTTATTTTATTTTTTAGGTACTCTTTGTCAGCCATCACATTCTACATGTGGTTCAAGCGCTACAGACGACCACAACCACCAGACTCAGCCATCAACTATCTCATCAAGCAGCAGAAACAGAGGTAGCCAAGATGCTGCCTCGGTGCAGCGCAGTTAACGGAGTATCATGAGGGATGTTTAGAATGTTGCAAGTTTGAATACCAAGTTGCAGGCAGGGAGAACTGCCTCCATAAGCCACTAAGCCTATGAGCAGTCACGGCTTCATAATTTACTTGTTATGAATTCTTACAGGAACAGTAGAGAGAGGCTGTGTTATACGATTTCCTTCAGCTTTTGTGGTGTTTGTTAGATACATTGGCATACTACAATTGATTAAGGCTGTGGGGTATCTACAAGGTGGCTAAAAGGTAACTCCCTATTGGGAATTGCATATAACTTTTGTGAATAGTACTGCCTTGCATCAAACACCATGCACTGTGATCCTGACAGCGGTAGAATGTACAATTGCGGACTTATATCACTGTGACCACAGCAGCCTTTAATGGCCAATCACCTGGCACAGTCTTTACAGCTTCTGATTTGTCATTGTCGGCTGGGCCAACTCACGTAATGTTATAAACTTTTTTTGTGGAATGATGGTAGGGTTTTGATAGAGCCTGAAGCGACTCTCAAGTTCCAACGTTGAATTGTATATTATATATATGATTACGTACAGCCATAGTATTGGTGATAGCAGTGAAGTTATTGAAACTGTAATTTGCAGCATGAAGGTGACCTTCATTTAAACAGTTGTTACAAAATTGATAATTATGTGGCAAGTGTCATATTGGACTGTGTGAAGTGTTGAAGAGTGTGTGAATTAAATTCAGAAAATGAATAAAACATTGTGTGTTGTATTAGTATCTGTAGACAAATTCAAGACTAACTTCTTGACTCTCACTCTCTGTCTCTCTCTGTCTCTCTCTGTCTCTCTCTGTCTCTCTCTGTCTCTCTCTCTCTCTCTCTCTCTCTCTCTCTCTCTCTCTCTCTCTCTCTCTCTCTCTCTCTCTCTCTCTCTCTCTCTGTAATTAAATGGAGAAGGTTCATTTGTACGCTTGCAAGCTGTTCATGAATGTGCCTATGAGAACGCCAAATGACATGATTTACAGCGATTTAGGCCGTTACCCTTCCTTATTGAATCCGCCGCTTAATGCATTCAGTACTGGTTTACAGTCCTGAAACAATCAGATTGTTGCTATTCTAAGATGGCATATTGATCACTACTAGGTATGCATGATAGAGGGCACCAACATTTGGTGACGAAGATAAAGTTGCTGCTATGTGGCTGTGGCTTTGGTCTTGTGTGGCTATTTGGTGGTGTGGAAGACGAAAAGCTGCTGCTATGTGACTTTAAAGAGCGCTTAAGAGGAAATTATTGCCAACATTGGTTTACCCATTTGCAGGACAGTGTACGTTTTGATGTCTACCATAGCTTTAAGGACTGCATTGGGAGAGAAATATGTCCCTGTACAGAACTGCATTTGCCAGATTCAGACTAGGTGTGTCTTTTCAATGCACATAGACATTGGTACTCTCAGAATGAAGACAGTAGGTCATGTCCATTTTGTCTTGGCGTCATTGAAGATGAAGTGCATATTGTCTTCCGTTGCCCAGTCTATACTGATATCAGACAACGTTACATGCAACAGGTTGGTAATGTAGGCAGTCATGCTGATATGCAATTTGCTAAAAAGTCAAAAAGAGTCAGAAATGGTTAGAATAGTGAAATTCTTGTTCTTGGCATGGCAGGCTTGGCAGTCACGCATAATAACTTAAAGACCAGATGTTAATACTGATGACTTGAAAGCTATTATTACTTCAGATTATAACGGATTGGAACACACGTGACTTTATGAACAAAACCAGAATAAATAAATGTGACATTCCCCTTGACAGAAAGTCAAAGCTCCAAACATGTTGTAAAGGTTGCGAGTTTGACTTAAGTGTTTGAAATTAATGTTATTAGTCTAACCAGCGAATGTGTTTAATATGCAATTTTGATGGAAGTGTACAGTATTCTCCATGTTCTATTGGCTAGAATTTGTTAGATCTAATATTTATCTTGTTATACTTTTTGCAATGATCACTCTTGTGTTCTGCATTAAAGTTCTAAATCTGAAGTCTCTGTAATTTCAGTTGAATAGTCCCCTTTAGGATGAGGGCCAGATGTTAAAAAGTAGGCCACTCTTTATTTAACAAAGGTATTAAAATAGGCAGTTGTACTTTTTAATTTTTTTTTTTTTGTTGTTGCAATTTTACTACCTTCGTTAAATAAAGAATTCTCTTATCTTTTCTTCTCTCTCTCTCTCTCTCTCTCTCTCTCTCTCTCTCTCTCTCTCTCTCTCTCTCTCTCTCTCTCTCTCTCTCTCTCGCAGTATTTATTTTTTTTTAAAAATAATTAGTATGTTTATTATTTTTAAATAATGACCAATCCTATCCTATTTTATCCCGTTACTCTAAAGTCATTGGGGCACCACAGTTGATCAGCGTAGTCCATCTTTCTCTATCCTCCATGGCTTTGCTCAGTGTCAAACCAGTCCATTCTCGAACGTTGTCCTCCCAACTCTTTTTCTGTCTCCCTCTTCTTCTGCCTCCTTGCACCATGCTTTGCAGAATGGTTTTTGCAAGATCTGATGCTCTGGTGATGTGGCCATACCATCAGAGTTTCCATTTCTTAACCACTGTGAGCATGATATCATGTTGTGTGATGGTCTGTTAGACTTCATCGTTCGCAATGTGCTGGGTATAAGAAATGCTCAGAAGTCCTCTGTAGCATCTCATCTCCATGCTTTGTATTTTTCATTATAGGTCTGCTGTGAGGGTCCATATTAGCAAGTATATAGGAAGATGGAGAGGACAAGGGAGCGCAGCAGACTTAACTTGGAGTGTAGACTGATGGTCCTGTCTTTCTAAATGAGCTTCAACGTTGTCAGGGCAGCAGTTGTTTGTGCGATCCTGGAGAGGACTTCCTGTCGGGACCCATTGTCTGATACAATGATTCCTAAATGTTTGAAGCTACTAAAGAATATATACCCATATTCTTTGAAGCTACGCACAGTGTTGAGGAATTGGCCTTGGACTTTAATGTCCATGTTGATACCATTGGTCTAGTTGGTCATCATTTTGGAAATAACAGCATTAAATATTAATTCATAAATTGTATTATTCACTGCATTTCGGTTGGACATGGATTCTTCAATAGTTTGTATTCCCGTGGGTTGGACCAATACAATAGTTATTACCATTTGGCGCAATTCTCAAGCGGAGCACGTTATCAAAGAAGCATCCGGGTAGCTTGCGTGCAGCATGAGCAGACGATCGATCAATCATAGCAACAAGGACGCTTGCGGGAAACTTGGCACTGGTTCAGTTGTTGGAGTTTTACCTCTGACTTAAGCCGCACACATGTCCACAATGCTTGTTAACACTCTACCGGATTTACGGCGCCTGTAAATGACCGGGTACTCAGTCGCCAGCGGTTATCAGAGAGACCCAGACGAGAGATATTAACTCGATGAATGCGGAGAAGAAAGTACTGCTAGTCTGGGCACATGCTCTTGTGACGTTGTGTTATTTTGAGGTTTCTGTCGGCGGCAGTGATATCAGTGAACTAACAGATCAATGAAGTAATCGATACGGTATCAGGAAGGTGCCAAAAGCTTTTGCCTTGCAATCTATCGATCCACTGTAGTTGCGTTGACGTGCGCGTCAGAAAAATGCAGTTTTTATTGGGGCAAGCACTGATCGAGTTAACTGTCTTCTACTTATATCATCACCTTTGGTGTACTGAAATGATAGTTTGTGTACTGTTATAGCAAAGCCTGAATAGTAAACGGCCAATATTGTACTGTGATAAAATACCAGACTTTAATTAATACTCAGGTTTGGGGCTACCGGATATATATAGTGCTTGAACTGCGGTCACAGTCTTGATTATACTTTGCAGCCAACAAGCCAATGGATTAGAAATTTCTAATTTGATTAGAGTGTGGTTCCAAGTGATCTCGCAGAAGCCATAAGGTTTATAAGCCAGAAGTGTTTACATTTTAGTTGAAGCTATTGTTGCTGTGGTTACAGTATACAGTTACTACTACTACTACTACTACTACTACTACTACTACTACTACTACTACTACTACTACTACTACTATACTACTACTGCTACTACTACTATATAAGGATGACAAAATGTTGATGGTTTGTTTCACTGCCTCATTTTAAGTACAGAAGACTGATTTGCACGTGTTGTGTTTGATCATGGTGAAGATTGGATCTGTGCTCCTAAACTCCAATTGTGTAGAAGAATAAACACTGATGTAGTTTCAAACTACATACATGTCAAGTCTTACGTTTTTTCCGTAATTCTTACGTATTTTTAATTTTTTTTTCACCTTACGCCGTAAGATAAAAATCTTACGTATTTTTATTTTCCCCGCCCCCCTTTTTTTTTAATCCGAAATTTTTATTTTATTTTATTTTTAATCCGAAATACAGCCTAGAGAACAATTCTGAGTCACGCTCGCTCGCGATCGTGATCTCGGAGGAAGTAATATATATATATTACATTTATAGCATGCTGAGTGTGTTGGTTAATTAGTTGTTTTTTTCGGAACATATATAATATACATATTATCCATGCAAGTAAAATCTAGGTGTTTCCTTTAGGCAAAAGCACAGCAGTTGCGGTGCACACTGCCTAGGAATTAGTGGGGACATGAGCTGTTCAACCTTTCCTCATTTGAATTAGACTTAAGCACTATACATTGAAATCGCTGACTTAAATGTATTCAAGCAGGAAGATGGCCAATTGTGGACATATGCTGACATTTTGTTTACAGAACACAATCTGAATAAGATAGATCTGCAAATGTGACATTTTATTTTGAATTTGTCATTGAACGTGCACAAGTACTGTGACTATATTTAGATCCGGGAAAGGTGTCGGATAGCTCAGTGGCTGGAGCACTCGCTACTGTGTCGCAAGTTAAGCACCGTCCAGTGCGGTTAGCACTTGGATGAATGACAGCAAAACATGAAGTGACAAATGACAACGCCCCCAGTTGACTCAACTGTGACTGAGTACCTACTCTGTTAAGGGTGGGGAAGGTAAAGCAGCAAGGGAGAAGATGGGCATCACCCTCATTACGCTGGTCCAAGATAAGTGTGATCTCCAACATCACGCTCTCCTATGGCCACAAGGCTATGGGACTACCTTTACCTTTTTTTTTTTTAAAGGTAAAGCAGTGAGGGAGAGGAGATGTGCCCCCCCACCGTCCCTCCTACTCTCCACTTTGGAAGCTTGCTCTGAGAAAACAAAGGTCCCTAATGCCAGAGCTCTCCCTCTCAACTGAAAGGTTATTCGAAAATCTGTGCGCCTTGAATCTTTGTAACTGCCAGAGATGTATGCCTTATAAATCAATATAATTATTATTTATTTATTACTATGACCCTTGCCGTTTGCCTTTCATAGCTGTGCAGTGAGGCTGTACACACAAAGTTTGCAACGTTCTACGTACTATCTGAGGCGTTTTCAAACTTCTTTCTGTTCAATATGTTTAGTTTGAAAAAAAAGTTGTAATAATAATAAATCGAAATTTCCTTGCTCTTAACACAGGGCATTGGTTGTTTTAATCTCTTCAATGTATAGATAGTTTTGTAAGTCTGTGTCCTTTGAAACCAGGTATGTAAAATGTGCCGGCTCGTCATTCAAAACCTGTTTCAAGGAGAACACATATTGTCCAATATCTTGTGTTTGGAGTTATATTGGATTTGAAGTGCAGTGATTTAGAGAGTTCTCATACTTCAACTTCACGCTGTTTATCACAGACCTTTGAGGCACACAGGGTAGCTGATGCAGGTGTATGGTACTTAAGTATAGTTTCACATACTCTGGTTGATTTTAATCTTTTTTTTTCACCTGTGACCACACCTTCTACAGTCGGGTGAAAGCAATTATAAAACCATTATGATGTGACATATGATATTGCTATACTTTGGGCAAAGGCTGGGTCTTGATCTGAATGGGTGTGTAATTTGTCATCTTGATTGATGAGACCTTTATCTACAAGAGATTTTCATTGCATTTCTAAATAAGAGCTGGTCTTTTCTATTGGTCCTTGGTCAGGGTGTGTACTGTTATTTTGGTGAGAGCTATAGCAGGTATAGCGATTATATTCTGTCTTTGTAAGGCTTAGTAGACTGGCTTGATCCCTAACAGGATATATAAGCACATTTAAAGTGCGGAAGACAGCAAATCCTGCAGTTTTGCGCTGATGTCTTATTGGTGGGATTCAATTCAATTCAATTCAATTCAAACAACTTTATTTATCCAGATTTGGCAATTACAATGGGTGTATGAGTGCTCTCTAATTAATTTTGTAAAAAAATCACAACAATATCTGACATACATGAGGATGTCTACAAACAATAACAACTTGCACAAAACAACTTGCACAAAACACAGCGGCAGCCCCCCGACACCATCCGTACATACACACTGCCCATGCTCACACATACATCCAGTTCATAAGACATTTACCCAACACAGGCATACATCACCAGCAGCACTCACCACAGAAACAGGCATAAAAATAACAAGGTAGAAGATTCATTAAAGGAAAGAGCAGCTAAGATTAGTTATTATCAAGCTAATTTTTTTTACATTTAGTTTTATTATTGGGATTGTTGCGTTCGAGGAAATAATATGAGAAATTATACAAACTGATAAAAACAAAGTTTTAGAAAGAATAAAATAATTACCACTGTTCATAATTTAAAGCTATTTTCTGACCTCTTTCTGTTCATTTTTTAAAGTTTGAACAAGATTTTGATAAATAAAGCCAGGTTTACTGGTCAGCAGATCCAGTCCTACCACTACTACTACTACTACTACTACTACTACTACTACTACTACTACTACTACTACTACTACTACTACTACTGCTGCTACTACTACTACTACTACTACTACTACTACCACTGCTACTACTACTACTACTATACTACAAATTAATTATTAATAAATTAATAAATTAATTAATAAATAAACTATGAATGAACTTCAGATGTGTGAAAGACAAATGTGCAAATAAATGAGTATAATTAATATTTAAACAACCTAACAAATCAGTCAGACAAAATCAGAACAAAGAAAACAAAATGAAAATAGAACTTGAAGAGTACAACTACTCACTAGATACAGAATTTTTGTCAGTGATAATAAGAAAAATATAAATAAATAAATAAGTAAATAAATAAATAAATGAACGTACTGTTAACATTTTTTTGAAAGTTTGATTGCAAAATTAATTTTCCCGGGTACATTTTGCACCATAATTTCTCTTATTCTGGTGTTGTAGCGATTCCTCCACAAACCATGGTCATCAGTTTGCAGTGAAATTGTGTGTGCAATAAAGAAACTGATAGTTCACAACATCCAATGGTACATTTTGCTAGATAATGTGCTTGGATCAGTAAGAAATGCTGAGCTAGCTGATGGTGAAAGAAAAGTAGTATGTTGATGGAAGAAACTGTGAGTTGTGTTGTAAACTAGTGTCAAGATGTTCAGTGGACCACAAGACTATAGCAGGCTTGATCTCAAGCAGTTTGGTGGACACAAAGATGAGGTAAGTTTCTTCTGTCAATATTATTTTTAAAATTTTAAATTTTATTGTAATTTAATTTAATTCATTTAAATATAAAGTAATATTTTATTCTTATGTACTTATGTATTTATTAATTTATATATTTTTGTTTATTTGTGTAATCATGAATTTATCTGTAGTATTTATATTTATTTACTTGTTTTGTTTGTTTATTTTATTTAATAATGGTATTGGAAGCAGTCAAGCTAAAACAAACAAACAAAATAAATAATTGATTTCTTTTTGTCTTTCTATAATAGCAGTTCAGATGAAGAAAAAGAATGTTATAACATTCATTATTATTATTATTATTATTATTAGTAGTAGTAGTAGTAGTAGTAGTAGTAGTAGTAGTAGTAATTTCTAGAGCTTATAGTTATTTATTAATTTATATTTTCTTTGTAGTACTTATTTATTTAATTTTTAAAATAAATTATTATTTTAATTATGTATTTATAATATTTAAAAAAAAATTATTATTTTTTTTGATACTTTTTTCATGATTATTCATGATTATTTTTCTTATTTGAATTTATGTTGTGTTTTAATAATGCTTTTATGATGAAATCTTTGATTATCAAGCCCACGATTCGAAAATAATAATATTTGAATTAGCAAAAGTGAAAGTTGAAACATCTGATTTTTATAATACATTTTTATAAATTAAAAATAATTAGTTTGTTTATTTAATAATTGTTTATATTTATTGTATTCTGATTTGGTTTGGAAGGTCAACTCTGTGGCATTTTCACATGATTTTCAAATGCTGGTAACTGGGTCAGATGATCAGAGGGTGAGAGTCTTCAACGCAGGCACAAAGCAGTTCATCTGCAAACTCAAAGGTCATGAAGGTTAGTAGCTTTTTATTTTTCTTAGAGCTTATTTCTTAAGTCAGTAGTTTATTATTATTATTATTATTATTATTATTATTATTATTATTATTATTATTATTATTATTATTATTATTATTATTATTATTATTCTCAATATGTTGAGTTCTTAGCAATTGCAGAACTTTACACTGTATTCAGAGCTGTGCAGGAAGCCAATGATCGCAAAGGTCCTTACTGTAGTTAATGCAGGGTGGAGAATTTTCCTCGGATCCGCGGATTTCCGCGGAAGGCATTTGCATTTCCGAGAAAAAAAAATATCGAGTTCCGAGATTTTTATTTTTTGTCCGATATATTTTTCACGGAACACCTCCATGCTGCATCCGTTATTTTGTCGGTCATTCAATGCTTTCAGAGAAAGCGCCCGCTCGCGACTGTTATACAGAGCTATGCTATAAGGCCTACTATATAGACCTACTATGAGCAAGAAAACAAAATCGGGCGACCTGGACTGGGAACAGTAGCCTATAAAGACCGTGCATCCTCCTTCCTTTGTGTTACTTGTCCCCTATACGCATTGTGTCTGGGGACGTTAATTTACTTACCTAACCAACCATCCTTTGTGTTACGCTTCAGCGATTCTTTTCATTTTCTTCCAGGGGGCTTTGCCCCCATGGACCCCCTACCGGGGCTTGGCCCCTGGACTCCACCGGGGCCTAAGGCAGCTGGATTTCAGAGATTTCTTGATTCAGTTGTTCTCCACCCTGTTAATGTGGAGTTTGTAAAAAAAAAAAAAATTAAAAAGAAAAAACGATAAATAAATAAAATTGCATTGTCGACTGCCTTTTTTTTTTTGCACATAGATAAAAATGTGAATTTAAATAATATTCACAAAGTATAGCAGTAAATGTAAGTGCTTATAATTACACAACATATTGAGTAAAGAGCAATTAAACTGGTATATTGATGTGGTAAAATGGCTTGATGAAAGGAGATCAAATCGGGCCTTCAGAGAAAACTCCTTCAGTGGGCCTAAAATGTTGACAGGTAATAAGTTTACAGGCCAATCTCAGTTTGTAACACACTGGTTTCAGGTGCGGTGAAGAGCGTAACAGTGTCACCAAACAGCAAGTACATAGCCAGTGGGTCCTATGACAAAACAGTGCGCATATGGGTCACGGCCTCCGCACAGTGTGTGCATGTACTCACGGGTAATCATGCACAACCCTCTCTCACTTTTTCGTTATATTACCTTTTACTTGCAGTTTGGTTTGTTTGTCTTCACTATGCATATCACAGTCAGCAATTGCACTATTTCTGAATGTATTTACTATTTACATTGATTTCATTTGTTTGTTATTATATAGCACTAGAGCTGCTCAAGACCCCGGTCGATACGGGATCTCACTCAAACTGCCAGTGGTGCCCTCTTGCTGCCTTTGGTTTGCCTTTGGTTTAACATACCAAACCACTGCCATTCCAAACATTTCATATTATTTGTATTTCTTGTAATTTGTGATTTTCACAAATATGCTGATGACACAGAGTAGCTTGGATGAACAGTAATGAGCTCATGCTCAACATGAACAAAACAGAGACAATGGCAGTCGGTACTTCCGAGCGCCTCAGACTGGTAGAGGGTGACTCCCTGGACATTGATGGTAGCACCATTCAGCTCCAATGCTCTGTGAAATATCTTGGAGTCAAAATTGACCAAACTTTGTCGATGCAAAATCAGATTGGAAGCATTTGCCGTGGTGCTTTCCTTGAATTGAGACATATCGCTTCCATTCGGCCTTTTTTTTATCCGAGACTGCGTGCGCGAAATTGGTTAAAACTTTTATCACATCACGTCTGGATTTTTGTAATTCGGTATTGCTGGGTCTACCAGCAGAACAGATAAATCGTCTCCAATACGTACAAAACAGCGCAGCACGGCTCGTTTTGAAAAAGAGAAAGAGAGACCATATCACGCCGTTGCTTCAGAAACTTCACTGGCTGCCTGTAAAATTCCGCCTCCAGTATAAGATCTGTGTTTTTGCCTTCCGTTTCTTTGAGGGAACTCTCCCAGCGTATCTTTCCAACTCACTTGTGGCCTACCGGACAGCCCGCATTCTCCGATCTTCCGCAGAAAAGCTGTTAAAAGTTCTGCGTCGAAACCTGAAAACTGTTGGCGAGCACGGTTTCAGTTTCACTGCTCCATCTCTCTGGAACGCACTTTCTGTCGGTCTGAGGAACTTGGAAGATATTTATATATTTAAAACCCAAATGAAAACATACCTTTTTCGCTTAGCTTTTGATTAACTTACTCGCATCCCCCCTCCCCACCCTACCCATCTTTCATCTTATAGGGAGTCTTATGTGTAATATAACAATATTTGTGTTTCGTTGTTGGTAGATGTACCTCCATACATACATGTAATCCTTTTGTATATTGTGAGTGAATGCGTGTGTATGCGCAATGAGTCTGCTCTGTGAGTTTTGCGCTACATGTATATAAATGTTATTCATTATTATTATTATTATTATTATTATTATTATTATTATTATTATTATTATTATTATTATTATTAAATTATGTACTTACTTATTTATGTATTTGTATTTATTCTTATTCTTTTTTTTCTCTGTTTGCCTGAGTGTGGAAGTTTAATTATATCACAGTTGAGTAATAAAATATGCATACAAATTGCTAATAATTATAGTGCTGCCTGACACTATTATGCTACTCTTCACTACTTTAATTTATAGCAGTACATATAGCACAAGTATATTAAGCTTGAATTGAACAATGAGATCTGTTTTCACTTATACTGGGATATGCAAGGCTACTATCGGCTGTTGTACTTTCATTGCCATAGTCACAGGCTGGTGTGGTATTATTATTATTATTATTATTATTATTGTTATTATTATTATTATTATTATTATTGTTATTATTATTATTATTATTATTATTATTATTATTATTATTATTATTATTATTATTATTATTGTTTTTATTATTATCTTCTTTTTCTTCTTCTTCTTCTTCTTCTTCTTCTTCTTCTTCTTCTTCTTCTTATTGGTATTATTATTGTTATTATCTTATAATAATTGTTCTTAAATTGCACTTTACCAGCTTAAGAGCTGCTCTAGGGGCTGGCCGAAAGAGGATTTATCTCTTGCCGCCTGAGCCGCTAACCTGCAGCCAAAGGTACATCATCTCATGCCCCCGGACAACTGAGCAAAATTCTATGCAGCCGGAGATAAAGGCCGGGATACCTAGTGCTTACTTGCTGGGTGTATTCTTAGAGACTGCACTCGCCCATCTAAGACATGAGCATCAGGATCCTTTAAAGTCCATGCAATGAAATGCATGCATCTGCAGACTAGCATTGACCTCGGTTTATACTCTCAGTGTTTCCCTGTTGTTGTTTCAGGTCATAAGAAGAGCGTGGAGGTGGTGGTGTTTTCGCCAGACTCTTCACAAGTGTGTTCAGGCTCTTGGGACAGAACGGCAATACTGTGGGATGTGGAGGTCACTATTATTTATTTCTTGTTGTTTATTCCTTTATTTTGTAATGTTGACTTACTCCTTTGCTATTTTTATTTATTGATGTGGTAGTTTGACTTGTTAATGTATTAATTTATTAGTTTTATTTATTTTGTTTATTTATTTTTCATTTATTCATTTATTATTGTTATTTACTCTTTTATTTATTTATTTATTTATTTTAAATTGTATATTTATTTATGTATATGCTTTTGTTTAATTATTAATCTATTTATTAATTGATGCATTTATTGATTTATATGTTTATTTATAGATCCTGCCTATTTATTTATTAATTTTATTTATTTTTAGAATGCTGTATATGTTAAAGAATGTGATCAAAAAGTTCCCACAGACATTTTAGTTTACTAATTTTTAGCAAAATCAAAACTAGTTATTCTTTAATTTATCTATTAAAATCATAACTATTAATTTTAAAAAATGTATTATTTATTTTATTTTAAGTTTTGTGTATTTATTTATTTATTTATTTCATAAAGCTCCGTGCATGATTTACTATTTATGCATCTGATATCGAATTATTACCAGAAGATTCATGCAAACTTCACATGAGTTTGCTAATGGTTCTTAAACTTTTCAATTCTACACATCCACGCATACAAACATATTCCCTACCTCCTTGTTCACTCCAGTTCAGCGAGAGAGAAATGTTATGCCGCAAAAGAAACTCAGAATAACACGAATGTGCTTTTTGATATTTTTTATTGCTCTCTCTTTCATACATTCAACTAACAGTGAATAAATATAATTGAAGACGTTAACTTCAACCTAAGTAATTTAACCAACAAGTGATTCACAAAGTAAACATTATCAAACGGTTTACTCCCTAATAGTTCAAATAATTATTCAATCTTCGAACACATTTTCTTTACATAGATATAAAATTGTTTTCAAATGCACAAACAGTACGTAATAGTCCTTTTACCTTATATTTTGAATCCATCACAACTAACACACTATTTTAACCTAACACCACAACTAACACACCATTTTCACCTAACACCACAACTAACACACTATTTTGACCTAACACCACAACTAACACACTATTTTCACCTATCACCACAACTATATCATTTACACTTTTTGTTTAGACACTCACTCCATCCACCACTACACCTATCCACTATAGTTCATCCATACTTATATTACTCAATCACAATCACCCAGAGAGAGAGAGAGAGCTTTATTTCTCCCGGGTACCTGGTTTTTATTGATCATTCTTTGACTCCTCACACCCAGTGAGTCCTCTAATTAAAAGAAGCTCGCTAATAAGGAAAGATCATTCATAGTTCCAATCTTCCACCCACGCTTTCACTGACGCTTACAGTCACTGTGCTAGCTAACACTATCCTATCCTATCCTATCCTATCCTATCCTATCCTATCCTATCCTATCCTATCCTATCCTATCCTATCCGATCCTATCCTATCCTATCCCATAACTCTTGAGGTCATTGGGGCACCACAGATGATCGTTTAACCAGCGTACTCCATCTTTTTCTGTCCTCAGCAACCCTGATGGCTTCGCTAAATGTCAAGCCAGTCCATTCTAGAATGTTGTCCTCCCACCTCTTTTTCGGTCTCCCTCTTCTTCTACCTCCTTGCACTGTGCCTTGCAGGATGATCTTTGCAAAGCCTGATGATCTGGTGACATTGCTAACACTAGTCCACCAAAATACGTCATGCACTGTAAATTAAATAATTCACTTCGTGACAACTTATTTATAATCTTTATTTCTTTATTCATTTTATTTATTGTTATGATAGCTGTATATATGTTACCTAATGTAATCAAAAGTTAATATGAACATAATAATTATAATTACAATAAACATTTTAATAATAATAAAAACAACAACAAAAATAACAACTGTAATAATAATAATAATTATAATTAAAAAAAAAAAAAATAATAATAATAATAATAATTCATAGATTTATATAGGGCACATATCTCACTTCAGAAAGAGTGATTCAAGGAAAGTTCTCACGCATTCAAATGCGTAATAGAATAATGGTACATACAAAAATGGTGAAATACACAGTCATAACAGTGGAAAACATGGTAGCGTGTTGTCATTTAACAAAACCAAATCTAATAATTATGTGCCCTGTTTATGATCATTGTGTAAATATTGTTGAACTTGATAAATCTTTTTCACAATGGTCTAATGTGTCATTGCTGAATACACAGTTTGTTTTCAGTTCATTTCAATATTTTATTTTGATGTCTCTTCACGTGTATGTGATTGTAAACAGCTTCATGCTTACCCATGGATATACAAACATACTATCAAATCTAACCATTTAAAGTTGAACTGCAACCATAAAAACTAACTACAAAAGTTTACTAATTGCGGACATGTCAAAGTTAAAAGCAATATGATATGATGCTAACAGCATGCATGCACAGGTTACCAGACAGCAGAATAAAGTGAAACTTACACCACAAAACATTCTTTGAGATAAGTTCGGACTTTTGATAAGCTTTATTAAGGTGAAAGAACTAACGAATGGAGATGAAACTTGCCTCCTTACATGGGCTAAGATGTTCTCAGGTTAAAAATAAAATAAAATAAATGTCAGACAGACCCTACTGCGACACGTTTAATAGTGTGTTACTAATAATTTGCTTGGGTTTGTGTGTTTGCAGACAGGGTCCATGGTGAAGGTTTTGTCAGGACACACAAGTTTAGTGCAATCCATCGCTTTCTCTCCTGACAGAGAATTCATTGTAAGTATTGTCGTTGTTGTTGTTTTGTTGTTGTTGTTGTTGTTATTTCTTCGTGTTCTACTTCTTCTTCTTCTTGATGGTTAGGGTGGTGGTGGTTGTAATGATGACAATGACGACAACGATGATGACAAGGACAACGATGATAGATGGATGGATGGATGATGATGATGATGATGATGATGATGATGATTGCTGGACTGATGATGATGATGGTGGTGATGGTGGTGATTGTGATTATATATAGATTGTATTGTGCACAATTCCATGTGGACAGTATGCACAGGATGCACATCAAGGTTATAAGGGCAAAAAGAGAAGAATCAAGTGCACATGGAGAAAAAAATGCACACTAGCATGTCCGCTCTATGGATGACGCCCAAGATGAAGCAGGCAAAACTTGACCGTCCCCGTGGCGAACGTAGGTGGAAAGAGTCTGGTCTAACGGTCCACCGTCAGATCTACGCGCACCACCATAACCTTGTAAACCGCGCAGTCCATGACATTAAGGCATCCTATGTCAGGGATAGGATCGGTGCTGATAACAACACATGTGAGCTTTTTTACCTGAGTAGCGAGCTGATGGGTGTGGCTGCGAACAGAGTGCTACCTACCACTATTCCTTCAGAGATTCTTCCCGGGAGGTTCAGCAAGTATTTCAGTGGTAAGATCGAGGACATCAGACAAAGTCTAGATTCTGATCCTCTCGATAAACCTTCTGACTCACTGGGCTTCTCAGGAACACCTCTAAGTCCCTTCCGACCAGTAACTGAAGATCAGATAAAAAAGATCATTCTGAGTATGTCAGAAAAGTCTTCTTCTCTCGACCCCATTCCAGCAGATCTTTTCTTTGAATGCCTTAATGAAACTCTTCCTGTAATCACCACCATCATAAACACTTCTCTGTCCTCTGCAATAGGTACCTTCCACATTCAAACATGCTCTTGTCATTCTGCTCTTAAAAAAACCTAACCTTGATCCTGAAATTCTGAAGAACTACTGTCCAGTCTCAAATCTTCCCTTCTTGTCCAAAGTTCTAGAGCGTATCGTGCTCTCTCAGCTTCCGCCTCATTTGCAAACTAACAGCATGCTGGAACCGTTCCACTCGGTATACAAAAAAGCCACAGCACTGAAACCGCTTTTTTGCATGTGGTGAATAAGCTGCTTCAGGTAGCGGATAGAGGTCGGGCGTCAATACATCCATTTTAGACTTATCGGTCGCGCTCGATACTATCGACCCCAAGATCTTGTGCGAGCGTCTTGAAACGGTTTTTGGATGCACTGGAACGGCTCTTGCTTAGTTCCACTCATACCTTTTTGATCGAACTCAGTTTGTCCTTATCAACAATAGTCAGTCCACTCCATCTCTCTTGAAGTATGGTGTTCCTCAGGGTTTCGTTCTTGGGCCTGTTCCTCTTTACCATGTACACCCAACCTTTAAGCTCCATCATCAAGACCTTTGATCATATGTATCACTTCTTTGCCAATGATACGCAGTTACAGAACTCCTCTGAACCGGCTGACATCCCAGGCCTTGCCTGCGACATGTCGAGCTGTATCAATTCGGTTGCTGGCTGGATGAGCACGAGTAAATTGTAAATGAATGACGATAAGACAAAAGTGATCGCCATTGGTACAAGCAGTAAACTTCAGCCGTTGTCCACAGACTCTCTGAACCTATTAAACAGCAGAATTCACTTTTCCTAGTCAGTCCGTAATCTTGGCGTCCATCTCGGTGAATGTCTCTGTGGACACTCACATCAATTACATGTGCAAAACCCTCAATTTCCATCTCCACAGAATTGGCAAAACCAGACAGTATCTTTTAGTTGAATCTTCAAACAAACTTGCTGTGGCATTCATTTTCTCTCATCTTGCCTTTTGCAATTCTCTCTTGGCTGGATTTCCTGACATCAAACTCCTTAGACCTCAGCGCATCCAAAATAACGCTGCCCGTCTTACCCTTTGTCAGTCTTGACGCTCTAGTGCTACTCCTGCGCTGAAAACTCTACACTGGCTTCCTGTTAAGACCTGAAATGATTACAAGATTGCCTCAACTGCTTCCAATGCCTTCATTCTGAAACTACTCTTGCTTACCTTTCAGAGCTCTTCAGTCCCTATTGACCCGCACGTACTCTCCGTTCACAAGATGCCTCCCTCCTGACAGTTCCCAGATACCCTCTATTCTTTTGGAAAAAGTCTTTCTCTTGCCACGCCCATGTCCTGTGGAATTCCTTACCCCCTGGTCTTCGTCATTCTCAAGCTCTTCCATCTTTCAAAAAAGCACTGAAAACACATCTTTTTGCAAAACACCTCTAACCTCAGAGAGAGAGAGAGAGAGAGAGAGAGAGAGAGAGAGAGAGAGAGAGAAAGAGAGAGAGCGTGTATGTGTATGTGCGACAGTTGGGTCAGCCGGGATGTCATTTTGTAAACTCTGTTACTTTTATTGTATTTACTCCTTATTGTATTTTATGGTTTAAAGTTATTTTTGATGTTGCCTTACAAACGTTATATGTTACCATTTACTTCATTGTGTTTTATATCTTGAACTTGTAAGTTTTTAGTATAAATGTACTGCCTATGTTTGCATGTACATTTTTATGTTTTACAGTTTGTTATAACTTTCTTTTGCATTATTTTGTTATGTACTTTGTATGTGAATTTTTATTGTTCCATGTTTTATTGTACTGTGCAGTCTCTTAATTACGCGAGTGCTTGTGTGAGAGTACGCGTTTAGGTGCTTTGACCCGACTTTTTAGTTTGGAGTCACGTTTACAAAATAAATAATAATAATTATTATTAGAATAGGTGTGTCTTGAGGTGCCTTGTGAAACTGTCCAGTTGGTCAACAGATTTCTGGAGGCAGTGCATTCCAGAGTTTGGGACCCAAGTGAGAGAATATTCATCTTAGGCACATGCTTCCTATGTTGAATGTCAACATAGCATCTGTTATTATTATTTATTTATTTATTTTATTATTATTATTTTTATTAATTTTTTTTAAAAAATTATTATTGTTGTTGTTGTTGTTACTGTTTTTGTTGTTATGAATGTCAGCTCTGGAGGTACTTAGATTTTAATGAGAGGAGGAGAAACTTTGTCAAGTCAAATCAAAGACTAAGTATTCTTTATTCCACAAACAAAACAAATCTTGGTTCTCTGGTATACATAAACAATGATGGACACATGTACACACACACGCGCGCGCACACACACACACACACACACACATACAGCTAAGGTTACACAGTATTATCATGACTTTCCCGAAACGCCACATACGTTGTGCTGACAATGGGTCATATTTCGTCCCAATTTTTAAGTACTTTGAAGTGTTCGAACCCTAACCCTAACCCAGCCCAAACCCTAACGGATCATTGTTCTGACATCAAAACAAGTAGGCATGTCAATACAAGTTATGTAGATGTTCACTGATTTGTCCAGATAACACTGTGTAAGTGTGCACACACACACACACACACACACATGCACCCACACCCACACACACACACTGGTAAGAATATGAGACCTGTTTTATCCATCCATGGGTAAGAATCTGCATGGCATAATAAATTCATCCATTGTTTTCAACCTCACTATCTACAAACCCACGCCTGACCATATAGGCCTGCTGTGCAACTAAGTTCATTTAGTGTTGAAAATTAACATCGAGCACAATTTTGTGTTAAACATCAGGCTACGGGGTCCTGGGACTTCACAATTCGAGTGTGGGCAGCCAAGGAGAACAGTATATACAGTGACGTCAGCGTGTTAGAGGGCCACACTGGAAATATCCACGCCGTTGCCTTCTCCAAAGATGGAATGCTGGTGCGCTACACTCTATATATTAATTAAATTTTTTTAATTTATGTATTGATCTGTTTATTTATTATTTTTTAAAATTTTATTTATTATGTGTTTATTTGTTTATGTTTTTATTTATTTATTTATTTATCAAGAAAGAGTGATTTGGCCATGTCATTCTCGCCGACCATCCATATAATTTGATTTAATTGTTAAACTCTGCAAGGGGCATGCCAGTTTTTCATTCTTGGCTCCAAGAGCTGTTTAATTAAGGATGCGGCCAGAGAGAACAGTGTGTACACAAAAATGAGCTGAAACAGAATCAAACTCTCATTGCACAAAACACCTACTGTGTTTTTTACATATTCTTTATGTTTCCACACACAGTTGAAATTATGACAGAATTATATAATACCTAAACGAAACACAACATAATACTACACAATGCAGCTCGATACAAAATAATACAACAGTTTTTTTTTCCATCACGAAGAGCAGTTTCAATAGCTAGCTACTAATGATTGGCAATAATTGACATAGTTTTGATCTTGTCTGTTGCAGGCCTCAGGTTCGTGGGATAAAAGTGTCTGTCTGTGGAACCCAAAGACTGGCCGCTGTCTCCACGTGTGTCGAGGTCACATGGGCTGGGTGCAAGCTCTGGCGTTTTCTCCAGACGGCACTTACGTAGCGTCATCCAGTGACGATGAGACCGTCAGAGTGTGGGATGTAGTCAACGGGCAGTGCGTTCGCACGCTAGAGGTAAGAACAGAGACTGTGTCCATATACATGTTTGAGTGATAACTGCATGACTGTACGTGGTATATGTGAGAGGGTGTCAAACATGTGAGCACCAATGTTGGTATGGAGACCGCTGCGTTTTGAGTCTGATTGGTGATGTGGAAACAGCATATCCTATCCTATCCTGAATGAATGAACATTAGGGTTTAACGTCTACACCCACCATTAGCAATATGGCAGACAGGGGTAACCATCCCAGAAAACAAGGGTTAATTAAGTACCTAAATCAACACTGGATCACCAGAGCAATCACACTGCTAAAATGGACTGTGAATAATTGCCACTTTTATCTTGTCCATCACGGGATACGAATCTGGGTCATCGGTGTGCTATGTGAACACTCTACCATTTGAGCTACGGTGATGGGACATCCTATCCTATTCTATTCTATGCAGTCCCTTAACTCAAAAGTCGTTGGGGACCCACAGATGTTCGTTAAACCAGCATATTCCATCTCCATCTTTCTCTGTCCTCATGGCTTTACTCGGTGTCAAACCAGTGCATTCTCTAATCATATCTTCCCACCTCTTTTTCTGTCTCCATCTTCTTCTACCTCCTTGCTCCGTGCATTGCAGGATGGTCTTTGCAAGGCCAGATGCTCTGGTGTTGTGGTCATACCATCGGAGTTTCCGTTTCTTCACCACTGTGAGCAAATCATCGTGTTGTCCAATGGCTTGCGTGATGGTCTTTTGGACTACGTCGTTGGTGATGGGCTATATGAAATGCCCAGAAGTCTTCTGTAGCACCTCATCTCCATATATTCTTCATTGTAGGTCTGCTGTGAAGGTCCATATTTCGCAAGAGAATAGGAAGATGGAAATGTATATATAGCATCAAATATTATTATTATTGGGAAAAGCATATATATAGCATCCATTAGTATGATGACGATGATGATGATGTTGATGATGATGATGATGATGATTTTTATTATTATTTTTATATTTTATTATTATTATGCTCTTTAGGATTTGTTTAACTGTATGTTTTGTATTCTGTGTGTGTGTGTATGTGTGTGTGTGTTCATGAAAGTGCATGCATAAGGTGTTTGTTTATGAATGTTCTTATATGTTTGTGTGTTTCTGTGTGTGTCCACGAAGGTGCATGCGTACTTAATCAAATGACATCTGACCAGTGAAAGTATAGATAGATAGATAGATAGATAGATAGATAGATAGATAGATAGATAGATAGATAGATAGATAGATAGATAGATAGATAGATAGATAGATAGATAGATAGATAGATAGATAGATAGATAGATAGATAGATAGATAGATAGATAGATAGATAGATAGATAGATAGATAGATAGATAGATAGATAGATAGATAGATAGATAGATAGATAGATAGATAGATAGATAGATAGATAGATAGATAGATAGATAGATAGATAGATAGATAGATAGATAGATAGATAGATAGATAGATAGATAGATAGATAGATAGATAGATAGATAGATAGATAGATAGATAGATAGATAGATAGATAGATAGATAGATAGATAGATAGATAGATAGATAGATAGATAGATAGATAGATAGATAGATAGATAGATAGATAGATAGATAGATAGATAGATAGATAGATAGATAGATAGATAGATAGATAGATAGATAGATAGATAGATAGATAGATAGATAGATAGATAGATAGATAGATAGATAGATAGATAGATA
>CM072527.1:7071567-7109067 GCA_036898135.1 Oncomelania hupensis
TGAGGAATTTTGGTTCAGTTATTGTGGAGATTAGGTAACATATATATGTTTTGAACAAAAAAAGTGACATTTGGAGTCAGATCCTTTTTTTTCTGTTTGAAGTTCGTCGTGCCTTTACCTGCAAAACTGCTAAAGTAGTTAAGCTTGATTTGATTTGATTTTTAAAAATTTTATTATTATTATTATTATTATTATTATTATTATTATTATTATTATTATTATTATTATTATTATTATTATTATTATTATTAATATTATCGATGAAACCGTAGTCGCAGCCTGTGGCGCGCCCAAACCCAACCTACCGAATATTGTATTTTTGAAATTTTGAAAAAATCAGAGTACCAGGAAAGAAACACCCGAGACGTAGTCCGAGTCGAAAGTAAATAATATTTGGAGAAACATAACGCCCAGAGGCATGATCGATCCCACTCCTGTCAGGCGTCATTGGTTTCTAAACTGTGTAAAAGGCAAGTTAGTCCCACCCTTAGACCACGCGGCCACAACGCGCTTTCATCGTTGACATCATCTACTGCAAGCTTTGTGGTAGGCAATACAGAAGTGAGACTTGCAGGTCCTTCAATGAGAGAGGTTTAGGGAACACGGGGACCACACCCTCCGGCGAAAGTCAACCCCAGTTGCTGACCACTTCAACGGTCCGCCTCACAGCAGTCTATAAGACATCACCGTAGCAGTTTTGGGGCGTAACGGTGGTGGGGATGGGTGTTAACAGAGAATTCATGGAATCTCCAATTATTTGTCGTCGGGGATGTCTTCAACCACATGGAATAAACATTTTAAAAAGTAGCCCACCATAACTGGCCCACCCACCTTCTTGTCAGTCTTTTTTTTCCCACATATCCCCCCCTCTCCTACCTCACCAACAATATTTGTCCTTCCTTCATTCCTACACTCCACCCCCATTCCCACCCCCTTTCCTTTCTCTCTCCGCATCCTTTGCCTTTTAGCTCACATTTCAATGACAAATGTAATGACTGGTTAACTTTCCCATCATGGTTATTGCAATTTCTGCAAGTTATCTGAACATTAAATCAACAGCTATCTTAATCTACGCCCGTCTTCAAAATCTATCTATCAGTTAGCTTTTGAAGAGTGTACAAAGACAGTGTACGACTCGACGCGCTACGAAGTTTGACTCTATTGGACCGCTGCAACCATCTCAACGTTTTTACCAATTTACCTTAAGGCTCCAGCGGTCGTCCTCCATTTGACCATAGTATAAAACCGTTTTCATGCCCGTGGTTTTTGAAAAACAGCACCAAAAAAACCTCACCAGACTACACTTCAAAATTAATGATTGACACTTTTTAGTTTCAAGCTAAATGATTTGTTTTGTACATAAACTGATACTGAATAAATAAATAAATAAATACATAATAATAATAATAATGATGATGATGATAATAATAATAATAATAATAATAATAATAATAATAATAATAATAATAATAATAATAATTAGGGTGTTTGTATAGAGCTTTTGTCTAATGATAGATCAGTTCAAAGCGCAGTTCTCACGCTTTTCATATCCTAAGCTTACTAAACATTAACATCCAGATAATTATGAAAAGAAATCTGACAAAACAAGACCCTAACTATTTACTAATTATTAATACAAACATTGAAACCCCCCCCCCCCCAATTTTTTTTCATACATAAAAGCATATAAGATTGGACTTTTGAAACCACCAGAGATTGTTGTTGACGGCTCCGTCGATATCTTTCCAACACGCATGTAAGTATGGTAGGAACATTGAGGTTTAACGTCTACACCCACCATTGGCGATATGGCAGACGGGGATAACCATCCCAGGGAAAGAGGGGTAGAGACCTGAATAAAAACTGAACCACCAAAGCAATCATACTGCTAAAATGGACAGTGAAAATGGCCACATTTTATATCGCCCACCACGGGATTCGAACCTGGGTCATCGGTGTGCCAGGCGAACGCTCTACCAATTGAGCTACGGCGGTGGGACAATATGGTAGGGTGCGGAAAGTTTTTATTTATAAGGGCGGTGCATGTGAAGTAAACACTTTATTTATAATGGGTGACGAACAACGCGTCATTGTCGACACGATAGAAGATTATTTTAGGGCGAACAATTCTGCTTCAGATTTATGCTATAGATTAAAATTGGCGACAGGAGATACAATTTTGGTTTTGAAGGCAGTCACGACTTGATTGGGCGTAACGTCACAGAAACAGAGTTGTCGGCCTTCGTCCTCCACCTTTCTATCACTCTATCTTCATTTGTCATATTTATTTTTTATTTATTTAATGGTTCTTAATAGAACTTTCTCGGCTCACGAGCTGCTCAAGGCGCTAGCCGATACAGGTTCTAAGGAAAACTGGGAAGGTCAATTTGAAACAGCTTTATTCTTCACCCGCTGGGTCGACATTTTGAAATGGGACATCGTTCGAAAGTTCACTGAGTCCTCTGCTTTTCTTATGCACTTTTGTTATAGTGCGCCTATCCAATTTTGAGTTACTGTCCGCTATACGCAAATGCATATTTTAGCACTATTTTCCGACTCCCATCCTATTGCCACCATACTAGGGACCTGAAGGATTAAAACATTTCCACCAAAATTATTGTGTCAAGATGGAGGGGCTGCTTTCAAAGACTGTAAATTGCATGCACAGAAATGAAACACATTATGCATGCGAACCCTTCAAAAAAGCCTAATTCGAAAAAGTCTGTGGATAGGCTCAGAACTAGGCAGTTCTCATCCAGTGGTCGCACGAAAAAGGTATAATATATCTGGACAGCGAACCCAACCCACATTAATCTATATATATAAATTGCTTAGCCGGAAGTCCTTCTTCGCCTCTACTGTAAAGTTTGTCCGGTATGGACGCTGATCTGGGCAGGTGCTGGGCGCTGCGGATCAGCCTGCTGTGCGCTCAAAACCCGCGAAATCGTTATAGCCGACATTTCCTTACCGAACGTTTAACCGTTTCTGAGATAAATAAATAAACAAAATGTCCACAAGCTGCAATAGCCTTATTCCGCGCACGGTTTCGATTCAACCCGTGTCAAGAACGTGCCGTTCGTAATACCGCAAATTTTGTTTTATTTCCATTCAAAACACTTTTGCACTCATGTCACCAATCTTACAAAATTTTGTGTTTAACCAATTAAATTTGATTAATTAAAAATCGAATCGAGGTTTCAGCATGTTTTCCCATATACACCAAAAAATTGATGGTCTTTATACAAAGCCTTGGTAGCTCACTTAGTAAGACATTCGCCTACCGTACAGGCGAGCCAAGTTCAAATCTCCCGCGGGCCATATTTTTTTTAATGTTTTTTTTTTAACACTACAATATGGATATTTTTCTTTTTAATTTAGGCTTTTTACTTTTAACTTATTTATTATTATTATTATTATTATTATTATTATTATTATTATTATTATTATTATTATTATTATTATTATTTATAAACTAATAATAATAATAATAATAATAATAATTATTATTATTATTATTATTATTATTATTATTATTATTATTATTATTATTATTATTATTATTATAATTATAATATCTTATATCAAATTTTATTTTAAAACCTTGGTGTTTTTTATGATTTCTATTTGTATTATTCTATATTCATTATTATTATTATTATTATTATTATTATTATTATTATTATTATTATTATTATTGTTATTACCAAGGATCGGGATGGGGTGGTACGTGTAGGTAAAAGGGGGCTACGGATAGGTTTAAAGGGGCATGGGTAGGCATAACGGGGAAACGGGTATATATAAGGGGGTATGGTGATGGTAGATTCCTTTCATCCATACCTGCGAAACGATAAACGGGGAAGTATCAAGGAGGGTACAGGTAGGTTACAAGGGGGTACGGAAGGTATCAAGGAGGTATGGGGAGGTATCAAGTGGGTTCGGGGAGGTATCAAGGGGGTATGGTGAGACATCATGGGGGGGGGGGGGGGTATGGTGAGGTATCAAGGGGGATATGGGGAGGTATCATCGTCCAAATGAAACTCGCAGACAACAGTTGTCTCTCTGTCTACATTTTAAACAGCAACCTGTGTACCCTGGCTTGCCAGGGTACAAAAACCACTAGTGTGCTATAAAGCATTTTGAATTTTCAGACCAGTACAACAAGTTAATTGAATTTTTCTGGACTCCACGAGTTGTAAACAAAAGTGTCCGACCCCCGCTTTAAATATACGAAACCATTTAGGCTACGTTCATGCTAAGCCCGGCAAGTTGCCGTCAGCCAGTTGCCGTCACCAGTGTTCACGGTAAAGCCCGAAGTTGCTGTCCGGCGAATTGCTGCCTCAGGCTACGTTCATGCTAAGCCCGGCAAGTTGCCGTCAGCCAGTTGCCGTCACCAGTGTTCACGGTAGAGCCCTAAGTTGCTGTCCGGCGAATTGCTGCCACACTTTACTTTGTATACAAAGATGGCGCTTTGACCAGCCAGCCTTTTTTTTTGTGACATGCGACAAAGCATTTTGCTGGCTGACGGCAACTGGCTGCAGCATGAACGTGCATCGCCGGCTTTCATGGTGGGAAAGAAGAAAAGGGCATTACCACAGATTCCAACCAGTGGCCGGCGGCAGCCGACGTCAAATTGCCGGGTTTAGCATGAACGTACCCTCACTTTACTTTGTATACAAAGATGGCGCTTTGACCAGCCAGCCGTTTTTTTTGTGACATGCGACAAAGCATTTTGCTGGCTGACGGCAACTGGCTGCAGCATGAACGTGCATCGCCGGTTTTCATGGTGGGAAAGAAGAAAAGGGCATAACCACAGATTCCAACCAGTGGCCGGCGGCAGCCGACGTCAAATTGCCGGGTTTAGCATGAACGTACCCTAACCATGACAATAGTTATACCGGCGGCCTTGAGAGGACATTTTTCAATAAGGATCTAAATTCCGTTTAGCTCTCAAATTTATTTTGAGTGTTTGACGCAACATTTACATTCATCAAATATTCGACCTCCTAGTTTGTTTGTTGTTTTTTGTTTGTTTGTTTGTTTGTTTGTTTTTGCAGATGGTGTACCTCTGTATCAATTGCTGAAGTTGCGCAGAGAGAGAGAGAGAGAGAGAGAGAGAAAGAGAGAGAGAGAGAGAGAGAGAGAGAGAGAGAGAGAGAGAGAGAGAGAGAGAGAGAGAGAGAGAGGACGTAACAATGGTGATTCGGGAACTTATGACGTAACCATTATCTTCTGAAATGGATTTTTTAAACTCCTTTTGTGTGTGTGTGTGTGTGTGTGTGTGTGTGTGTGTGTGTGTGTGTGTGTGTGTGTGTGGTTGTTTTGCTTGCGCATTTATTTATATTATTATTATTATTTTAAAATCAGAGTTACGAAGTTGTAAATCTGGCTTTTAACTCGTGAGGAAGCTTTTACCATAATCCTTTTAATATGCAGAGTTTTATTTCATTTTGCTCTCAACCTCTTGACTAGTTTTCTCGTAGTAGTAGTAATAGCAGTAACAATAGTAGTAGCAGTGTTAGTAGTAGTAGCAATGTTTTATTTCCTTTGGCGCTCAACTTTTTGTCTAGTTTTCTCGTAGTAGTAGTAATAATAGAAGCAATAGTAGTAATAGCAGTAGTAGTATCAGCAGTAATGGTAGCAGCAGTAGTGGTAGCAGTAGTAGTAGTAGCAGCAGCAGCAGCAACAACAACAACAGTAAAAGTAGTAATAGCAGCCTCGTGGCGCAGTGGATAAGTCGCCGGTTTCCTATGCCGAAGGTCGCGGGTTCGATTCCCGCAAGGGGCGAACGTATGTGACTTAGGTACGAGACTATTGAGGTCACCGAGGGTTTTCTCCGGGCACTCCGGTTTCCTCCCTCCCTTCAATAATGGTACAGGACGCAGTCAATATAAAAATTTCAAAAATAAAAATTCGATTTTCTTTCCGTCTTCTAATAGCGATCTCCCTGCCTTTACACCACCTGTTTGAGTGATGGATGTGTATTTGGTGTGTGTGTGTGTGTGTGTGAGGGTGGATGAGACAGGTGAGCGTGTATGTTGGTATAGATCGCCGCGCTTTGAGCCTGATTGATTTGGGGAAAGGCGCGTATATAGCATCCTGTATTATTATTATTATTAACAACAATAGCAACAGTAGTAGTAGTAGTAGTAGTAGTAGTAGTAGTAGTAGTAGTAGTAGTAGTAATAGAAGCAGTAATACCTTGCTTCTAATTTAGATGTTTGTTATTAACTTAACTAACTTTTAACATAATAAATGGTTAAGCTGTTATTGTACAAGAAATGTATCTGACAAGAGCTTTGTTTGTCCTCTTTTTAACCTATATAATGGCCTGTCTTAATTGGAAGGTTGCTGGAGGTTCAAACACTTTTTTTCCAGGTTCTCAGATCCCGACCAAGGTTGCTGGACCTTTTGGATAAAAAAAAAAGTTTCAGGAACCTAGGTCATAGTGGTGTTTCACCCGTCTCCTATACGCTTATTGTGTCCGGGGACGTAAATTTACTAAAAAAAAAAAAAAAAAAAAAAAGTTTCAGGAACCTAGGTGCTGGATCTAAGAACCTCAATACAAAGCTTTAGAATGTCCACGAACGTTCCATTTAAGACAGGCCATTAACGTAATAGCGGCAGAACAAGAAAAAAACAACAACATTATGCGAATCGTGAGATAAAAACCAAGTTTTCCAGTTTATTGTAACACTCTTCCTCAAAGTAAAACAAAATTACATGCATACAATTCATGGGACAGCAATTGAATCTATTACTACACAGTAATATTAGGAACAATATTCGAATTAAATATGAAATCTAGTAATCAAAACAGAACAGAATTGTTATTCTCATCCAGTAACGTAATACTTAAACGGCAAAGAAGTCACTGGTTACTCATGTGGAATTAATAATGGGGCGAGCTAGAAACAGACAAGTAGGATAGGGTTGGTTGAAGATTAAAACAAAATTAGACGACAAGATTGATGTCTATCTGTCTGATCCCTCAGCGAGACGTGAGGGATGTTGTCGCGGATGGTTTCTCCACTTCAGTCTGTCTGTGGCTGGTGTCAGGAGGCGTGACAAGTCCAGCGCCGTCCATATTTTGACACCATCTTTCCAGTTCTTTCTTTGCCTCTTTCCATTGTTCCTTGCATAATAGGTTTTGCAAGGGTGTCGTGCCGCGTGACCACGTAAACATTCCCTACTTCACGATGACAAGGAGTGGTTTCCGAGGGCCCTCAAGTGACGTGACCACGTTTCTGACGTACTCGTTGGTCTTGTGTTCGTACCAAGCGATTTACAGCATTCTACGGTAGCACTTCATTCCAAAAGCCTGAATACGTCTGGCCATTAATGAAGACAGCACTGCTGGCATTGTTGCAAAGCAAAGTGCTTCAATTGACTGAACTAGACCCTCTTCTATATCAAAGTGCCGAAGGACCTGCCACAGCCCTTTGTGACAGTCTATCAAAGGCCTTTAGGCCAGGAATAAGCACGGTTGGACAAATCTGCAACTGCCGAATCGTCATTGAAAAACGTGATGAACTCTACTTCATTGACCTATGAGAGTCTGGCACAAAGGGCTGTGGCACAAGACTGATGGAGGCGGGGTTGGGGTGAGGGAGGGGCGTGGCAAAGTGGACAACGGGAGGGGTCATTAGAAGAAGGATGCGGGTGTTAGAAATGTCGTGACACCAAAAAGACACCTCTACCCTCCCCCCACACTGCGTGCCGTGACGGAACGTTGCGACATCACGGGTTCTCTCCCCTAACGGAAACGCGGTAGGTATAAAATGGGGAGGAAAAAACAACAACAACAGTGTTACGTCCCCTATATGCCTAGGTGTCCGGGGACTTTAATCTACCTAACAAACAAACAACAGTGCAGAAGACAGGGGGGCTGGGTAGCTCAGTTGGTAGAGCGTCTTACTAGTAACCGAAAGGTACCTGATTCGAATCCCGGATTGGCTAACGTGTGACCATATTATTTTCCCCTTACCATCAACTGGTTCGCTAGTGTCAGAATAATGTGACCAGTAGTCGCCTATACGCTCCGGTGTCTTGTGACTATAATCTACAGTTACAGTGCAGAAGACAGTTTACTAGAGGCTTACGGCCTCTGAAAGACAGCAACCGAAACAGCATTCTACGGCTTTTCTTCCCTCATTTGCTAAATAACTTTGTGTGTTTGTGTATATGTGTGTGTGAGGAGGGTGGGGGGTGGGGTAGTGTGTGTGTGTGTGTGTGAGCTGCGAATGCAATTAAGAAAAGTTGATTTTTTTTCTAAATTTGACACAGTAAAGAATCCAAGAAGTGTATGTTTTGAATTTGAGACAGTGAAGTGACCAAGAAGCTAAGTAAAGCTGACATAGAAAAACAAACTAAAGTTGATTTTTTCTAAATTTGACACAGTAAAGAATCCAAGAAGTGTATTTTTTGAATTTGAGACAGTGAAGTAACCAAGAAGCTAAGTAAAGCTGACATAGAAAAACAAACTAAAAATGAATTTTAATTTGCCACGTTGAAGGAAATCAAAACTAAGTGCTCGTTTTAAAATACTTCATTTTATTTTAAGGATTTTTGGATTTGTTTTTCTGTGGAAACTTTCGTATTTAAAACCAGACTATTTCGCTTGGAATCCATCGGTTTCAAACGGTTGTGTTCAAAGGCTGCTTTCTACCTTTAAAATAAAGTTTTTAGTCATAGCAATTATTAAAAATTAAGCAAGTAATACCATTGTTAGAAGAAGAAGAAGACTTTCGTTAAAGAATAGGAAGAAAGAACTTCACCATCATGATGAACACAATCACCCTTCTGCTGTCAGTAACCGCTGGTCTTGTGGGTAAGTAAAATCATTTCGATTTTAAAATTTAAAAAAGCGTTTAAATTTACTTTACTTCACTTCAGTTTCGTTTAATTTAACGTAATTTAATGTGTTTTGAATAAATTCTTTCATTAGTAGTGAATTGAAAAAAATAACGAAATTATTTTTACAATAATTTTACTTTAGTTTTAAAAAAAATATTTAGAATATTTTTAACAAATTTTATTTAGTTATTAAACTGTAGTTTATTTTATTTTATCTTTCTTTCTTTTTTTCTTACTTTTTTAAACTTTATTTTAAAATAATTATGTATTTAATATTATTTTATCTTTCTATCGTTCTTTCTGTTATTACCTGTAAAAAAAAATCACGTGTTTAATTAATCCTTTCTTTCTTTTTTCCTACCTTTCTTTCTTCTCTCTGTCTCTCTCTCTCTCGGTCTCTCTTTTTATCTGCTTTTTATTTCTCTTCACTTCTTTATTTATTTCTCTTTCTTTGTTTCTTTGTTTCTGTCTTTCTTTTCTGTCTTTCTTTCGTTTAGTTTTCTGTCTAATATTCGTTTTTTCTCTCTCACATTTTGAAACGCATTCTTTGACCACGCCGTAATATTTTACAAGTAAACGAATCATATTTTGTGTAATGCTATGTTTAATTCTTAACATTCCCAGTACGAGTAGCCCATATCTATAAATGTAGAAGTGTCGTATAAGATTTTGAAAGAGTGTTGCTAAATGCGTAACACAAGTTTAACTTCGTGCGGGGGATAGGGAGAAGGGTGTTCGAGGGAGGTGGGGAGGGGGGAGGAAGGGTACATACGCCCCATTGCTGCACGCATGTGAGTCAAATATCAGCAGACGCGAAAATGTGAATGGATGCCGGATTTGTTTTAGAACCGTGGACAGCAACAAAAACAACAATAATAATAATAATAATAATAATAATAATAATAATAATAATAATAATAATAATAATAATAATAATAATAATAATAATAATAATAATAATAATAATAATGGTATTTATATAGCGATACAATAAAAAAAACAAAAAAGACAATCATCTCAAAGCTGACTCTGAGGAAAGCGATGATGATTATGTCCACTTCTGCCTCGTATGTATGTCTCCATTCAAATAACGCTTATGGCTTGTTACAGGAGGTCTTTACTGAGGCGTCATAGAGTTTACTTCAGAGTTTCGTTTTGTTTCAGTGCGTGGGACGAACGGTGCCACCACCAGGCCGACCACCGCACAACAGCAACAGCACCAACAGGAAACCTTCCTATCCTTTCTCTTTACTGGTAGAGTGGCAGCGATCGCGACAGCAACACAGGGCAATGCAACAACAGCAGGTGATAATACAAAAATTGCTTATGATAATAGATCTTTTTAAAAAAAAAGTTTGTTGGTTCGTTTGCTTGTTTGAGGGATGAGTATAGCCTCCTGTCGTAGGTGTATCAAATTATGACATTTGAAGCGCTGGAGGTCTTTTCCCCCTTTTCTTTTAGTATTCCCAGACTTATCTGGAAATACTTTGAAACAGTCGGGAGAGAGGTGCGGGGGATCAGAACGAGGCAACTGTCAGTCTGTTTGTCCGTCGGTCTGTCCGTCGGTCCATCGGTTCGTTGGAAGCCATATATCAAAAACCACTGAACGAATTTTGACCAAACTTCTTAGAGGATCATTGCCTAGGTTGGTGGCCTGCCTCCCGTGCCATCTATATTTGCTCTACCACTAAGGTCAAGGTCACATTTAGTTGCTAAACATGTTTTTTTCCCCTCAATATCTCAACAACGGCTGAAACGATTGCGTTGAGTTTTGGTATAATCCGGTTCTGAAAACGAAAAAAATAATTAAAGTAGGGAAATAATTGCAACAGCTTGTTTTTTGTTGTTGTTGTGTTTTGTTGTTATTCGTTTGTACATATATGGCCTGAGAACATATCCGAAGTATAGATTGAAATGCCTTTTCTGCAATAGTAAATTTCAAGTTAAAGTTCGGTCATTATAGTTAGTAACATCAGCATAATTAGTCAAATGTGCGCTCCATCATTAATTTACGTTCGTAACTTTACAGTTTGAATGTGACTATACAAGTTATGTGTACACTAGCCCTTTATGGAAATGTCTTCCCTTATAAAAGCTAGAATAGATTTTGATCAAACTTCATTGGAGCATTACCTAGGTTAGTGGCCAACTTCCCGTACCATCGCATTCCCCCGTTGGGGTGCCGGGGGTTTCAGTATAAATAGTATCCCCACTTTCTGGAAATTTAGTGCTTTAAATTCCCACTGTCGCTGTCTTTCTCATTTGCTCTCTCTCATTCCTGCTCTGTTCTATCAATCTGCTATACTATCGTCTTCTTCGCTAGCCCAGTCTCCTACCCTTTTTCTTGAAAACTCTTCCGGGATAAGACTCCGGTCTGTTGGATCAGCTTGGGAATATTGGACGCTTTCTGCCAGGTGGTCACTAGGGCTTCCTATGATGTTATTATTTAGCAATGTAGGCATTTTATATGTATGTGTTTTGTTGATAATTTATAATGATGTTTGTATTCTATTTTGTTTTTGGTAAACGGGGGTTCGATAAGTTGGGGTGAAGCCTCAGCCGTCCCCTGCGTGGGATGTCTTTATTGTAAAGTGAGTGGCTGGTGGAGGGCATTCAATTTTCCCACTAGGGTTGTTTCAGCAGATCTTTTATGCGGATTGGGGGTTGTCCGGTCCTGATTTGGCTCGGAAGAGTCCGCTGGACCTAAAGCAACAATTATGTAATGTAATGTAATTCAGAGCTCCACAATAAAATCTGAAGTCTTTTGATGTCACCTCCTTTACTTTTTTTTTTTTTTTAAACCTCCTGTTTGACTTTTGTCTATTTCAGCGAAGGACGGAGGTCCCGCGGCCTGTGACTTAACCCAAGCTTCTGGCTGCGTGGAAAGAGGGTTCGACAGGGTTCTTGTGCCGCTCGCTTACTTCGTCCTATCCCGAGATGTCGACACTCTCGTCTCCGAAGTCTGCGGGTCAGTGCGAGCAATGTTGTTGAACGCTGAGCGCTTTAAAGAAACCTGACGACACGCATTGCACAACAGTTCATTTATTGTATATTGCGTGTACACTGCGTGTCTTTTACCTTCAAGACTTTTCACCTTGTTGCTTTTGACCTCTGAGTCTGTCTTTGCCTTAAAATGTTTCTTCCTTTATGTTCTATTTGTTTTCTTCTTCTTTGAATGGCTGCACTCTAACCGTCCACCTGATAAGGCTGCATGCTGCGCTCCCTTGTTATCTCCCTCTTCGTATTTGCTTGCGAAACTTGGACCATCACAGCAGATCTACAACAAAGTATACAAAGCATGGAGATCTGATGAGGTGCTACAGAAGACTTCTGGGCATTTCCTGTACCCAGCACATCACCAACAACGAAGTCCGACAGACCATCACACAAGCCATTGGACAACACGATGACATGCTCACAGTGGTGAAGAAACTGAAACTCCGATGGTATGGCCACGTCACCGGAGCACCAGGCCTTGCAAAGACCATCCCGCAAGGCACGGTGCAAGGAGGCAGAAGAAAAGGGGTGGGAGGACAACATTCAAGAATGGACTGGCTTGACACTGAGCGAAGCAATGAGGGTTGCTGAGGACAGAGAAAGATGGAGTACGCTGGTTAAACGATCATATGTGGTGCTCCAACGACTTTCGAGTTACGGGACAGGACAGGATAGGATAGGATAACCGTCCACCTAGTATTTGTTCTTATTAGATATCCGTCCACTCTGCAAGCTTAACAGACCAATCTGGTTATTGAACCGTTCCAAACATCTCATTGACGAACTATAGGTTTTGAAGGATGTAATCTACTCCTAGGGATGAAAGTATAAACCGAGGTCTAGTTTGTGCACGTACGCATTCCATCGCATGGACTTTAAAGATCCTAACGCTCGTGTCCTAGACGGGAGAGTGCCGGCTGCACAAATTCACCAAACATACACTAGATCCCTTCTCCCCCATCCTCGGTCGCCCAGGATTGTACTCAGTCATCTGGGCGTCAGCCTAAGCGCCCAAAGGCTGCATGTGGGCGCCTCGGGCGGCTTGAGTTAGATCCTGTATTGACCAGCGCCTTGAGCGGCTCTTGAGCTGGAAAAGCGCTATATAAAATTGATTAAATAAATAAATACACATATGAATATGATTCATAATTGGCCGTCTTGAGCCAGCTAGACCTGACTACAAACGAGTCACACAAAGATGGGACAGTAAATAAGCGCAAGGCTTAAGGATCAGCACATCCTACAACAACAACAACAACAACAACTACTAGGTTGGTTGTTTGTTTTATTAACGTCTTCTTCATCGAGATGATAAGACGTACGCACGCATTCACACACCTTTACACCAGATACATACATACATCCATACATATAAAATAATCATTATATAAACTGAGGAACTGGAGAATCAATCAAAGCTTTTTCTAATCTAATGCTTATATCAAAGCTTATGTTATCAATGGAATCGATAATAGTGTAACGCGTCCCTTGTATTGCGTTATCTATGTGAGAGTTATACTAACTAACTTAATTTTCTACTTGTACGGGGATCGGGCATAACTAACCACATAACAGCACGTAAGACACACAAAACAGAACCAGTCTCACTGCCGTCCAAATGGTTTCATCATGCGCTCAAATAAATCACAATAAACTACAGCTTGTCTCCATTTTATACAATTTTAATAATCTAACTAATACATGTCAACCAAGAAACATAAAAACTCGCATGCACATATATTCTAACTAACAATACACATAGTAGTCAAATAAACTCATTGTTTCTTACCGCATCTTTTCAGTTTCTTTTTCGCCCTTCTTTCCTCCATTGAAAACACGAACTTTCACCCTATACTAACAATAATAAAACTAAAACAGCAATCTAAGTTATACACACACCCTAAGAACCGACCTAACCTAACTTACTTACCAACTCACTGACTGACTGACTTTCAAACTAACTTCTGCGTCTGAATAATAAAATCACCAATTAACCAACGGCTGAGCTAAAGCAACCAAGCCTTGCACTAAACATTCTGTCCTAACCGCACTAACTCTGAGCATTATGCACAGAAGAGAAGAAGGAACCTGTAGTCTCTCTATACACTAAACTAGAGAAAGAGAAGACCTTGCATAAAGAGAGCCAAGCCTCGTTCTATACATTCTATAGCTAAAGATTGTGCGCACTATAAGTTTGACCCTGGTTTCTGATACATTATGAACTGACCACCCTACGCACTACAAGCTAGGCGAGATGAAACCCCGCAGAACAGAGTTGTCCGAAGTCTGGCAGAAGCAGAAGATAAGAGAAAGATTTCTTTGTTCCTCCGGCTTTTATAGCATAACTCTGAAAAGACGCACCTCTCTACATAAGGTGATGCCCTAACTGCCACGTGACTGACCCCACCCAAATCCCTGGGTCTGACCTATCCTAAGCTCGGAACTGTCCGTGCTCTTACACACAAAGGATGCATGCACATCTGTATGCGTCATACTTTGACCATGCAAACTATAAACTTTCCCGGCCAGTAATTGCTGACCAGGCGAATGTGTATCGCACGTGCCAATGTAATACTAACACTTCTACATCTGACTCACTACTGTATCCAAGCCGAGCTAAGCAATCTTTAATCATCCCTTACCATTATCTTCCTCCCCTGTACAACTTTCCCTCAAAGGTTATAATAGAAACATCATTTGGCAAAAATGGACGCATATTACTGTATTGAAATAATACATGTTTCAGTGAAATAGATTCATCACATATACATTTTACATTTTTACAATATTTGGTTTTAATTGAGTTTAATATTATTCTATGTGCCATGCTTGAAATTGGTCTAGCAATTCCACAAGGTTTATTATAGTTGCAATAAAGTTTAATCTCTTTAAATTAAACAACAAAAACTACTACTACTACTACTACTACTACTACTACTACTACTACTACTACTACTACTACTACTACTACTACTACTACTACTATTACTACTACTACTACAGCAACAACAACAACAACTACTACTACTACTATTACTTCTACTACTACTACTACTACTACTACTACTACTACTACTACTACTACTACTACTACTACTACTACTACTACTACTACTATTATTATTGTTTACTGTCCTGGTCCTGAATTGGCTCGGAAGAGTCCGCTGGACCTAAAGCAATAACCATGTAATGTAATGTTTACTGTCGAGTTTGACCTTTAATGGCGTGCTCAAAAATTATACCTGGTGTTGTTCGTCATTTTTAAATATCTGGTGACAGGCCTACAACAGCACAAGCAGCTTTATATTTACTATCAAGCGTCATGTACCGTGAGATACGTGGCTATATAAATAATTGTATTATAAATAGTTGTATTATTATCAGTATAGCTTTTAACTGAATAATGTACACATTTGTGTTCTTTTCTTAAGTGACTGCGCCGTAAGCTGTATCTTACATAAAACGCCCTGGGGTTTTATATTACATTTTAATTTTTAAAAACAAAACAACTGCGTGCTAACGTTCTTTAACCTTTTGGACGCCGGGCGTCTGAAGAACGGTTAAAGACCCTTACAGGCCCGTCTTGATTGAAAGGTTCGAGGAGAAAAAAAGTTTCAGGAATCTAGGTTCGGGATCTGAGAACCTCAAAAATAAAAGAAGAAATAAAAAGTTCGAACCTTCAAAGTAGGACAGACATTATAATGCTGGTCTTGCAGAAGGTGACACCGAACGACAGATTGCGATATCGCACGTGTAACAAAAGCAGAGGCGGCAAGGACAGTGCGGGTGGAGGTAGGAAATGGGTGTATGTTGGTGAATCAACAGGCGTCTGTGTTACGTTTGAGACGCGCACGATAGATCCGATCGTTTTGTTTTGCAAAGCATGCAATAATTGAGTGTATTTACATTTGATTTGATTTTGCGTTGTTGTTAGAAGAAGCTTTTTATATTGTTGATAATTTTCGTTGGTCGATATTACTGGATAATTTTATAGAATTACTTGTTTACTATCGATCGAAGCATGTAGATAAATTGACTTAGACTCTGCATGCGAAATACTCTGGGCAAAAATACACCTCCAACAAAACAAAGACCGAACGATAGGCTGTTTTTACATGGCTCACCGAAACCAGACAGACCTGGATGAGTTAGATAAGTCACTACAAAAAATAAATAATAGAGGACAAAAACAGATTATTCTTACCGGCGACTTCAACTGCCCTATCGTAGAGTGGAACAATGGTACAGTCGTACCTGGAGCGCCAGATCGGGTGATCCAGGAGTCGCTAGTCGACATCACCACATCAGCACACCTCACGCAAGTCCACGACGAGCCAACAAGAGAACACAACATCCTAGACCTAGTTTTTACCAGCAATCCCTCCCTCACCAAGAGCTCCAAGTCAATCCCAGGCATTAGTGATCATAGCATTGTTGTTACAGACTTTGACCTCTACCCTAACCGCATCAAAGAGAAGCCCCGCAAGCGATACAACTATTCTAAAGCAGATTGGAATCACCTGAACTCTGAAATCCTGCAATTATCAGACAACATCATGACAATGAGAAAGGAAGGAACTCCCGTTGAAGACATGTGGACACACTTCAAACTTAACTTGATAGCAGCAGCTGAACGCTTCATACCTACCAGCCTTCGACGAAACAACTTTACATTACCCTGGGTCAACTACAAACTTAAGAGACTGTTAAAGCATAAAAAGAGACTATACAACCAAGCCAAAAAGACCGGCAACTGGACCAACTTTAGATTCCATCAGAAGGAATGCAGGAGGCAAATGAGGCAAGCAGAATGGCGCCACATTAACACCATCATTGAGGACGGGCTAAGAGACAACAACTGCAAACCCTTTTGGCGCTATGTCTTGACGAGGCGACAAGACAACACAGGAGTTGCCCCGCTCTTCAAGGAAGGATCTCTCCATAGTGATAGTTCTTCCAAGGCAAAGAT
This sequence comes from Oncomelania hupensis, assembly GCA_036898135.1. Classification (NCBI taxonomy): domain Eukaryota; kingdom Metazoa; phylum Mollusca; class Gastropoda; order Littorinimorpha; family Pomatiopsidae; genus Oncomelania; species Oncomelania hupensis. The sequence goes on from CM072527.1 coordinate 7,088,387, forward strand.
ATTGCTTCAACAATTCCAGTCGGTCTTTACAAAAAGAGAGGACACACCATTGCCAGAGATGAAGGGCACCCCCTTCCCCGCTGTAGATAAACTAACGGTTACTACAGAAGGCGTCGTAAAACTACTTAAAGACTTGAACCCCAACAAAGCTACAGGACCAGATCAGACAAACATCCCCAATCGAATTCTCAAAAACTGCGCCGAAACTGTTGCCCCAGGATTAGCAGCCATCTACAACACCTCACTAGAGACTGGACAGCTCCCCGCAGACTGGCTAACAGCGAATGTCTCCTCAATATTCAAGAAAGGCGATAGAAACAAAGCAGAAAATTACAGACCAGTATCTTTAACGTCCGTTGCATCTAAGCTATTGGAACACATCATCTGTCGACTTCTACATACCCACTTCGAAAAACACACCATCCTCACCAGTAGAAACCACGGATTCAGAACAGGCCACTTTTGCGAAACCCAACTACTGACTACTATGCAAGGCATTCTCTCTTCACATGACACAGGCCATCAGACCGACATCATCATCCCGGATTTTAGCAAGGCATTTGACACTGTGCCCCACAACAAATTACTACACAAGCTGGATCATTCCGGCATACGAGGTACCATCCACACCGGGCTTACAAACTTCCTGACCAAGCGCCAGATGAGAGTGGTCCTGGATGGAGAGGCATCAGAGGAAGTAGCTGTCGAATCCGGAGTCCCCCAAGGCACAGTGATGGGTCCTTTACTCTTCCTCTGCCACATCAACGACCTGCCGGACACAGTAAAATCAACAGTGCGACTCTTCTCAGACGACTGCCTACTCTACAGAGAGATCCGCTCCTTCCAGGATCACCTCACACTCCAATCAGACCTCAAAGACCTAGAGAGATGGGCCGAGCAGTGGGGAATGCGATTTAATGTGCAGAAGTGCTATGTTCTCTCCACCAGACACAAGTCACAACACTTCTACAGCCTTGGAAACACCATACTCCAACAGACTGATACTACCCCCCCTACCTAGGCGTCCAAATTTCTGCGGACCTAAAATGGGCTAACCACATCACAAGCGCCTGCAAGAAAGCTGGATCCACACTGGGCTTCCTACGCCGAAATCTCCGGAACTGTCCACAAGAGTGCCGACGCCTAGCCTACATAGCTCTTGATAGACCCACTCTCGAGTATGCCGCAGTGGTGTGGGATCCTTACCTCCAACAAGACATCGACAAGCTGGAACGCATCCAACGCCAGGCTGCACGGTTCATTATGAGAGATTACAGATCCCGGGACCCTGGATGCATTGGCAGGATGCTTCACGAGCTCCACCTCCCACTACTTGCAAAGCGTCGCCAACAACTCAGGTTGACCATGCTCTACAGGATAATCAGAGGACTAGTTCCTGCTCTCCCTCCCAACACCTTCCTTACTTCTGCCAAGAACAAACGGAAAATCCGCCCCACCACCTTTAAAGGATATGACACACAGAACATCATAGAGAGGCAGAAAAACAACAACAACAACATATGCTTTATTTTACCACCCTCATCATCAGATCTCTACAGAAACTCCTTCTTCGTAAAAACAGTAGTGGAATGGAATAGCCATCCCGATGACATCATCAACCTGTTCTCACCTAGCTCCTTCTCCTCTGCAATCGGGAGGTACAGGGATGCTGACCAGATCTTCTAGAGTCAACATGGTAGAATAGTGATTTTAAGCTTTCAATTGTACAAACATATTAGCAGGCTTCCACAAGAGAAGCCCTTTTAAGAATATAATTAAATAAAATCAGAACTAGCATAGGCAATATGAAGTTATATAAAAAGGACTATGAAGCAAAATTGTATTTTATTTTATTTTAAATCAAATTAGCGTGCGCACACCACCACCACGTTAATAGCCATCTATGGCTCCTGTGGTGTTTTCTGCCAACAACATCGTCGGCAGTATCCAGATCCAGATCCAGAATCTAGTAATAGCTAAGAGATTCTTCTAACCTAAATAAAGTTATATGACGTAAGACGGTGCATAGTTCCGCTGACGAGTTTTATTTTGATTGGACGTTATTGAGTCATGCTGAATGTTAGAACTTTCTCTCGATTGTTGAGACTATATAGGTGGTGCAATGTGTCTACTTAGGGAGTGAAAAAAGCGATTGGGCGATCTTATTCTGAATAAAGTTGGAACACGTTGTACGACGACTGCTGCCTTGTTGCTGAGTGAACAGGTTGCGTGGATAAGCGAATCTGAGTTACACTTATCAAGATTCAAGCACCGGGGCTGAATCAACAATTGAAAATAAACACACCGTGTAACAGTCTGCTGAAATGATTCTAGGACGGTTTAGTTGTAGCCCATAACGTGCATTAGAGCCGTCTTTAGTGCCTGTGCTGCAGGGAAAGGGTTACAGGCATGGGCCCTGTAGTGTTGATAACGTCTAGATGGAATTTAATGACATGCCTATCGGAACAATCATCTTATAGTTTGGACCCTCTGGCCAGAAACAAATCGTGCTTCTCCCATTTACACCCAACTATGCACGCTTGCACTTAGGATGTGGAGTGCGAGGGAGAAAGAATCTGTATTGGGTACATTATAATTATGCGTCGAGCTTATCTAGATGGAATTCCGTCGTAAAGACTGCAAGTTGGCGCCTCTGGCGACTTGAGTTAGATACTGTATTCAGAATCTCCTGGGCTGAAGAAGAATAACAGCAACAACAACAGCAAGCCACTTTGTTTTTCAGTTTGACTCTGTAGTTCGGAACTTTAGATCCTGCAAGCCTGCGCTTGATTTAGCCTAGAACCTCTTTTCAGGGCATCTCCTTGGGTAGCTCGTTGACCTGGTAAGGGCACTACAAAAGAAAAATTTATAATAATAGTTTTATAGTATAGTATAGTATAGTATAGTATAGTATAGTATAGTATAGTATAGTATAGTATAGTATAGTATAGTATAGTACAGTGCAGCAGGCATCCCTAGGTCTGGGGAGACCATGGAGTTTGTGACGGTGGGTCTATTGTTGCAGGGCTCTGCACAATGGATTGCTATTACCCACTCGTCGTTCGCCTGCGGGGATCGGCTAGTAAATCACCCTATGACTAATCTTAAAACATTTATAAGTTTGGCCCGGTCTGTGTTAGGATGGGGTTACAGAGATAGGGAGAAAAGTGTAAAAATTCACTGACACACTAGCTCTCACACGTCTATGAAACATAGGTATCCCAGCCACTTGTTAACAGTCAATATCACACATTTATTTCCTCTACTTTATACAAAATCTTCTAATCACTATACTAACTTATATGTCCAAATATCACTTCGAGTAGTTCGCTCCTTGCAGCTACTGTCTCATTATTGGGCTAATAGTGCTTTCTGTCCTATCGTTCGTTTTTCTGGAAGAGTGGACTATCGCACAGTCCTTCTAGAGCAGTTTTGGTGCACAGTTTCTAGTGACTTAACTGTCTCGTCGATGAGCGGTGTTGTTGTCTCGTCTTCTGGGTAATAGACCAGTGAGCCAGTGGAGCACACTGCTGTCGCTGCTCAACGTTGCAGGCCACGTGTCAGGGTTGCCTCTCTTTGGAGTTTGTTCCCAGCCGTGGACCAAGATGCAAGATGTTTACAAAGGTTGTGCAGAGCGTCTCACTGTTGGCAGAAATAGCCCTCAGTGAGATCATCTCCACTTATATAGTTAAGAGACAGTTTTCTAAGTCCGAGGTCCACTAGAATCTCCAACATAATTCCTATACATATATACATATAATGGCTAGAATAAACACAGGGAGAAGTAATTAATAATATACACATTCTCCGGTACAGCCACTGGTCTGCAATAATACAAATAGGAAAAACAATCGTTGGTCAGTGGGTCTACCTCGTGGTTGCGAAACCGGTCGGGTTTGCCACGTGGTCAAGCAAAGTTTCACTAACAGTCACAATTCTAGAACATGGCAAAACTTCACAAACATAATCCAATAATCATATCAAATAATCGCAATGAAACAAATGATTTATCATTTACCTTCTTGACAATGTCAGGCTCTGGCTATACTGTCGATGAATGATTTTCATCCGTCACCTGCTTCGTCTTCCGCTAGAGAGATCTATCAACGTGCGTCTTGCTGCGATGATGTTCGGACAGACTAAATGTCGTCACGCTGTAGTCAGCTCAGGCGCGCAAGATCTCAAGACTAGTAGCGCCAATGCGTGAGGGTGGGGGGAGGGTGGAGGGGGAGGGGTGATTGGTCAGCTGGGTGACGTCACGGCTTATCTTATGAAGCTGTAGCCTACGTATGCTTAACACATCCTTCTGTCGTCTTCTAGTCAGCGAATTAACTGTACATTAGGTCAAAGCAGACTGACCGTGTAGGCATGAAGCTTTTGTGCTGGATTGAACTTGCCTATCGCGACAGAGTTGCGCAACTAAGTGTTGGTCCTGTGCAGCGTCTAGCGTGACTGAAAAGGCCAATGCGAGTTAATGTCTATATTTTAAAAATATTAATCCAGCTCGTTTGTGTGTGTGTGTGTGTGTGTGTGTGTGTGTGTGTGTGTGTGGATGTGTGTGTGTGTGTTGTGCAGATCGTACCTTAGATACAGAGAGTGCGTGCGCAGAGCGACAGGTGATGCGTGCTCAGCTGCACAAACGCTCCCCTTTGACATGGGCATCGCAGCCTTCGACTTCCTCTGCACCTCCCCGTCCAAAACAGGTGAGAATCGTCAGCGACGACAACCAACGACTACGACAGCGATTAATGATGATGATGATTGTGATGAGGAGGAGGAGAAGGAGGAGAGTGGTGGTGGTGATGACGATGATGATGATGATGATGATGACCTGGTAGCTCAGACAGACAGCTTGTTTCATATGCCAAATGTCGAGGGTTCGAATCCCGCGTGGGACGAACTGACATGACTAAGGTATGAGACTTTTCAGGACCACGAGGGTTTTCTTGGGGTACTCCGGTTTCCTCCCTATCTTCAATAATGATATGGAATGCAGCCAGTCTAATGATATTGGATGCAGTCAATCTAAAACTTCAAAACTATAAATTGATTTTTATTCCCGACTTCTGTAATAGCGACCTCTTCAGATCGCCGCGCTTTGAGTTCGATTGAAGAAAAGCGCGTGATACCATCCTTTATTATTTTCTGTTTTATGATGATGATGATGATGATGATGATGATGATGATGATGATGATGATGATGATGATGATGATGACGACGACAACGATGACGCCAACCGTTATGATGTTGATGATGATGATGTTCGTGTGCTATTAAACATCATGTCTGTGTCTAGTGAGCCGCGCGTGGAAGTGTCTGAGCAGCAACGGCCTCCGTAATCAGATCCGAGACTGCAGCAACCGTATTGACTTCCTCACTCCGAGCAGAGACTCTTGCCAGTGAGTGCTCTCTCTCTCTCTCTCTCTCTCTCTCTCTCTCTCTCTCTCTCTCTCTCCCTCCCTCCCTCTCTCTCTCTCTCTCTCTCTCTCTCTCTCTCTCTCTCTCTCTCTCTCTCTTCTCTCATATCACTGGTAAGGGAATGAATGTTTTCTCCTTAGGATCGTTAACATTGAGCTCATGCAGAACTTTAAAATTGCCTTAGCGCGGAATTCTTTTTTCTTTTCTTTCTTATTTTCCCTTTCTTTACTTCTCTTCCTTTTTTTTTCTGTTCTTCTCATTCTTCCTTCTCCACTGCCTCCCCCATCCCTTCTTCTTCCTCTTCTTCTTCTCTTCCTCCTCCTCCTACGTTTCATTCCTTACTGTCATTGTCTCATTTTCTTTCTAGCTTGCTTTCTTCTTTGCTTTTAAACTCATGATTTTGCTACCGTGACTGGTTTTGTTCTGTTTCAGACTGGAGTCCAACTACTCGTCCTGTGTGGTGAACATGATGTCTCGGGTCTGTGACTTAGCTGACCTTACTGCCATGAAGAGCTGGTTTAGCGCAACTATCCAGCCTTTCAAAGTGCTCTTCGGCTGCGCTGATTACTTCAGCACTAAAGCGCCGATTGCAAGGAACACCACCTCGCATCAAGACCTAAACACCACTACTGCTAAAACCACTGATACTTACACAACAACTGCTACAAGACCAGGTAAGTCCTCCTTAATTAACATCCCCACCCCTCCTCGCAAACCTCTTAAAAAGAACCTTTTGAAACCATGCCTTTATGCCTTACTCCATTAGCTGTGTAGCTTTATAGGTCTTAATGAAACCTAGCCTATACAGTTTTAAATATAGATTATACGTCATAAATGTAAGATATAGTCATAATTGTAACATTCACGTCATAAATGTAATATATATGGCATAAATGTAAAATATACGTCATAATGTAGCCTGTACATCGTAATATAGCCTATATGGCATAACGTTGTTAATACGTCATATATGAAGAACACACTCGGAATGTAGCCTATGCGTCATTAAGTAGCCCTAACGTCATAGTTAATTAGTTATTATTTATAGGGTCCAGCGGAAACGTCCATGCACCATAATATAGTCTATAATTCATAAATGAAATTTCATATTTGTTCCTTGTCAACAGCTATAATTGGTTGCTATGACTGCATTAGCGGCACCCCCGGAAGATGGCAGAACCCTCAGTGTCCTCAAACGGGTGCCATCAATACTGAGTATGTCACATCCACGCCATGTCCTACGGCATGTTTCGCTCGCATCAACCAGTGGCCAAAGGGGGGTAAGCATTACATTACATTACATGGTTATTGCTTTAGGTCCAGCGGACTCTTCCGAGCCAAATCAGGACCAAAAATCAAGACCACAACTTCGCTGAAAGAGGACTCGCCCCTGATCCGCATAAAAGATCTGCCGAAACAACCCTAGTGATAACACTAAGGGCACTCCACCAGCCGGTCACTTTACAATAAAGACATCCCACGCAGGGGACACTGAGGTTATACTCTAATTTATCGAACCCCCGTTAACAAAAACAAAATAGAATACAAACATCATTATAAAATATCAACAAAACACATACATATAAAATACCTTCATTGCCAAATAATAACATCCTAGGAAGCCCCAGTGACCACCTGGCAGAAAGCGTCCAATATTCCCAAGCTGATCCAACAGACCTCATACACAAATAAGGAGTTTTGTTCCCAAGAGTTTTCAACAACAACAAAGTTAGGTGACTGGTCTGGCGAAGAAGAAGATAGTATAGTAGATTGATAGAACAGAGTAGGAATGAGAAAGAACAAAGGAGAAAGACAGCAACAGTGGGAATTGAAAGCACTAAATTTCCAGAAAGTGTGGATACTATTTATACTGAAACCCCCGGCACCCCTACGGGTAAGGGGGAGGGGGGGGGGAAAGGTAAGCGCGTCCATTATAATAATAATAATAATAATAATAATAATAATAATAATAATAATAATAATAATAATAATAATAATAAATTTAAAAAAATAATAATAACAACAATACAAGAATTCATAATGCATATGCATCTCACACAAAAGTGTGATTTCATATTACTTTCTGGTTGGTTTGTTGGTTCATCGATTCATTACTTTTCTGATTCACTTGAAATAAACATTATCTACACAGTCAGGGTCAATTTTACATACTAATAATTTTTGGGGTTTGATAAAAATGTTTTAGAAATAACCCACAAACAACACAACTAAAAGCTAAATAACAAAAAACAAACAAACACACAAATGTAAAAAAAAAAAAAAAAAAAAGTTCACCATAGTTTAATCTCCTTTGTCAGTTTTGATCATGATCAGGTGAAAACTGAAGTCATATTTGATTGTATTGCTTTGAAACTCGGTGTATTGCTCCAAAGTAGCAAGACGAAGACCACATCATCTTAGCCACAACGGACGTGTCAACACTGCTTTAGCGAAAGTGATAAAACAATGAAATATTACACTCTCGCTCCCCCAAAAGCTGTTGAACATGTACTGCAAAGATTTAGTTATGGAATAATGAATTAAGTCAAGTCAATAAATCTTTATTCGCGCGCGCGCACTCACTCACACACACACACGCACCCACCCACCCACACACACAAACATACGCACACACACACACAGAGATACACACACAAGCACGCACACCCCCCTATCCTATCCTATCCTGTCCCATAACCCGAAGGTCGTAGGGGCACCACAGATGATCGCTTAACCAGCATACTCCATCTTTCTCTGTCCTCAGCAGCCCTCATGGCTTCGCTCAGTGTCAAACCAGTCCATTCTCGAATGTTGTCCTCCCACCTCTTTTTCGGTCTCCCCCTTCTTCTACCTCCTTGCACTGTGCCTTGCAGAATGGTCTTTGCAAGGCCTGATGATCTGGTGACGTGGCCATACCATCGGAGTTTCCGTTTCTTCACCACTGTGAGCAGGTCATCGTGTTGTCCAATGGCTTGTGTGATGGTCTGTCGGACTTCAACGTTGGTGATGTGTTGGGTATAGGAAATGCACAGAAGTCTTCTGTAGCACCTCATCTCCATGCTTTGTATTCTTCGTTGGAGATCTGCTGTGAGGGTCCATGCTTCGCAAGCATATAGGAAGATGGAGATGACCAGAGATCGCAGCAGTCTTACTTTGGAATGTAGACTGATGGTTCTGTCTTTCCAAATGGGCTTCAACCTTGTCAGGGCAGCAGTTGTTTGTGCGATCCTGGAGAGGACTTCCTGTCGAGACCCATTGTCTGACACAATGGCTCCTAAATATTTGAAGCTGTGCACTGTGTTGAGGGATTGGCCTTGTACTTTGATGTCCGTGTTGATGCCATTGGTGTTGTTGGTCATCATTTTGGTCTTCTCTGCACTTATTTCCATTCCATAAGCTCTGGAGGTGGTGTCAAGCCTCTGTACAAGCTGTTCAAGTTCTTGTTCCTCTCCAGCCAATCCATCAATATCATCCGCAAAACGAAGATTGGAGATTGCTCTGCCCCCTATGCTGACTGTGCCTTCGTGATCTGCAAGAGCATCTGACATGATGCGCTCTAGGAAGATGTTGAAGAGTGTTGGAGAGAGTAGGCATCCTTGACGCACACCGATTGTTGTTCTGAACCAGTTCCCGATGACGCTGTTATGGAGGACTGCACTGGTAGCCTTGTCATACAGGCTTTTGATGACTTCTATGATTTTAGGGCTGATGTTGTACACTTTCATGGTTGCCCATAGAGCTGCATGCCAGACTCGGTCAAATGCCTTCTTGAAGTCTATGAACACATGATATAGATGTTGTTGGTGCTGTAGGTATTTCTCACAGATTATTCTGAGGTTGAAAATCTGTTCAGTGGTACTTCGCCCTGCCATGAATCCTGCTTGTTCTTCAGCTATGATTTGTTCAGCTTGTGGTTTCAACCTGTTGAGTATTATTTTCAGGAGGACCTTGCTGGGATGGCTGATGAGGCTGATGGTGCGGTAATTTTCACACTCCTGAAGGTTACCTTTTTTAGGAAGAGTGATGACAAGCGACTGGGTCCATGGTGTAGGCCATTCCCCACTCTGCCAGATCTTGTTACAGATAGTGGTGAGAGCATCAGTCATCGCTTCTCCTCCTGCTTGTAGCAGTTCCGCTGGTATGTTGTCCACTCCCGCTGACTTCCCTTTCTTCAGCGATTGCACTGCTGCCTCAACTTCTTCCCGGAGAATTGGGAGGATTTCTTCTTCTTCTCTGCTCTCGGGACATGCTAGAACTGATGGGTCTCCATTTGGTGTATGGTTGTAAAGGTCAGAGCAGTACTCTGTCCATCTGTCCAAGACTTCTTGTTCTTCTGTAAGGCAAATGCCAGACTTGCTTTGGATAGTGGAGACTTTGGGCTGTTTAACACTTGTCAGCCGCTTCACAGTCTGGTAGGCCTTCTTGCTGTTGTTCTTGTTCAGATTATTCTCTATTTCCTGGCATTGATCTTCTATCCAGTTCTCCTTTGCTGTGCGCATGCCTTTTCGGATGTCATTGTTGATTTTTCGGTAGACATCAGCTCCCTGTGAGGTGTTCTTTTTCTTTTTTAACTCTCTTCGTTTATCACACAGATCCAAAAGTTCAGGTGTGATCCACGGCTTCTTCTTTGGTCGGTGCTTGCCAAGGATCTCAGTGGCGGCATCTGTTACAGCTGAGTTGAAGGTATTGGTCATGGTGTTGACATCTACTTCGCCTGCCCCCAAAATAAGCAGTGGTGCAAATTTCCCTCCAATTGTGGCCTGAAATATTTTTGCCACCTCCGGGTCTTGCAGTTTGTCCAGGTCGAACTTCAGCCTAGTGCACTTTGCTGTATTTACTCTCTTCAAATGGAGCCGGAAAGACATCATCACGAGATCGTGGTCACTTCCAATGTCTGCTCCTGGAAAAGTGCGTGTCCTGCCAATGTTGATGCTTGATCTGAAGCGTTTCTTGACCATGATGTAGTCGATCTGGTTGTGATGTTCCCCGCCGGGACTGTGCCATGTCCATCGTCTGGATTTTTTGTGGAGACCAAGCGTGTTTGCCAGTACCAGATTGTTGTATCTGGCAAACTCCAATAGCCTCAGACCCCTGTCATTTGTCTCGTTGTTGCAGTGGGGTCCGCATGTGTCTCCCCAGTTGCGGTGCGCATCTTGGCCAACCTTGGCATTCCAGTCGCCTTGCACTATGACTATGTCCTTCTTCGGCACTTGGTCAAGGACCGCCTGTATATTTTCATAAAAATCCTCCACTTCGCTGTCTTCATAGTCTGATGTTGGGGCATAGGCCTGGATGATGGTAATGTTGAAAGGGGTTGCTCTCAGACGGATGGTAATGAGTCTACTGGAGACTGGGCGGCAACCCATGACAGTGGCTAGAATGTTCTTGTGGACCAAGAATCCAACGCCGTGTTCGTGCCTGTCATCTCTACCGCTGAAATAGAGCTTGTGGCCTTTGTCAGTCGTTGTTTCACCTAGGCCTTTCCAGCGCAGTTCGCTGATACCTAGAACGTTCCATCGATAGTGGTCCAGCTCGTGGGCCAGTTCTTCTAATTTTCCTTCCGCAGTTAGGGTCCTGACGTTCCAGGTTCCTATGACGATGTTGTTTCTCGTGCGGATCTTGCTATATTGTCCATCAGTAGCATACTTAACACCTCCGTCCTGGTGGCCAACGGAAGGCGCGGTCCTTGTGCCGGGTGACGGCCCGGGCGACGACCGATCCGGTATGGAATTAGTGGATTGTGTCATCATGTAGTGTGTCTTGGGCAAAAAAGACCTGGCAGGGCCCAATCCTCTCCAGGCTGTTGGCCACAGCCGAAATCCACGAATACAGTGTGGCTCGCCTTGGCCCTGAGCACGTGGTCGTTGAACCTGTAGTAACGTGAGGTTCCTCCGCCCTGGCCGGTGACTTCTGTGTAGAAGACTTTCGCCCAGTGATGCCGTGCTAACATCACCCCTGTTAGTCGCCTCTTACGACACGCCGGGAAACGTTGGGTCTATTCTATTTGCCCGAACCCACAGAGCACCACAATGAACATAGTCATTCTGACACAATGAACATAGTTATTCTGACACAATGAACATAGTTATTCTGACACAATGAACATAGTCATTCTGACACAATGAACATAGTTATTCTGACACAATGAACATAGTCATTCCGACATGATGAACATAGTTTTTCTGACACAATGAACATAGTCATTCCTACACAATGAACATAGTCATTCTGACACAATGAACATAGTTATTCTGACACAATGAAGATAGTCATTCTGACACAATGAAGATAGTCATTCTGACACAATGAAGACACAATGAAGATAGTAATTCTGACACAATGAAGATAGTCATACTGACACCATGAAAATAGTCATACCGACATGATGACATTACGATAATAGTCATACTGACACAATGAAAATAGACATACTGACATGACATTACGATAATAGTCATACTGACACAATGAAAATAGACATACTGACATGACATTATGATAATAGTCATACTGACACAATGAAAATAATAATTGTGACACAATGTAACAGATCCATAAACTATAGTTCTGGCTGTATACATATTAAAATAAAAAAAGAAAGACCTAGAAAGAGATGGCTGGAGAGAGACAAGATGGCAGAAAGACAGGGAGAAGAGAGAGAGAGAGAGAGAGAGAGAGTGACAGAGAGAACAAAGAAAAAGTAAGACTATACATAAAATGTCAAATCAACAGGAGTAAACAAATACAGTGACACTTTGGCATGTCGCTTATGCTCAATTGGTAGAGCGTTCGCCTGGCACACCGATGACCCAGGTTCGAATCCCGTGGTGGGCGATATAAAATGTGGCCATTTTCACTGTCCATTTTAGCAGTATGATTGCTCTGGTGGTTCAGTGTTGATTCAGGTCCCTACCCCTCTTTCCCTGGGATGGTTATCCCCCGTCTGCCATATCGCCAATGGTGGGTGTAGACGTTAAACCTCAATGTTCATTCATGTGGCTTATAATGAACAATATTCACATGACGATTACATGAAATTGTAATACACTTCCTTAAAACAATTGCTGTCCATTCAGTCAGTCATTCTTTGACTCATTAATTCATTAATTCATTGTTTTGACAACAGAGGTCTACCGCGGATGCTCAGCCGGGTACGAGTGGACTTTCCCTGCAGGTTTCCCCACTAACGGTTGCTTTGCGACGTCCAACGGCGACAAGTGGTGTTTCTGCAATTCCCATCACTGCAATACCATGGATATGACGGCACACCAAGTCTAAGTTGCGTCCCTTGACCTGCGATCTATTCCAAGTCTGAGTCGCTTCCCTTGCCCTGTGATTCCCAGTCCAAAGTCGGAGGTGCTTCCCTTGACTTGTAATACCACTCTGCCTTATTTGTGGATTATTTTGTTTCGTTTTTAATTTGGTGTCTGCTCCCGACTCTTTTTCGATTCCCCCCCCCCTCCCCCCTGTCCATGCACATTGAGCGTCGTCTATTGATGTCGGATAGTGCAGTGGTTGGAGCACTCGCTACTGTGTCGAAAGTGAAGCACCGTCCGGTGCGGTTAGCACTTGGATGGGTGACCGCTAAGGTGTGAAGCGACAAACAACAACGCCCCCAGTTGACTCAACTGTGATTGAGTACCTACTCTCTTGAGGGTGGGGAAGGTAAAGCAGCGAGGGAGAGAGTTGGGCATCACCCTCATTACGCTGGCCCAAGATAAGTGTGATCTCCAACATCACGCTCCCCTACGGCCACAAGGCTATGGGACTACCTTTACCTTTACCTTTACCTATTGATGTGGGGACGGACTTATTTATACAGGACAGCATCATCGTCGAATTTTATTATTTTTATTGTTTTATTGTTATTATTTTTCCCATTCCATTTCTGCACGCAGTTCTCCCACTCAAAGTTGTTATGATGGTTGAAAGTGTTGGTTGAGTATGTGTGTGTATATATAATATGTATAGTGTCCCACCGCCGTAGCTCAAGTGGTAGAGCGTTCGCCTGGCACACTGATGACCCAGGTTCGAATCCCGTGGTGGGCGATATAAAATGTGGCCATTTTAACTGTCCATTTTTGCAGTTTGATTGCTCTGGTTCAATGTTAACCCCTCTTTCCCTGGGATGGTTGTCCTCGTCTGCCATATCGCCAGTGGTGGGTGTAGACGTTAAACCTCAATGTTCATTCATTCAGTGTGTATAGTAAATATACGAATATTGTGTCAATAGTCACTGAACTAAATAAACAATTATATATATATAATTGTTTATTTAGTATATATATATATAATTGGATCAATGGTCAATAGTACAATAGTCAATAGTGGTCAATAGTACATGTGGTGATTTTTCTCAGTACGGTTAATTGTCTTATGTATATTTACTTGTTCTATTCTGTATGCTCTTTGTAAACGGCCTAGAGCCCTAGGTTAGGCACTTACAAATGTCCAGTTATTATTATTTTTTTATATGATTATTATTATTATTGTTATTAGGAAGAGCGTTATTTGTTAGGCATAAGACATTTTTATTTTCCAAAGATGAACATGGAACAGATTAAAGTTATGTGTGTTTATGTGGGAAGGTGTGTTGGCGCACCACAACTGGGGAGACACATGTGGACCCAACTGCAACAACGAGACAAATGACAAGGGTCTGAGACTCTTGGAGCTTGCCAGATACAACAATCTGGTAATGGCAAACACGCTTGGTCTCCACAAAAACTCCAAACGATGGACATGGCACGGTCCCGGCGGGGAGCATCACAACCAGATCGACTAAATCATGGTCAAGAAACGCTTCAGATCAAGCATCAACATTGGCAGGACACGCACTTTTCCAGAAGCAGACATCAAAAGTGACCACGATCTCGTGATGATGTCTTTCCGGCTCCACTTGAAGAGAGTAAATACAGAAAGTTCACTAGACTGAAGTTCGACCTGGACAAACTGCAAGACCCGGAGGTGGCAGAACTATTTCAGGACAAAATTGGAGGAAAATTTGCACCACTGCTCATTTTGGGGGCTAGTGAAGTAGATGTCAACACCATGACCACCACCTTCAACTCAGCTGTGACAGATGCCGCCACTGAGATCCTTGGCAAGCACCGACCAAAGAAGAAGCCGTGGATCACACCTGAACTTTTGGATCTGCGTGATAAACGAAAAGAGATAAAGAAGAAAAAGAACACCTCACAGGGAGCTGATGTCTACCGAAAAATCAACAATGACATCCGAAAAGGCATGCGCACAGCAAAGGAGAACTGGATAGAAGATCAATGCCAGGAAATAGAGAACAGTCTGAACAAGAACAACAGCAAGAAGGCCTACCAGACTGTGAAGCGGCTGACAAATGTTAAACAGCCCAAAGTCTCCACGATCCAAAGCAAGTCTGGCATATGCCTTACAGAAGAACAAGAAGTCTTGGACAGATGGACAGAGTACTGCTCTGACCTTTACAACCATACACCAAAATGGAGACCCATCAGTTCTAGCATGTCCCGAGAACAGAGAAGAAGAAGAAATCCTCCCAGTTCTCCGGGAAGAAGTTGAGGCAACAGTGCAATCGCTGAAGAAAGGGAAGTCAGCGGGAGTGGACAACATACCCTCGGAACTGCTACAAGCAGGAGGAGAAGCGAAGTTTGATGCCCTCGCCATTATCTGTAACAAGATCTGGCAGAGTGGGGAGTGGCCTACACCATGGACCCAGTCGTTTGTCATCACTCTTCCCAAAAAGGTAACCTCAGGAGTGTGAAAATTACCGCACCATCAGCCTCATCAGCCATCCCAGCAAGGTCCCCCTGAAAATAATACTCAACAGGTTGAAACCCCAAGCTGAACAAATCATAGCTGAAGAACAAGCAGGATTCGGGGCAGGGCGAAGTACCACTGAACAGATTTTCAACCTCAGAATAATTTGTGAGAAATACCTACAGCACCAACAACATCTATATCATGTGTTCATAGACTTCAAGAAGGCGTTCGACCGAGTCTGGCATGTAGCTCTATGGGCAGCAATGAAAGTGTACAACATCAGCCCTAAAATTATTGAAGTATCAAAAGCCTGTATGACAAGGCTACCAGTGCAGTCCTCCATAACAGCGTCATCGGGAACTGGTTCAGAACAACAATCGGTGTGCGTCAAGGAGGCATACTCTCTCCAACACTCTTCAACATCTTACTAGAGCGCATCATGTCAGATGCTCTTGCAGATCACGAAGGCACAGTCAGCATAGGGGGTAGAGCAATCTCCAATCTTCGTTTTACGAATGACATTGATGGATTGGCTGGAGAGGAGCAAGAACTTGAACAGCTGGTACAGAGGCTTGACACCACCTCCAGAGCTTATGGAATGGAAATAAATGCAGAGAAGACCAAAATGATGACCAACAACACCAATGGCATCAACACAAACATCAAAGTCCAAGGCCAATCCCTCAACACAGTGCATAGCTTCAAATATTTAGGAGCCATTGTATCAGACAATGGGTCCCGACAGGAAGTCCTCTCCAGGATCGCACAAACAACTGCTGCTCTGACAAAGTTGAAGCCCATTTGGAAAGACAGGACCATCAGTCTACATTCCACAGTAAGATTGCTGCGCTCCCTTGTCATCTCCATCTTCCTATATGCTTGCGAAGCATGGACCCTCACAGCAGATCTACAACGAAGAATACAAAGCATGGATATGAGGTGCTACAGAAGACTTCTGGGCATTTCCTATACCCAACACATCACCAACGACGAAGTCCGACAGACCATCACACAAGCCATTGGACAACACAATGACCTGCTCACAGTGGTGAAGAAACGGAAACTCCGATGGTATGGCCACGTCACCAGATCATCAGGCCTTGCAAAGACTATTCTGCAAAGCACAGTGCAAGGAGGTAGAAGAAGAGGGAGACCGAAAAAGAGGTGGGAGGACAACATTCAAGAATGGACTGGTTGACACTGAGCGAAGCCATCAGGGCTGCTGAGGACAGAGAAAGATGGAGTATGCTGGTTAAACAATCATCTGTGGTGCCCCTACGACCTCCGGGTTACGGGACAGGATAGGATAGGATAGTGTTGGCGCGCATGCACATATGCATTCCTGTGTGTGTGTGTGTGTGTGTGTGTGTGGGTGCGTGTGTGTGTGTGTGTGTGTGTGTTTGTTGACACAGTGTTATTTGGACAAAGCAGTGAACATCTACATAACTTGTATTGACATGCCAACTTGTTTTGACGTCAGAACAATGATCTGTTAGGATTAGGGCTGGGTTAGGGTTAAGGTTCGTATACTTCAAAGTACTTAAAAATGGGGACGAAATATGACCCATTGTCAGCGTAGGTGGCGTTTCGGGAAAGTCATGATAATACTGTGTATTACCTCGGCTACGTGTTCGCGCGCACGTGTGTGTGTATGTGTGCGTGTGCGTGCCCACAGGTGCGCTTGTCAGTAAGATATGCGTGCGCAACTTTGAACTCGTTAGCCATTCCATTGGCAAATCTGTAAAACGTCTGTGATGGTTGTTAGTGTGAATAACAATGATGAAAAATTATAATGCAAATGTTGCTGTCAGCGTCGTTCGTGTTCTTTTTAATTTGTATTTTTATTGTTTAATTTGCTGTGAAAGTAAAACCAAAGATGTGCTAGTCTTACTACTGAGTCATTCACAGTAGAATGGGTCCTCGCTAGCACAGATGTTGTGGATCCTCGATAGCGTAGCGGGTCCAAAGTATCTATAAATAGACGTACATACTAATGCTACCGCTGTGCTATCGAAGATCCACTACTTCTGTGCTGGCGAGGATCCATTCCATTCGGTTAACGCCCATGTGTTCTAACTTTGTTGTTCGGAATTTGTCAATGTCGTGAGCTGGATGTTTTGTGTCTTAAAGGTTGGTATTCTTTTTGTCCACCGGATATTTTTCTTCATAAATAAATACACTGGTTATATACCTAAACTTATTTGACTGATAGGTTTATGTTGTTGGTACTGGTGTCATTGATGTTGGTGTCGTTGTTGATGTTGTTGTTGGTGTTGTTGTGGCTGTTGTTGGTGTCGTGGTTGATGTTGTTGTTGCTGGTGTTCTTGTAGCTGTTGGTGGTGTCGTCTCTGATGTTGTTAGTGGTGGTGTTGTGGTAGGTGTTGGTGGTTTCGTTGTTGATGTTATTGTTTGTGGTGATGGTGGTGGTGGCTGTAGCAGGGGGTGTAGTTTCAGAAAAATAGAATTGCATTCCTGCGTTTTCTGTAGACGTAGGCCAACGTACCAGCACAGCAAAACAACAACTAAAACTTTAATTCATTGAACAGTTTTCTAAAATGAAACCAAGAAGACAACACGCACATAATGGAGACTCGATCGAAGCACAAGGGCATTTCCAAGTTGAATGGGTCCTCGGTAGTAGGCCTACAGTGATAGTGGATCCGCGGTAGCACATAGGTAGCAGCCTCACGTATCATAATATACTACTCAAAACAATTGAAGGGCCACTCTCATATTTCATTTAGTTTAATTATTTTTTGCTGCCATCAATAATATCGCTTATATTGCTTATTTCAAAACTTATCCTGTACAGTAACATTCAAGACAATCTTATTCTGACAAGTAATCACATGTGTGAGTTTTGAACTTTCTGCACTGAGTTGAAAAACAAACCCAATTTTTACAAAAAAAAATGACCCTAATTTACTGTTGTCTTGCTAATAAAGCAAAATTTTCAACATTAAAAAGTGATTTGCACACGAAAGGCTTGCATTTTTGAGTTCAGTTCAACAATCGGCGCTTTTTTCTGGGTATAAATGGCAGCGCTTTTGCTGCTTTTCTAACCATGCCCCCAAGGCGACGATTGACTGATGCGGATAGAGGCAGAGCTATTGCATGGCTTCAGGAAGGGGTGGGGGTGAGAGAAGTTGGCAGGCGGCTGGGAGTGTCCCACTCCGTTGTCCAAAGGCTGCGGGAGCGCTTTAACAACACTGGAAGCGTCCAAGAACCAAGAAGGTCCGGACGCCCCCGCGTTACCACTGCAAGACAAGACCATTTCATCACCCTGTCAGCTCTGAGGATGAGGTCCGCTACAGCAAACACCATCAGAAGACAGCTTCACGCAGCCAGCAATGTTAACGTCAGCGACCAGACAATTCGCAACCGTCTACACGAGGCAAACCTGCGATCAAGACGACCAGCAGTACGGCCTTTGCTCACCCCAGCTCACCGTGCAGCGCGTTTGGCCTGGGCTCGGCGTCATTTGGTGTGGACTAGGCAACATTGGTCAAGGGTGCTCTTTACAGACGAGTCTCGGTTCTCCTTGTCTTTCAACGACCGTCGAGTGAATGTTTGGAGGCGTCCACGGGAGCGTTTTGCTGATGCGACGGTGCGCGAGCATGACCGCTTTGGTGGTGGATCTGTCATGATGTGGGGTGGCTTCGCATTAAACTTCAGAACACCCCTGCTCCAAATTCATGGCAACTTAAACGGTATTGGCTACAGGGATGACGTCCTACAACCTAGGGTTCTCCCAGCTCTGCGGGCCATTGGGGAAGGTGCCATACTACAGGACGATAATGCCAGACCCCACCGAGCGCGTATCGTCAATGACTTCCTGCAGCAACAGCACGTCATAAGGATGGATTGGCCGGCTCGATCACCCGATTTGAACCCCATAGAACATCTGTGGGATGTCTTGGGTCGACAGACACGGGCAAACCTCCCTCCAGGAGCTAACCTTGAAGTTCTGGCCCAAGTTCTCCAGCAAGAGTGGTTGGCCATCCCAGGAAACATCCTCCATAACCTGATACGGTCCATGAGACAACGATGCCAAGACTGCATTGATGCAAACGGTGGCCACACCCGATACTGACTCTATAGATTTTTGGTTTCTAAAGTTTTGATTTTGTAAATGAGGGGTATGTCCAGTTAAATTGAATTTATTCGAATTTTAAGCGACTGATGTCTCAACTCTTTTTTGTTATTGATGCAGAAATGATTGCAATAAAATATGATGAACTAATAAATTGAATTCGTGTTTCTGATTTAAAGAGAGACCCATAATGTCCAAGTGGCTCTTGTATTATTTTGAGTAGTATAGTTTATACCACAGGCGTTTGTATCTGGACACGCGAGCGCCTAAGCCTATGACGGGATAACCAAAGGGAGACGTGTCATAGGCATAGGCGCTCGCGTGTCCAAATACAAGCGCCTGTGATCTAGGCTTACTCAGTGAACTGTTGTGAGTTTCATGACGGTGTGTGTCAGGGTAACGTCGTTTCTACATGCCCACCCGCACTCACACACACATACACACACCCACACTCACACACCCACTGCAAATTTTAAGCAATGAAATTTTCGCAATATCGACAATAAATCAACAGAAAGGAGGGTCGGAATCGCTAAAACGTAGGAAAGACAACGTGCTATCGAGGATCCACTCCCCCTGCCTATGATGCAAGAGGGGGCAGAGGAGGAGGGGGACCTTTCCACTTGGTTAGTGCCTCTAAGCAAGGAAGATAGCGAGAGCTAGATAGGCGAATGAGTGAGAACAGATGAATTAATTTGCTAGACTTGAATAAAATACAAGTATAAACCCATTAACTTCAAATAAGCTGTTTGGTGGATCAGTTTATTGTTTAAATCTTTTGGAGTCGTTTGGTGATTGCCTTCCAAGCACGGTCACCCATCCATGTACTAAACCCGCCCTAAGTTGCTTAACATGAAACATTGCTAGCTTTTTTTTCTCTTTTTTTGTGCTTGTTTGTTTGTTTGTTTTTAGCTTTGAAAGTTCTTTTAATATAGCCTAACTCACAATTAGTCCTGTATATTGAGCTCATAATTTTCGCTGTCAGCTACCTAAATCAAGACTCAAAAATCTGGAGGAGATATAGTTTGTACCTGTTTAACTTGGTTTTAAAAATCATCATCATCATCATCATCATCATCATCATCATCATCATCATCATCATCATCATCATCATCATCATCATCATCATCATCATCATCATCATCATCGTCGTCGTCGTCGTCGTCGTCGTCTTCATCATCATCGTCGTCATCATCATCATCATCATCATTGTTGTCGTCGTCGTGCTACTCATTTTGGACAATCAGCGGTAATTGACCCTCCAGACCTTTAATTTTGTGATAACGAGAGTATTAATATTATTATCTGAACGGAGACGGGAGTTATAAAAGGAACGATAACCTGGAAGGCCTTACTTTTCACTACACTAAAGGTTTACCTCCCTTGCTAGGCGCAGTCTTAATTTCTGTAGTT
>CM072527.1:7114067-7135871 GCA_036898135.1 Oncomelania hupensis
CCAGGACGGTGCCACCCCCCCACACCTCAAACGAATCATTGGCATGGCTACAGCAGCGTTTCCATGACCGACTGATCAGCCGCAGGTGTGACCCGGAGTGGTCGCCGCATTCACCGGACCTGAACCCCCCCCAGATTTTTTTCTCTGGGGATACCTCAAGGAATGGGTATATGGCAACAACCCCGAGACTATCCCTGACCTGAAGGCAGCAATCACAGCAGCAATGAGAATGATCCCAAGGGAGGAATGCGGGAGGGTCATCGAGAACTTTGCCCGCCAAATGTGCCTGCAGCGCCGGGGGAGCTCATTTGGAGCACATTTTGGAGCGCCAGTGAAACAAAGAGTTTTTGTTGTACAGACTTGAAACTTTGGAGATGTCTGCTACACAGGCTTGACCTAATGTAGCTAAAGTTTTGTGTCGATCTAAATAAAAATTTGGAAATTATTCGTTTTTTGATGATGACCGTTTTTTTTAAATAATATATAATCCGACATTATGGTCGGCTTCACTATCAGCAGTGGCACCATCATCCTCATTGCGATTGTTCTTTGTTGTCTTTGTCGTTATTATTATTATTATTATTATTATTATTATTATTATTATTATTACTATTATTATTATTATTATTATTATTATTATTATTATTATTATTATTATTATTATTATTATTATTGTTTTATTTTTTATTTTTTAATTTATTTTTTAATTTATTTTTTTAAATATTATTATTATTGATGTTATGAAGCACTTTGAACAAGCTCAATGGATCTTTATTGCTATACAAATTTTTTTCCCTTTCTTCCTCCTCTTCCTCTTCTTCTTCTCCTTCTACTCTTCTTGTTTTATCCTCCTCCTCCTCCTTCTTTTTCTTCTTCTCTCCCCCCCTCCCCCTCATTCTCCTCATTTTTATCTGTACATAAACGTGCTAGGCTTTTACGTGTATTTGCACCTGTATTCGTGTTATGTATACGTATAGGTGATACCTGTGTAGCTGTTACCTGTGTTTTAACCTGTATTCATTTAGTCAGAACCTGTAATTTTACCATAGGTATTACCTGTGTAGCCGTTAACTGTATTTGTTTAACCTATATATAATACACTAGTGGTTTTTGTACCCTGGCAAGCCAGGGTACACAGGTTGCTGTTTAAAATGTAGACAGAGAGACAACTGTTGTCTGCGAGTTTCATTTGGACGATGATACCTCCCCATATCCCCCTTGATACCTCACCATACCCTCCCTCCCCCCTCTGATATCTCCCCGTCCCCCCCATGATGCCTCATCAAACCCACTTGATACCTCCCCATAACCCCTTGATACCTTTCGTACCCCCCTTGTAACCCTACCTGTACCCTCCTTGATACTTCCCCGTTGATCGTTTCGCAGGTATGGATGAAAGGAATCGACCAGTTCAGGATTAAATTAGCGTCCCCAACACCAAAGCGTATAGGGGACGACATGACTCGACCATCACCATACCCCCTTATATATACCCGTATCCCCGTTATGACTACCCATGCCCCTTTAAACCTACCCGTAGCCCCCTTTTACCTACACGTACCACCTCATCCCGATCCTTGATAATAATAATAATAATAACAATAATAATAATAATAATAATAATAATAATAATAATCATGATAATAATATTGAATAATACAAATAGAAATCATAAAAAACGCCAAGGTTTTAAAATAAAATTTGATATAAGATATTATAATTATAATAATAATAATAATTATTATTATTATTAGTTTATAAATAATAATAATAATAAAAATAATAATAATAATAATAATAATAATAATAATAATAATAATAATAATAATAATAATAATAATAATAATAATAAAATAATAATAATAACGTAACACCCCATCCCGATCCTTGGTAATAATAATAATAATAATAATAATAATAATAATAATAATAATAATAATAATAATAAATATTGAATATAGAATAATACAAATAGAAATCATAAACACCAAGGTTTTAAAATAAAATTTGATATAAGATATAATATTATAAATAATAATAATAATAATAATAGTAATAATAGTAATAATAGTAATAATAGTAGTAATAATAATAATAATAATAATAATAATAATAATAATAATAATAATAATAATAATAATAATAATAATAATAATAATAATAATAAAGGTAAAAAGCCTAAATTAAAAAGAAAAATATCCATATTGTAGTGGGAAAAAAAACCATTTAAAAAAAATATGGCCCGCGACGGATTCGAACTTGGGTCGCCCTAAACGTTAGGCGAAAGTGTTACCAACTGAGCTATCAATGCTTCGTACAAAAACAATAAATTTTTTGGTCTATATGGAAAAACATGCTGAAACCTCAATTTGATTTTTAATGGAAGCGCGCGGAATGAGGCTATTGCAGTTTGTGGACATTTTGTTTATTTATTTATCTCAGAAACGGTTTAACGTTCGGTAAGGAAATATCGGCTATAACGATTTCGCTGGTTTTGAGCACACAACAGGCCGATTCCCAGCGGCCAGCACCTGCCCAGATCAGCGTCCATACCGGACAAACTTTATAGTAGTGGCGAAGAAGGACTTCCGGCTAAGCAATTTATATATATAGATGCTATAAATTATGTTTATTACGTGCGTAATTGGTACCAGTACTTTTCCTGTACTACCTGTACAGATACTGTCCCAGCTAACCACACTTTCGGGGCCCGATGGGGCCCCCATCGGGCAGCCCGATGGGGCCCGGATCGGGCTACCGATCGGGGCCCGATCGGGCAAATGGAAATTTGAACCGACTCGGGCCCGATTCGGGCAAAGATCGGGCGATCGTCGGGCTACCCGAAACTTACCCGATCGTAACCCCACGTTCGCCAAACAGTAGCCCGACTTTCGATAAAGATTGGGCGATCGTCGGGGTACCCAAAACTTACCCGACCGTAACCCAACCTTTGCCGAACGGTAACCCGATTCCGGCAAAGATCGGGCATACGTCAGGATACCCAACACCAACCCTATTGTAACCCAACTTAAACCAGAAACAACCCCGATAATGCCCCATCCCTGGCCAATGCTGATTTACCCTAAAATCATATCCCACATATTGTTTATGATATGTGATTGCATGAAGAAAGAATTGAGATGTCTGGTGTTAATAGGGACTGTCGGCACAGGCGTTTTTGTTTTCGTAAATCCTTGGTGTGGCCCCACTTAAGTATTAACACACCATTTCGATAACGATATAGCCTATATTAACGTGATCCTCGTCGCTATCGAAATCGTGTGTAAATACATAAACGAAAGGCAAAGCACCCAAAAAACAACCACAGTAAAAATAGAAATAGGTTTTCGCAGGCAAACACAATATCCGAGCACATGCAACTGTAGAACTTAGAAGAAAACTGTAGAAAATTGGCGCCTATGTACAACCGGGAAAGGACCAGCAGTAATGGGCACGGAAATTTACCCTTGACTTATAATGTATAAATAAATACAATAGTTAAAAGAAACACTGTAACAATATTTTACATATTGTATGATAAAAATTAAGAATTATAAGCACAATTAAATAATTATATCTTGCTGAATTGATTTTGTATAAATATTTTTCACATACATACGCCGCAGCATATGTGAAGCAGACGAAACATTCCAGACAGTTTAGCCAATTAGAAGCGAGAGTAGGCCTATGTTAGCGTGTGCGCCGTGTGGCTTTGTAGTGGGGCAGAATTGGGCGGCACACGGGAGAGCGAATCGTTACGCATCCACATTTCTCGACTCCGCTACGCATCGGGTTTTTGTAGGGCTATGTGGGTCCCTACTAAAACCCTACAAAAGTCGGGATGCCCTATGCGGCCCCAGTGGGGCCCCGATCGGGCTGGTTTGCTGGGGTTGACATTGTTGTGTCTTGAACACGGGAGGCTGGTAGTTACACTCTAGAGTCAGACGTGTACACAACAGTAGTGTTAGTCCATGCGGCACGATTGAGCGCTGGACCGGCCATTTACAAAAATCTATACGGAACAGTCATTTTCTGGGACCGCTTAGGACGCTTCATGCATCAGACCCCAAAACTGCGACGCGTAGAAAGCGACCTTACCTGAATCTTAAACTTCCTATCCTATCTTAACCTATCCCGTAACTCGAACGTCGTTGGTGCACCACAGATAAAGATGATCGTTTAACCAGCGTACTCCATCTTTCTCTGTCCTCGGCAACCCTCATGGTTTCGTTCAATGTCAAGTCAGTCCATTCTCGAATGTTGTCCTCCCACCTTTTTTTCTGTCTCCCTCTTCTTTTGCGTCCTTGCACCGTGCCTTGCAGGATGGTCTTTGCAAGGCCTGATGCTCTGGTGACGTGGCCATACCACGAAGTTTACGCTCCTTCACCACTGTGAGCATTTCATCGTGTTGTCCAATGGCTTGTGTGATGGTCTGTCGGACTTCGTCGGTGATGTGCTGGGTATAGGAAATGCCCAGAAGTCTTCTGTAGCACCTCATCTCCATGCTTTGCATTCTTTTTGTTGTAGGTCTGCTGTGATGGTCCATGTTTCGCAAGCGTATAGGAAGATGGAGATGACAAGGGAGCGCAGCAGTCTTACCTTGGTCGCTTGGAATGTAGACTGATGGTCCTGTCTTTCCAAATTGGCTTCAACCTCGCCAGGGCAGCAGTTGTTTGTGCGATCCTGGAGAGGACTTACTGTCGGAACCCATTGATTGATACAATGGCTCCTAAATATTTGAAGCTATGCTGTTTCCGTGTTGATGGCATTGGTGTTGTTGGTCATCATTTTGGTCTTCTCTGCACTTATTTCCATTCCATAGGCTCTGGAGGTGGTGTCAAGCCTCTGTACCACCTCTTCCAGTTCTTGCAGCTTGTTCCTCTCCAGCCAATCCATCAATGTCATCCGCAAAACAGAGTTTGGAGATTGCGCTACTCCATATGCTTGCAGTGCCTTCGTGATCTGCAGGGGCATCTGGCATGATGCGCTCCAGGATAACGCTGAAGAGTTTTGAGAGAGTAGGCATCCTTGGCGCACGCAGATTGTTGTTCTGAACCAGTTCCCGATGATGGAGGACTGCACTGTTAGCCTTGTCATACAGGCTTGATGAATTTAGTAATGTTTGGGCTGATGTTGTACTCTCTTATAGTTGCCCACAAGTCTTAAACTTCTACCTGGGTCTTTAACCAGAGACTTAGCCTAACCATATCAGAGACTTAGCCTAACCTTACCAGGGACTAACCTAACCTGAGACTGAACAAACCAGTCTTTTTAACGCGTTTTAAGCTAGGGCAGTTTGTTTACGTCCGTGTTTCATCCATCAGATCCCCGTTGTCTAAATCTCGGGCCAGGCCCCCTTTTTTTCTTCCCCAGTCGTTCTATCCACAACGACTGTTGCAGTACACCTGCCCACCTGTTACGCATCAGTATTGACTCACCACACTAGGAGTACAGCACTACCATTGTGAAACATCTCCATACTGACAGTGTTTAGCATGCAGTCCTACTGCGCCTAAATAATGATAATAATAATAATACTAATAATAATAATAATAATAATAATAATAATAATAATAATAATAATAATAATAATAATAATAATAAATCTTTGTTACTGGTTTCCTTCTAGTGGTTTACACGTACTTTTCATGACGTCACGATGGCTTAATTAAGTGAATAGAACTTCTTTTTCTATAGACTTTGCCGCTTTAAATGAAAAGCAAAATTGTGCAGCAAATGAACAGTGTTTCAAGATGATTCTGTTCATTATTCGTACCACTGTCATGCTTGGCCGCTGTGAAAAAGTATCAGATTAAATTTCGTGGAAATGTTGCTAATGTACAAGCAACATTGGGTATATATGACTTTTTTTTAAAAGACATTTTTTAAACGGAAAATTTAATAACATGCGAGCTTGCCAACTTGGCTAACGAACTAGATTCGCTGAATTTTATTTAATACGTTATAAAATTTTATCGCGGTCGCTAATGTTTCATGTGAAATAGTGTTCCTGCAACGCATTTTTATCGGGTCACACATATCCATACACACAATTTTCATTTTGAAGTAAAATCGCTGTGACAGTATTTCACAATAGGAACAGTTTTTTTTAAATTCTACAGCGCCAAGCAGGCGAGGGGAAATCTTTGCCAAAGGGGCTGACCCCTGTCTCTGTGTACACACTTGAGGTGACTGAAGGCTCAACAGCCAAGCTTTGCTGTTACGCCAGTTCTCCCCTTCTTGTGCAAGTATGATCTGTCATGCTACAACAGGGCACACTGAGAGATAGAAGAGGAGAAAGAAACAGAGAAGGAATAAGAAGCTGGTAAGGTACAAGATCTCCCCGTAACCCTGCGGTCGTTGGGGAGGGAAGAGTTAAGGACCTTCCTTTTTTCTAGGCCAGCTTAACGAGGGCTGCGCCTATCTCTTCCTCTCCCTCGCTTGCCTTCCAACTTTTCCCGATTCTAAACAGCTCCAGATGCCAATTAACAGCTGGGTGGAATAAGGGCGTGTCGCGCGCTTGTTTCAATATGTGTGTGCGTGTGTGTGTGTGTGTGTGGTTTGGTGGTTGCCTACCAAGCAAGGTCAACCATCCAAGTAATAAACCTTCCCGATGTGGATAACGTGTTGATTACACTACTGCGTCATCCAAGAGGAAGAGGAGGTAAAATAAGAAGATTAGGGAGGGACATAAGTAGAGGGGACAAAAGTAGAAGGGAAACATTTGGTTGTTGCGATTCGTAACTAGACGTTTTTGAAGACGAGGTGGATCGTTTACATGGGAGATGCAACACGGTGCACGACACACGATCTTGCTGCCATACGACGCAACACGGCGCACGACACACGATATTGCTGCCATACGACGCACGGCAGGTGGCATACGATTTCGCTGACATTCGGCGCACAACAACAATAACAACAGCAAGATTATTGCTTTAGGTCCAGCGGACTCTTCCGAGCCAAATCAGGACCAGAGAGACGTTATCTTAAAATATTATCAAATGATTCAAGTCTTAAAAAACAAGCCTGTTACTCTTAAATACACAAACTTTCACATGACACCTCTTTAAGAGACTTCTTTAAAACTGATGTATTAAAAATATATTCTCTTTCTTCAATCAAATCACTAAATTCAGTCCTAATAAAATCCAAACTAAACAAAACATGTCGATACGATTTATATGCGATAAAACAAACCAACATCATGTAAAAATTGAAACAGATGTTGACCATTACATACTTTAAAAATCTCTTTGAAAGGTATGGAACCAAAATATGTTTCCCTTTCCTCAATCAAATCGGCACACTCAGACATGAAATGGCGAACGGAAAAAGATTGATCACATGCAAAGCACCATGGTGGTTCTTCTCCTTTTAAAAGGAAACTGTGGGTGACATAAGTATGCCCAATATGAAGGCGAGACAACACTGTTTCTTCTTTGCGAGTGGATGCAAGGTTAGGCAAAGAAGCAGACAAATCGGGAAGAATTTGAAATAATTTGTTGTTGGTATGGTTAGACCATTCAGTCTGCCACAGTCGTTTACAATAAGATCCAGTCATACAACGTAGGTCAGAGTAGGGCACAAACTGGAAAAGCTCTGGAGGGAAATCGAGATGCAGAGCATCTTTAGCCGCCCTGTCTACTGCAATATTGCCGCGGATGCCCATGTGACCAGGGACCCACATAAAAACTATCTTTTTACCCTCAGAAACAAGTTGTGTATGGAGGTCATGGATCTCTGCCAGAAAAGGGTGTGATATCTTTCTCGTGGAAAGAGCCTGAAGTGCTGACAGTGAATCGGACATGATTAAAAACGAGGTTCTTTTGGATTGATAAACTTGTTTCAGAGCTAAATGAATTGCCTTGAGCTCAGCTGTATAAACAGAACAAAAATCAGGTAAACGCTGTTGCAAAGGCTGGTCTAAGTATCTCCCGGAGACCGACGCAGCAGCAACTGAATCTCCTTTCTTTGACCCGTCTGAAAAAATTTTTCATATCCTGGGTATAATGCACACTGGTCTAAATAAAGTTGGTTATATACGGTTTCAGATGTATTGTTTTTAAGGAAAGCGGACAACTGCCAATTAATGTTTGGGGTAATTCGGCGCACGACAGAACAATTTCGCTGCAATACGGCCGATGGCACACGATATTCTTGGCAAAGAATCTCATGGATAGATAAGCTCAGATAAGCCAACCGCGTGCCTTGAATAGTTTTTATTACCATTCTTGGTGATTGCACTTGGTATTTATCAGCCAAAGGTAAGCTTCTGTGAGTATCGAAGAGCTACAGGGTAACGCTAGGACAGTAGAAGCCTCGACAGTCTCTGATACTCTGAATACAGCAGTAGGTTGTGTGTGTGTGTTAGAGATAACAGAATGTCTGGATGTCTCTGCCAGTACAAGATGGTCACTTGCTACTGTTGGAGAATCTACCGAGACTAGAGTGATGGCTTTCTCCGGATTCCTCCCTTCCTTCAATAATGGTATTGAATGCAGTCAATCTAAATTTCACAAATAAAAATTGATTTATCTTCTGACTTCTGTAACAGCGATCTCTTCAGATCGCTGCTTTTTAAGATGGATTTAAGATAAAGCGCGTTATAGCATCATGTATTATCATTATTATTATTGTTGGTGTTATTATTATTATTATTATTATTATTATTATTATTATTATTATTATTATTATTATTATTATTATTATTATTATTATTATTATTATTAATGAACCTTGAAAATTTGACCATTTGTTCAATGCAGAGAGAGAGAGAGAGAGAGAGAGAGAGAGAGAGAGAGAGAGAGATTCTCAGGTAGTGCGTTTACTGTGCTCGGCATGGGGTTATTTCTAATGCCTTGTTCCCTAGGGAGCCTCAGAAGGAGCTGAACGGATTATATTATTTTGAATACAGATCTGTATGAGAAGCGATATTGATACTGTACTTCTGTGTTGCTTAGATTTTGTAGAGTACTTATGTCCGTGCCTCGCCACAGTTATTGAGCTCAGCTCAGCTCAGCTCAAATAAAGCTCAGATTTGTGGGAAAGCTACCATCGATTCTCTTGATGGCTTACTGTTTTAAGTTATATATAGAGCTGATAGCCACTTGAGAGCACCATGGTAAGGGGAGTGCAGTTTGCTAGATCTCTGTTTGGCGCCTGCGCAGAGTCCAGTAGAGCATAGGGTTCTTAATTGTGTAAATTTGTTCAGCGCGTAAGAGCACAGACTTCTCACACGAATGCTGTTTGCTACATGACTGGCGGACTGTCGATCAATTTTTTTCACATTCGTCCACTCTATTCAAAGCTTTGTTTTTTTTGTCTACTTTGTATTTAAGTTTTAACAATTTCTGTCTACTGGTCTGCCTGTTAGTCTGAGTGTATCTCCCTATCCTGTCTGTCTCGTTCTCTCTCTCTCTCCTTTCAATGTCTTGTCTGTCTGTGTCTGTCTGCTTCTCTCTCTCTCTCTCTCTCTCTCTCTCTCTCTCTCTCTCTCTCTCTCTCTCTCTTTCTCTCCCTCAGAGGATGTATTTATAGGTTACTTTAGTGCGTGTGTGTTTGTGTGCGTGTGTGTTTTTGTTCCAGAATGCGTGTATATTTACACCCTCATTGTCATAGTTGTATGCCGGCATTATATGTGAGTGAGAGTGTCCATATGTGTTGCGTATGTGTGCGCTCGTATTGGCGTGCAAGTGCCTGTGCGTGATTGAGTGTGTGCGCACACGATCATGGACATGCATTCATATACAATTGTGTAGTATGTGTGGGGTGTATATTTTTCTCCTTCCCCCCCCCCCTCTCCCATTTTTTTTCTCCACCATGTTTATGAAAGGTAAAACAATAATGCTTCTGGTATTGATTTTCCCAGCACGATGCCACGTTACTGTGTTGTACTTGATAAATGACTTAATTCCCTCCTTTCCACCTCGCCAGGAGATGTCAATATAGTGACGCTAGAGAAGGGTGACTTCCAAAAAAAAATCGGTGATGACGTTACTTATGTGTGTAATCGTCACGGGACCTTTTTTTTTTTTCTTCTTCTAAATTTTTTTCCCATTTGTTGGTTGTCAGTTTTCTTTGTATACTGTATAAAGACCGTCCAACATCTATTTTTTTGTCCAGCCCCCCCTTCCCCCCTCACCACCACCTCCTCTACCCCAGCTACATCCCCTCATCCCCCATCCCCACCTCCAAGTCCATAATTATCCTGTATCACCCGCTTCCTTCTTATATCTTTTCAATAGGCCGTTTTCCTCATCAGTATTGCGGCCTATTCTCATATCTCTTTTTCTTTTGAATTTTTTTGTTTGGGGTGTGGGGGGGAGTGGGGGTGGGGGTGGAGAGGAATGAATTTGGAATACTTCTTCCCCAATGGTTGGCGAAATTCCGGTTGCTTTCTCAACGAAAGCGCGCCAGCCGCAGGGGAGTGCCACCCAAGATGAGGGGAAGTAGTCCGTAGAGCTGACACGTTGTGTTTTTCTGTATCCTCCTTCTCCTCTTGTTCTACTCCTCTTTCTTGTTCTTGTTGTTTTTTGGTCTTGTTGTCCTTGTTTTTCTGGTTCTTCTTCTTCTTCTCTGATTTAAGTGACGTTTTGATCAAACCCTTAGCTGAAGACTGTTTCATTGAGAATTGCGTAATTACCACTCATGTTACTCGTCACACCTTTTCATCCTCCTCCTCCTCCTCCTCCTCCTCCTCCTCCTCCTCCTCCTCCTCCTCCTCCTCCTCCTCCTCCTCCTCCTTCTTCTTCTTCTTCTTCTTCTTCTTCTTCTTCTTCTTCTTCTTCTTCTTCTTCTTCTTCATGAAGGCTATTTCATTGAGAACTGCTTAATGAGAACTCTTGTTATTCATCATCTCCTCCTCTTCCTTCTCCTTCTCGTTCTTCTTCAATTTGATTTCTTTTACTCCATTCTCCTTATTATCATGTTTTCCCAAAGGCGAAGCTGAAGAGTGTGTCACAGTGCAGTGATAATTGTGTGATGAGCACCGCTGTTCTCCATTCTACAGAGGCTTGAGCAGATCGTAGAACACTTATTATAGTTTATAGGAACAGTTGATTTCATTTTCCTCCTCCTCCTCCTCCTCCTCCTTCTTCTTCTTCTTCTTCTTCTTCTTCTTCTTCTTCTTCTTCTTCTTCTTCTTCTTCTTCTTCTTCTTCTTCTTCTTCTTCTTCTTCTTCTTCTTCTTCTTCTTCTTCTTTCTCCTCCTATTCATTCTCCTTCTTCTTCGTTTTGTTCACATCCATCGATGAAGAAGAGTGTGTTTCATTAAGAACTGTTACATGAACGCTCCGCAGCCCACTTCTCCCCCCCTTTCCTCCTTCTTCTTCTTCGGTTGTTTTTGTAAGTAGCTTATTTGGCGAAATGTCTGCCCCCAAACCAGGCCAGAAACAAGCGTATGTCATAGCCGTAAACTCCTTGAAGTGCCCTCCTGATGTGGCGCAGATTTCTTCTCCCCTCAACCCCCTCACCTCTCCTCCCCTCGCCTCACACCCACCGATCCGCACCTGCCTTTTACCCCCTACCCCATCCCCTTTACTCCTTGCTGTACTCCTCCCTCGCCACTTCTCCTCCTACACTCACCTCCACCCATCATTCTCTCTTTCTCTCCGTCCTTCCCCCCTCTCTCTCTCTCTCACTCACGTAGCTATCCATACCTTCCTTCCCCTCTGTCTCCATATCTCATTCCCTCACTCCCTTTCTCTTGCATAGTCCTCTCTTTAATAAGGTACATTTATAGTGTAATGATATTTATATTGCAAAACTGTCTGTGCGTCACGCTACCGCTTGCCGTCAACGTTAAGGATGTTCAAGTGGATGTCACATTTCTTCGTCGTCTCCGTCCGGTTTCTGATTTCTCCGTCTTTCAGTCAGACAGCTACAGTCCGCTACAGAAGACAGTCACACAAACAGAAAGGCACACGAACAAACAGGACAGACGCTGTCTCTCTCACACACGCACACACACACACACACACACACACACAAACGCACACCCACACACACACGAACACACATAGGCCTACTCGCGCACGGACGAACATTCACAGACCGCCAAAAGTTTACATTCTTATTCACAACTATGAATCTAGATTATCATGTACTCTCTCTTTCTCTCCCACCTCTCTCAATCTGTCTCTCTCTCTCTCCCTCCTCCTCCCTCTCAAACAGCCGGAGGTTTTAGAAGTCAGAGCGAGTCATGTTCATCTTCAACAAGGGCTACATCAATCACGTCTAAACAGTACTAAAATTCTAAGATAGGCCGTGAACTGAGTTTGGGTGTGTGTTTGAGTGTGTGTTTTGTGTGGGGGGTGTGTTTGTGTGTGTAAGTATGTGTGTCTTTTGTGTATGTATGCATATGTATGTGTGTGTGGTTGTGTGTGTATGCGTTTGTGTTTGTAACATATATATGTATGCGTGTATGTGCATATTTATGTGGGTGTTTGTGTGTGTATGTGTGTGTAATTGATATTAATCCGGATAGACGGACGATAAGTTCATGGAAGTCGTAGAATTAACGTTAACTAAAGCTACGGTGCATTTGAGGGCTCAGGTATTACTAGTATTAAATAATTATTGGTAGAGGTGGGGTGCGTTGTGTGTGTGTGTTTGGTAAAACGGTGCTTTGCAGGTTAGTGTGAAAGATAGGGACGGTGTAGGTCACACATTTTAAAGTTTCATTAACTAGCGCACTGGGGCGATGAGTTTTGGGTGTGAGAGATTGATGACGATAGAAATGTTGATAGGGGTCGCAGTTTTTGAGATTAATTAGGAAAACGGTGCATTTGGGGTGGCGAATGGGGAAAGGATGGGGCGAGTAACGGCGTGTCTTCATTGAAAGTTTGTGGAGGTCCACCAACCTTTTTTCCCCCAGGTTTTCAGATTGGGAACCAAGGTTCCTGAACCATGTTTTTGTCTGAGCCTTCCAATGACGACCGGCCACAAGGGAGACTTGGGATGTATTTTAGATGTTTGAGCTGGGAAGAGTTGAGGTTCACAGGAGAGGTAGAGGTATGAGATTTTACTGTAATGGGAGTATACTTATCGGTGTTTTTTGATTGATTGGGTAGATTAACGTCCCCGGACACATGGAGCGTATAGGGGACAGTGATATCGGTGTTTCCTAGGTTGAAAGGGATAATGGAGTGTGCGGCTAACTGTTGTAACGCTGCGTAGGGGAAGAGGGACAGATGGAGTGTGTGGTTATGTGCAGGGGCGAAGAGGGGGTTGTGAGAGAAGTTTAGAAATTAAAGGTAACGAACTAACTACAAACTAGTTTGGAGCGAGGAGGAATTGGGTTGTTTTTTTTTTTCAAATACAATAAATTATATTAGGTAAGGTAACCTGGGCCTGGGCGAAGGTTCTACAAAAGGCGGATGATAGTAGAGATTGAAGGAATGGCGCATGCAGCGTTGCTGAAAGTAGACGAAAGACTTCTCTTTGATTCTACATTTAACAAAGAAAGACGACGAAAACCTCGTGTAATCTCAGCTGCGCTGAATGAGAATGACGAGGGCACACTGCGCAGAAAAGACTAACTGAGGCTTAGATTTTGTCTCGGCGAGTCTCAGCTTCGCTGTGAGGATTGAGAGCGTGGTGTTGATGTAAAGAGATTACAGTACAGGCACCGTACTGATAAGAAGCGTGGGGTTGATGTAGAGAGATTACAGTACAGTCACCGTACTGATAAGAAGCGTGCGTAGTTTGTAACAAATCCCTCTTGTCTCAGATTCAAGTCACGTAATGGCGCGTCAGATCTTATCGCTTTGAAACCACCTTGCAATCCACTATGGCCGTTTATATTTGTTTAAGGGCTGAGATTGCTACGATCTGCCGTATTTATTTTCGACAATGTTACGAATATTATAAATTCTGTTGTCCTTTTCTGATAGCCTTGGTTTTAAGATCACGTTGCATTCCACTGTTTTAAGTCTTAGTTTAAATGTATGGTGTTCCGCAAGATACAATACAATACAATACAATACAATACAATACAATACAACTTTATTAACCCAAAAGGAATTACAGCAGGCGCAGAATCACCTTTTAAATTCATATATTATATATATAAGAATGCACAATAATCCACTTTGATCCACATTACACTGATCGTAAACATTACAGCTCAGTCCCCCTCTCCTCTCTCTCTATCCCCTACTCACACTTCACAGCTGAGCGTGCAATGCAATTGCAGGCCTTGTTATCATAGAGCAAGCAGCAATATTTGTAGTAGTGTTATTTCTAAACAGATTTGTAAAAAAAAAAAAGTACTATTTTCAGTAGCCTTTCATACGTACGCATATGCGTTAACTACCGCTTTGCAATATAGAGCTACAGACACCCAATGTGCGCAAAGCCCCTGTGTTGTATACCAAACAAACTTTCTTTGTAGCACGAGTGTAAGATAGGAAATTCTGTAAGATAAGTGTAATGTGTCTGTGTGATTGCAGGCTTTTTTTTTTTTTAATCAGTTTATAGTCCCCTCTCTTCCCGATAAGGATTTTCAGAGAGGAGACACGATATAGGGAGAGAACGGGAGAGAGAGAGGGAGAGAGAGAGAGAGAGAGAGAGAGAGAGAGAGAGAGAGAGAGAGAGAGAGAGACGGAGATACAGAGACAGTCTTACGTCAAATCAAGCTTATTATAACCTTATTTCCTTGTGTTTTCATGGGGACAATAAAGATTCTGATTCTATAACCACAATGGAGAATTCATACAGCACACAGCATCTTGTAAGAGAAAGAGGGGGAGGGGAAGTGTTAGGAAGAGAAAGAGTGAGTCACACACACACTCACAGAGAGAGAGAGAGAGAGAGAGAGAGAGAGAGAGAGAGAGAGAGAGAGAGAGAGAGAGAGAGAGAGAGAGAGAGAGAGAGAGAGAGAGAGAGAGAGAGAGAGAGTGTAAAACAATACCTTGAGAAGGCTGTGATATGGTAAAACGGTTTGATCAAAAGTGGATAAAATCTGGCCTTCGGAGAAAACTCCTTCAGTGGGCTCAGATGTTGACAGGTGAAAGGTTAACAAGCGAATCAGAGAGAGAGAGAGAGAGAGAGAGAGAGATACAGAGAGAGAGAAAGAGAGAGAGAGAGTCACGTCAACAAATTAATTTTTATTATAAGTTATAACCGCAATTGAAATTTGATATAGAACGCTGCATCGAGAGAAAGAGAGACAGAGAGAGAGACACGGAGAGAGAGACAGACAGACAGCGAGAGACAGACAGACAGAGAGAGACAGAAACAGAGAGTCACGTCAAGTCAATAAAATTAATTTTTAGAGAGCACTGCACAGAGAGAGAGAGAGAGAGAGAGAGAGAGAGAGAGAGAGAGAGAGAGAGAGAGAGAGAGAGAGAGAGAGAGAGAGAGAGAGAGAGAGTCACGTCAACAGAATAATTTTTATTATAACCGCAATTGAAATTTCATGTAGAACGCTGCATCGAGAGAGAGAGACAGAGAGAGAGACAGAGACAGCGAGAGACAGGACAGAGAGACAGAAACAGTCACGTCAAGTCAATAAAATTAATTTTTAGAGAGCACTGCAGAGAGAGAGAGAGAGAAAGAGAGAGAGAGAGAGAGAGAGAGAGAGAGAGAGAGAGAGAGAGAGAGAGAGAGAGAGCGCCAGGATGCGATTTTTTTCCCCACTTCACGTCTGAGGGATACCGTAAATGGAACGACTTCAGACCTAAACCGCACAGAGTAGTTTCGTGCTCTTCAGTGTCTTCACACGCCAAAGTTTGCTAAAACAAGCTTAGATAATAAATTTTCAAAATCTTAGATAATAATTTTTTTCTGTTCAATATATTTGTACATTGGTATATAAATGTTATATTATTAATGGGCGAATGTGTATTATTATTATGATTTGCATGTGAGCTAATATATCTTATGTGAATCTTATTTGTCATTGCAAGTCAGGCGTGTGTGTGTGGGTGCAGGAGAGAGTTTTTGATTGATATGCAACATGTAAGATATGGGGTAGTTTGTAATTATAACATTTATCTCATCACTTAGTTTAATAGATCCATTTTAATCGTTCTTCTATTATCGGATGTGATTGTTCGCTGTGTGTATGTAATGTGAATTTGCTAATAATACTGCAACTGTAATGGCTAATTTTGAGATGAATAAAGTTGTATTGTATCTATTTAAATTGTTGTTTAAGTGTAAAAAAATTATTGTAGATTTCATATTTCTTTAATGTATTTTCTTTCACTTTTCACTGTAGATGATTTTAATTTTATTGTATCATCATTTTTTTTTAATAACCGGGTTTTGATTGTCTGCCAGACATATAGTAGAAACCTTAAGTAATCATGACTGTGTGTATTGTACATAGAAAGAAAGAGTAAAATTATTGTATAATTTATTATAATGGAGTAAAATGATAAAGTGCTTGAAAAAAAAGTACCACTTACAAGATAATGTTAAAAGTTAAATATATCAATTAATAAAGTACCAGGTGACAACTATCAAAACTAACTAACATCAAATACAGTGCTAATAACACAATGACAATGTCTTGCTGACAACAAATACTAGCAATAGATTTGTAAAAAAGCATCAGTATAAATGAGTAAATACTACAATGGCTCATGGCGTTTACAAATTCACACAATACAGTTTAATAAAGCCCTGACAAGTGGGATGCGTTTGAAATATAGTACTACTTACAGGTTAAAATTAAGAGTTAAATAAATAAAATAATAAAGAACCAGCTGGCAACAATCAAAACTACTAACATCGAAGATTCAAACACAGACCTAAATAACAACACAATGACAATGCCTGGCTGACAACAAATACTAGTAATAAGAATAAAATAATAGACTATCAGTTATTGGGTCGGCCAACTAATACTACTAGTAGCAACACAATGACAACGTCATGCTGACAACAAATATAATACTAGTACTAGCAATAGAATATTAGGCTATCACTGTATCAATATTGAGTAGGCCTACTAGTACCACTCTAGTGAAGTACTTATACTATTACAGTACTGAAGAAACAAATAATATTAAATTAATACTAATAAATAATAATAGCACTTTACCTTAGCATAAGCCTACTAATATTATAATTACCTTAGTATTATGATTATATGAATGTGCACTTTCAACTTTGCCCTAGATATTTTACATTATATGTTGCAATATAGAGGTAGACTTACTCAGTGAACTACTCTTCTTCATACGAAAAATAGGAGGAAAAAAACGACACAATACTTATAACGAAGCAATTCACAATTCATATATTACAAATTAATAATTATATAGATATACATAATATTTGTACACAGGCAATGATACAAATGTCCAAACACATTTAACAGAAAAACGATTATCTAAGCTTGTGGAAAAAAAAATATTATCTAAGCTTGTTTTAGCAAACTGTGTCGTGTGAAAGGGTTATTTATCAATAGCCGATTCAGCCCCGATGCTTGAATCTTGATAAGTGTGACTCGAATTCGCTTATCCACGCAGCCTGTTTACTCAGCAACAAGGCAGGAGTCGTCGTATGCAGTGTTCCAACTTAATTCAGCAAACATGAACAACTGCGTACAAGATCGCTTTCCGAAAATCACTACAAAGATCATCCTAGAAGCAGACAGTGTATTATGTACATAGCCTTCCTGCAATCGAGAAAAAATTCGAACATTCCAGCATGACGCAATAACACCCAATAGAAATAAAACTCGTCACCGGAACTATTCACGGCCATACAATGTTTACGAATCTACCTTATTCGACCAGCTTTACCTGTAAGTTCTAGGAGTTTCGATCGATAATAAACAAGTAATTCCAGAAAATTCTCAACAAAATGGTCGGATCTATCGTGCTCGTCTCAATCGTAACAAAGACACTGAAGAGCACGAAATGGAGGTAACAACGCTGTACGATTTAGGTCTGAAGTAGTTCTAGTTACGGTATCCCTCACACCTGATGTGGGGGACGAGGGGGTGGGTAGGGGGGGAATAATCGCAGCCGGGGTGGGGGTGTGCGTAGAGTGTTTGTAGTTGGAGGAGGGTAATAGGTAACTTTTGAAGCACAAGAGAATATAGCGGTGCACATTTAAATAATTATAGATAAGAGAAGCGGTGCCCATCTCCTTTCTCTGTATACCTCTATGAGTTACACTTTCTGTTTTGATTTTTAACAAAGAGGACCACAAAGCATTATTTTTTTTATATACCTCTGCTTCTAATCAGTCAAGTTTCTTATCATAGTTGTGTGGATCGGGGTTGTGTAGAACATAAATGACAAAGATATACAACGCACATGACAAAGGTATACAACACACACAATAAAGATATACAACACACCTGATAAAGATATACAACACACATGATAAAGATATACAACACACATGATAAAGATATACAACACACATAATAAAGGTGTACAACACACATGATAAAGGTATACAACACACATGATAAAGGTATACAACACACATGATAAAGATATACAACACATGATAAAGATATACAACACATGATAAAGATATACAACACACATGATAAAGATATACAACACATGATAAAGATATACAACACACATGATAAAGATATACAACACACATGATAAAGATATACAACACACGATAAAGATATACAACACACGATAAAGATATACAACACACGATAAAGATATACAACACATGATAAAGATATACAACACATGATAAAGATATACAACACATGATAAAGATATACAACACATGATAAAGATATACAACACATGATAAAGATATACAACACACATGATAAAGGTGTCTGGCCTAAAGAGAAGGGACTGGGGTTCATTGACAACATCCTGGATATAATCCTTGTTAGACGCTGTCCTACGTGGATTGAGGGAATGATAGGAAAGCTTTATCTCCCCTTCTCTGCTTCCAATGATTTGCATTTGAGGCTTTGTGCCATAGAGACAGAGGGCCATTTGGCTGTGTTCTCAGCTCCTCAGTGTTTCAGCTGGGCTTGCTGAAAATCGGGTGAGTGATTTTTTTCAAAGCGTAAAACGGCCGAACGAAATCCTCATTAAAAACATCTTCCTGCGAAAAAAGTATCGACAATTTGGCTGGCTGGCATCTGAGATAAAACTTTTTGAAAGAGAATTCATTGCCTAACGTTCTTTGTTGTGCTCCAGTGCCCAAGTACTAGCGGTCATTAATCTAAATACCCACCTGGTTCGCCATAGGTTCATTTTGCGAAGCAGGAGTGTGTGTGTGGGTGTGTGTGTGTGGGTGTGTGTGGGTGCGTGTGTGTGTAGAAAATAGGCCTAATACTTTCCCGATTTAGATGAATGTCTTCTTTTTTTTTTTCTTCTTTAAAAAAAAATCTCCATTCGGTTATACAATAATTATAGAGGTTTGTCACGCTACCCTGTTTAGTTACCGTGATCGATACTGGCTGTCTTTGAGATACAGGAAATGGAGAAGGTTAACTGAGCGAAGGAGAAGGCTCCAATTCGAAGGCTTTGTAAAGTTTGTTTACTTTTGGCAAAAGCGTCTTTACCCTAAATTTCGAATTGTTATCACATTACACAATGATAAAGTGGGCTTTCGTTGCTCAAACGAACCGCTAAAGTTTGAATTTTTAATTTCGGTTCTGACAAGGATTAATTTCCCCTGTTTAACGGTACATCAATATCATAGCCGTGTGACGTTTGACCCTATTTATGACGCGGCTTGAAAAATGCGTATTTGGTGTCTGGAGTAGGGTTACGGTCTATTTTATCAACCTAAAACGAAAAAAACTTACGAGCAATTGTTTTTACGGGTTCTGTCTATTTTTATTCTCCAGAATTTTAGCTGGCTAGCCCACGGCTGTAGATGTTAAAGAAAAGAAAAGAGATTACTCTTATATAGCGCACTTACAAGCTCAGAGAGCTTCTCATAGCGCTGGCCAATAATGTCCAGCAATCACAAAATAGTTTGCTGAAATGAGGATTCGAACCGACGTCGGCCGAGACGCACGTACACAAGTTGCTATTAATAGGCACACGACTACGGAATTTATTAATTTAAAACAATAACTATACTTTTCAAAGAGTTTTTTTTTGTAAGCTTATTTTTTCAGTGAGGCAACACTCACTGTGAAAGTTAAAAGGATTTGTCGAAGAGGGTGTGTGGTCAAAATGGGTCTCTTTAAAAACCAAAAAAAAGGACAGGTCTCTTAAGTAGTGGCCCCATTTGGCTAACGTTTTACGGCTTATGTGGGTTATGAGATCTTTCACTGACCGGAATTTTGATGGGTAACCACACGGTATGAGGTTTGTGGGCACAGTTGGCTTACCTTTTTCTTCTTATGCATTGGGTCGGAGGTAGTGGCGCCATGTTTATCGCGGCCCGGTTCGAGTTTATAAACGTGTGTAATTTCTCTACAACAAGGCGCTTTTCAATGATGATGTAATGTACTCTTTCACCATTTTACTATAATATGAAACAACTTACTGCCTTAGCTCGCAAAAGCGTGTGTAGCAGACCACATTGTTGCGCGTAATCAAGCGTGTGGGAGGAGTTTAGGTTGACCCCTAACCTCGTGACGCTTTTTAATCCGTTTATTAAAAAAAAAAAAAACAAAAAAAAACCGCAACAAGCAAGCAACCGAAATATTTTAAACTTGATAATGATGATGATGATAACGACAACGACGACGACGACGATGATGATATTGATGATGATGATGATGATGATGATGATGTGTTCTTATATAGCGCCCGTATTCACGTCAGTAGACATGCTCAACGCGCATACATGAGGAAAAAAATTATCCAAACATTTAGGGGCAGCCATCAAATTTTGTTAAAGTACGAATTTGCAGTATCTAGTAATGGAGTAAAATGAGTCAGAATACTTTGTAGTAATTACGCTGCCCTTTTGAACGAAGACAAACTATCGCCGTGCTTCAGTCACGTGGAAGCGGCAGTGAATTCCAGAGATTAGGAGCAGCATTTTTAAAAGCTCTATTTATAACCCATAGTTTTTGTTTGTTTGTAAATGGGGGGGTTTTTTTTTTTCCCATCAAAAATTTTGCACGTTTTCCCCTATGGCAGCAAGAAACCTCTCGGCCACGACCTTGAGAACACGTCCCGACCCGAACTGTTATTTTCATTTATCCCTCGTAAGAGGGACATAAAAAAATATTTGTTTTTTTTTTTTTTTTTTTACCCCAGCACCAGACGGACAAGCACTGCACTGACGCATAAATGCCTGCCGACAATATAGTCCTGCTCACCACCAAAAGCAGAAGACGAATGGTCAGCAGGGTAGAATCGTCTCGCCTTGTCCTGCATAACCCAATGGCCACTCCTAAGGATTCTGCACAGCAGGAGCCAACCCAAGGCTAGCCTAAACAACAAATTGAAGGTAGACAACCTCTCTCCCAAGCTTGAACCAGTCGCCTCCATTGCCACCCTCCTACTTACCCATATACATACACACCATGCTCTGGCTGGGAACTGGGATCGAAGTAAATACGAAATTAGGGTGAGGAAAAGAGAGGGATACCGTCTTCGCTGTTTTTTTCACTTGGATTGTAGGAATTGGCTTATAAAAGTAAGACAATATTATGGCTTTGTCGTTTAGGATTTGTTTCCTGGCATCAGGAATTGCACTTCAGGGATGCCACGTTTCCAGTTCTAGAAAGAAACGTGGCACTAGGCTTTATCTCTTGTGTATAGCGGGCGCAAAGAGCATAGCGGTGGAGAGACGACGTAATCCACTACCAATCTTAGCTACAGAGTGTCTAGTGGGCGTTGCAGCTTAGCCCGTACCGTGTTTTATCTGTGACACGGGGTTCCA
>CM072527.1:7136371-7148871 GCA_036898135.1 Oncomelania hupensis
CTGTGCGTGATTGAGTGTGTGCGCACACGATCGTGGACATGCATTCATATACAATTGTGTAGTATGTGTGGGGTGTATATTTTTCTCCTTCCCCCCCCCCCCCCCTCCCATTTTTGTTCTCTAACCATGTTTTATGAAGGTAAAACAATAATGCTTCTGGTATTGATTTTCCCAGCACGATGCCACGTTACTGTGTTGTACTTGATAAATGACTTAATTCCCTCCTTTCCACCTCGCCAGGAGATGTCAATATAGTGACGCTAGAGAAGGGTGACTTCCAAAAAAAATCTGTGATGACGTTACTTATGTGTGTAATCGTCACGGGACCTTTTTTTTTTTCTTCTTCTAAATTTTTTTTCCCTTTGTTGGTTGTCAGTTTCCTTTGTATACTGTATAAAGACCGTCCAACATCTATTTTTTTGTCCAGTCCCCCCCCCCCCCCCCCCCACCACCACCTCCTCTACCCCAGCTACATCCCCTCATCCCCCATCCCCACCTCCAAGTTCATAATTATCCTGTATCACCCGCTTCCTTCTCCTATCTTTTCAATAGGTCGTTATCCTCATCAGTATTGCGGCCTATTCTCATATCTCTTTTTCTTTGAATTTTTTTGTTTGGGGTGTGGGGGGGGAGTGGAGGGGTGTGTGTGTGTGTGGAGAGGAATGAATTTGGAATACTTCTTCCCCAATGGTTGGCGAAATTCCGGTTGCTTTCTCAACGAAAGCGCGCCAGCCGCAGGGGAGTGCCACCCAAGATGAGGGGAAGTACCGTACGGTAGAGCTGACACGTTGTGTTTTATGTATCCTCCTTCTCCTCTTGTTCTACTCCTCTTTCTTGTTCTTTGTTGTTTTTGGTATTGTTGTCCTTGTTTTTCTGGTTCTTCTTCTTCTTCTCTGATTTAAGTGACGTTTTGATCAAACCATTAGCTGAAGACTGTTTCATTGAGAATTGCGTAATTAACACTCATGTTACTCGTCACACCTTTTCTTCTTCTTCTTCTTCTTCTTCTTCTTCTTCTTCTTCTTCTTCTTCTTCTTCTTCTTCTTCTTCTCTCTGAAGGCTATTTCATTGAGAACTGCTTAATGAGAACTCTTGTTATTCATCATCTCCTCCTCTTCCTTCTCCTTCTCGTTCTTCTTCAATTTGATTTCTTTTACTCCATTCTCCTTATTATCATGTGTTCCCAAAGGCGAAGCTGAAGAGTGTGTCACAGTGCAGTGATAATTGTGTGATGAGCACCGCTGTTCTCCATTCTACAGAGGCTTGAGCAAATCGTAGAACAC
This sequence comes from Oncomelania hupensis, assembly GCA_036898135.1. NCBI lineage: Eukaryota > Metazoa > Mollusca > Gastropoda > Littorinimorpha > Pomatiopsidae > Oncomelania > Oncomelania hupensis. The sequence continues at coordinate 7,137,655 of CM072527.1, forward strand.
TTATCATAGTTTATAGGAACAGTTGATTTCATTTTCCTCCTCCTCCTCCTCCTCCTCCTCCTCCTCCTCCTCCTCCTCTTCTTCTTCTTCTTCTTCTTCTTCTTCTTCTTCTTCTTCTTCTTCTTCTTCTTCTTCTTCTTCTTTCTTCTTCTTCTTCTTCTTCTTCTTCTTCTTCTTCTTCTTCTTCTTCTTCTCCTTCTGTTCTCCTTCTTCTTCGTTTTGTTCACAGCCATCGATGAAGAAGAGTGTGTTTCATTAAGAACTGTTACATGAACGCTCCGCAGCCCACTTCTCCCCCCTTTTCCCCCTTCTTCTTCTTCGGTTGTTTTTGTAAGTAGCTTATTTGGCGAAATGTCTGCCCCCAAACCAGGCCAGAAACAAGCGTATGTCATAGCCGTAAACTCCTTGAAGTGCACTCCTGATGTGGCGCAGATTTCTTCTCCCCTCAACCCCCTCACCTCTCCTCCCCTCGCCTCACACCCACCGATCCGCACTCCTCCCTCGCCACTTCTCCTCCTACACTCACCTCCACCCATCATTCTCTCTTTCTCTCCGTCCTTCCCCCCCTCTCTCTCACTCACGTAGCTATCCATACCTTCCTTCCCCTCTGTCTCCATATCTCATTCCCTCACTCCCTTTCTCTTGCATAGTCCTCTCTTTAATAAGGTACATTTATAGTGTAATGAATGATATTTATATTGCAAAACTGTCTGTGCGTCACGCTACCGCTTGCCGTCAACGTTAAGGATGTTCAAGTGGATGTCACATTTCTTCGTCGTCTCCGTCCGGTTTCTGATTTCTCCGTCTTTCAGTCAGACAGCTACAGTCCGCTACAGAAGACAGTCACACAAACAGAAAGGCACACGAACAAACAGGACAGACGCTGTCTCTCTCACACACGCACACACACACACACACACACACAAACGCACACCCACACACACACGCGAACACACAGGCCTACTCGCGCACGGACGAACATTCACAGACCGCCAAAAGTTTACATTCTTATTCACAACTATGAATCTAGATTATCATGTACTCTCTCTTTCTCTCCCACCTTCCTCTCTCTCAATCTGTCTCTCTCCCTCCTCCTCCCTCTCAAACAGCCGGAGGTTTTAGAAGTCAGAGCGAGTCATGTTCATCTTCAACAAGGGCTACATCAATCACATCTAAACAGTACTAAAATTCTAAGATAGGCCGTGAACTGAGTTTGGGTGTGTGTTTGAGTGTGTGTTTTGTGTGGGGGGGGTGTTTGTGTGTGTATTTGTGTCTTTTGTGTATGTATGCATATGTATGTGTGTGTGGTTGTGTGTGTATGCGTTTGTGTTTGTAACATATATATGTATGCGTGTATGTGCATATTTATGTGGGTGTTTGTGTGTGTATGTGTGTGTAATTGATATTAATCCGGACAGACGGACGATAAGTTCATGGAAGTCGTAGAATTAACGTTAACTAAAGCTACGGTGCATTTGAGGGCTCAGGTATTACTATAGTATTAAATAATTATTGGTAGAGGTGGGGTGCGTTGTGTGTGTTTGGTAAAACGGTGCTTTGCAGGTTAGTGTGAAAGATAGGGACGGTGTAGGTCACTCATTTTAAAAGTTTCATTAACTAGTGCACTGGGGCGATGAGTTTTGGGTGTGAGAGATTGATGACGATAGAAATGTTGATAGGGGTCGCAGTTTTTGAGATTAATTAGGAAAACGGTGCATTTGGGGTAGCGAATGGGGAAATGATGGAGCGAGTAACGGCCTAGCTGTCTTAATTGGAAAGTTTGTGGAGGTTCGCCAACCTTTTTTTTCCCCAGGTTTTCAGATTCGGAACCAAGGTTCCTGAGCCATTTTCTTGTCTGAGCCCACCCCTTGGGGTCATGAGCAATCTTGCCACTGTAGATTGTTCTAACCTATAAAGGGAAAAGTGAAAGCCCCAGTTGAAAACCTGTCTTGCCTTTGTAGGCATGACAGGTTCACTGCGGCAACAGTACCCCCGTTGGAGTGCCGGGGGTTTCAGTATAAATAGTATCCCCACTTTATGGAAATTTAGTGCTTTAATTTCCCACTGTTGCTATCTTCCTCATTTACTCTTTCCCATTCCTGCTCTGTCCTATCACTCTGCTATACTATCTTCTTCTTCGCTAGATCAATGACCTACCTTTTTTCTTGAAAACTCTTCATGGACAAGACTCCTTGTTTGTGTATGAGGTCTGTTGGATCAGTTTGGGAGTGTTGGACGCTTTCTGCTGGGTGGTCACTAGGGCTTCCTATGATGTTAGTATTTAGCAATGTAGGCATTTTATATGTATGTGTTTTGTTGATAATTTATAATGATGTTTGTATTCTATTTTGTTTTTGTAACCGGGTGTTCGCGTAGTTGAGGTAAACCCTCAGCCGTCCCCTGCGTGGGATGTCTTTATTGTAAAGTGACTGGCCGGTGGAGGGCATTCAATTTTCCCACTAGGGTTGTTTCAGCAGATCTTTTATGCGGATCGGGGGTTGTCCGGTCCTGATTTGGCTCGGAAGAGTCCGCTGGACCTAAAGCAACAATAAATAAATCAATCAATCAATTGTCTGAGCCTTCCAATGAAGACCAGCCACAAGGGAGGCTTGGGATGTATTTTAGATGTTTGAGCTGGGAAGAGTTGAGGTTCACAGGAGAGGTAGAGGTATGAGATTTAACTGTAATGGGGAGTATACTTATCGGTGTTTTTTGATTGATTGGGTAGATTAACGTCCCCGGACACTTGGAGCGTATAGGGGACAGTGATATCGGTGTTTCCTAGGTTGAGAGGGATAATGGAGTGTGCGGCTAACTGTTGTAACGCTGCGTAGGGGAAGAGGGACAGATGGAGTGTGTGGTTATGTGCAGGGGCGAAGAGGGGGTTGTGAGAGAAGTTTAGAAATTAAAGGTAACGAACTAACTGCAAACTAGTTTGGAGCGAGGAGGAAATTAGATTTTTTTTTCTTCAAATACAATAAATTATATTAGGTAAGGTAACCTGGGCGAAGGTTCTACAAAAGGCGGATGATAGTAGAGATTGAAGACATGTGGTGGTTTACCCGTCCCCTAAACGCTTAATGTGTCCGGGGACGTAAATTTTAATTAAAAAAATAAAAATAAAAAAAGATTGAAGGAATGGCGCATGCAGCGTTGCTGAAAGACTTCTCCTTCTCCCTTTTAACAAAGAAAGACGACGAAAACCTCGTGTAATCTCAGCTGCGCTGAATGAAAATGACGAGGGCACACTGCGCAGAAAAGAGTAACTGAGGCTTAGGTTTTGCCTCGGCGAGTCTCGGCTACGCTGTGAGGATTGAGAGCGTGGGGTTGATGTAGAGAGATTACAGTACCTTCACCGTCCTGATAAGAAGCGTGGAGTTGATGTAATGGAGATTACAGTACATTCACCGTACAGATAAGAAGCGTGCGTAGTTTGTAACAAATCCCTCTTGTGTCTCAGATTCAAGTCACGTAATGGCGCGTCAGATCTTATCGCTTTGAAACCACCTTGCAATCCATGGCCGTTTATATTTGTTTAAGGGCTGAGAATGCTTCGATCTGCCGTATTTATTTTCGACAATGTTACGAATATTATAAGCAGTCTCATATATGCATATTGTGTCGGGGACTAAAAATTTAAAAACTGAACTGAACTGAATATTATAAATTCTGTTGTCCTTTTTAGATAGCCTTGGTTTTAAGATCACGTTGCATTCCACTGTTTTAAGTCTTAGTTTAAATGTATGGTGCCCCCATGGTGTTCCGCAAGATACAATACAATACAATACAATACAATACAATACAATACAATACAATACAATACAATACAATACAATACAATACAATACAACTTTATTAACCCAAAAGGAATTACAACAGGTGCAGAATTTAATCATCTTTTAAATTCATATAAATAAATAAATAAATAAATAAATATATGTATATATAATATATAAGAATGCACACTAATCCACTACACTGATCGTATACATTACAACTCAGTCCCCCTCCCCCTCTCTCTCTCCCCTATTCACACTTCACAGCTGAGTGTGCAATGCAGTTTGCTGGCTTTGTTGTCATAGAGTAAGCAGCAATATGTGTAGTACTAGTAGTGTTATTTCTTAACAGATTTGTAAAAAAAAAAAAGTACTCTTTTCAGTAGCCTCTCATACATACGCATATGCGTTAACTACCGCTTTGCAATATAGAGCTACAGACACCCAATGTGTGCAAAGCCCCTGTGTTGTATACCAAACAAACTTTCATCGAGAGAGAGATCCTGTAAAAATATTTGTAGCACGAGTGTAAGATAGGAAATTCTGTAAGATAAGTTTAATGTGTCTGTGTGATTGCAGGCTTGCTGTTGGTCGTCCTTACGAAGAGGTGAGACACGTCAGCCCTTTACGTTACTCCGAAGTATATTGAGCTCGGTATAGGGAGAGAATTAGAGAGAGAAGGAGGGAGGGAGAGAGAGAGACGGACAGACAGAGACAGAGTGTTACGTCAAATCAAGATTATTTAATTTTATTATAAATTTGTAACCACAATGAAGAATTCATACAGCACACAGCATCTTGTAGGAGAAAGAGTGAGTCACACACACACACTCACAGAGAGAGAGAGAGAGAGAGAGAGAGAGAGAGAGAGAGAGAGAGAGAGAGAGAGAGAGAGAGAGAGAGTGCCTTGAGAAGGCTGTGATATGGTAAAACGGTTTGATGAAAGTGGATAAAATCTGGCCATCGGAGAAAACTCCTTCAGGGGGCCGGGTAGCTCAGTTGGTAAGAGCGTCTTGCTAGTAACCGAAAGGTCGCTGGTTCGAATCCCGGATTGGTCAACGTGTGATCATATTATTTTCCCCTTTACCAACAACTGGCCCGCTGGTGTCAGTATAAATCGGTCCAGTAGTCACCTATATGCAAAAGTGTCGTGTGACTATAATCTACATACAAACAAACTATATGCGAAAGTGTCGTGTGACTTTCATCTACAAAACAACAACAACAAACTCCTTCAGTGGGCTCAGATGTTGACAGGTAAAAGGTTTACAGGCGAATCAGAGAGAGAGAGAGAGAGAGAGAGAGAGAGAGAGAGAGAGAGAGAGAGAGAGAGAGAGAGAGAGAGAGAGAGAGAGAAAGAGACGTCAACAAAATTAATTTTTATTATAACCACAATTGAAATTTCATATAGAACGCTGCATCGAGAGAGAGAGAGAGAGAGAGAGAGAGAGAGAGAGACAGAGAGAAACAGAGAGAGAGACAGAGAGAGAGACAGAGAGAGAGACAGAGAGAGACAGACAGACAGCGAGAGACAGACAGAGAGGAACAGAAACAAAGAGTCACGTCAAGTCAATAAAATTAATTTTTAGAGAGCACTGCACAGAGAAGAGAGAGAGAGAGAGAGAGAGAGAGAGAGAGAGAGAGAGAGAGAGAGAGAGAGAGAGAGAGAGCCAGGATGCGATTTTTTTTCCACAACACGTCTGAGTCGTAGTAAATGCAACGACTTCAGACCTAAATCGCACTGAGTAGTTACCTCCCTTTCGTGCTCTTTAGTGTCTTCACACGCCAAAGTTTGCTAAAACAAGCTTAGATAATAATTTTTTTCTGTTCAATATATTTGTATATATAAATATTATATTATTAATAGGCGAATGTGTATTATTATTATGAGTTGCATGTGAGCTAATATATCTTATGTGAATCTTATTTGTCATTGCAAGAGTCAGGCGTGTGTGTGTGGGTGCAGGAGAGAGAGTTTTTGATTGTTATGCAACCCGTAAGATATGGGGTAGTTTGTAATTATAACATTTATCTCATCACTTAGTTTAATGGATCCATTTAAATTGTTCTTCTATTGTCGGATGTGATTGTTCGCTGTGTGTATGTAATGTGAATTTGCTAATAATACTGCAAAGTTGTATTGTATCTATTTTAATTGTTGTTTAAGTGTTAAAAAATTATTGTAGATTTCATATTTCTTTAATGTATTTTCTTTCACTTTTCACTGTAGATGATTTTAATTTTATTGTGTCGTCATTTTTTGTTGTTGGTATAACCGGGTTTTGATTGTCTGCCAGACAGATAGTAGAAACCTTAAGTAATCATGACTGTGTGTATTTGTATAAAGAAACAAAGAGTAAAATTATTGTATAATTTATCATAATGGAGTAAAATGATTCGGTGCTTGAAAAATAGTACCACTTACAAGATAATGTTAAAAGTTAAATATATCAATTAATAAAGTACCAGGTGACAACTATCAAAACTAACTGCTAATAACACAATGACAATGTCTTGCTGACAACAAATACTAGCAATAGATTTGTAAAAAAAAAAGCATCAGTATAATTTAAATAAATGAGTAAATACTACAATGGCTCATGGCGTTTAAAAATTCACACAATACAGTTTAATAAAGCCCTGATAAGTGGGATGCGCTTGAAATATAGTACTACTTACAGGTCAAAATTAAGAGTTAAATAAATAAAATAATAAAAAACCAGCTGGCAACAATCAAAACTACCTAACATCGAAGATTCAAACACAGACCTAAATAACAACACAATGACAATGTCTGGCTGACAACAAATACTAGTAATAAGAACAGAATAATAGACTATCAGTTATTGAGTCGGCCAACTAATACTACTATTAACAACACAATGACAACGTCATGCTGACAACAAATACTAGTACTAGCAATAGAATACTAGACCATCACTGTGTCAATATTGAGTAGGCCTACTAGTACTACTCTAGTGAAGTTCTTATAATATTACAGTGCTGAAGAAACAAATAATATTAAATTAATACTAGTAAATAATAATAGCACTTTACCTGAGCCTAAACCTACTAATATTATCATAATGAACTTAGTATTAAGATTATATGAATGTGCACCTTAACTTTGGGCTAGATATTTTACATTATATGTTGCAATGTAGAGGTAGACTTACTCAGTGAACTACTCTTCTTCATACGAAAAATAGGAGGGAAAAAACGACACAATACTTATTACGAAGTAATTCACAATTCATATATTACAAATTAATAATTATATAGATATACATAATGTTTGTACACGGGCAATGATACGAATGTTCAAACACATTTAACAGGAAAACGACTATCTAAGCTTGTGGAAAAAAACCCTATTATCTAAGCTTGTTTTAGCAAACTGTGTCGTGTGAAAGGGTTATTTATCAATAGCCGATTCAGCCCCGATGCTTGAATCTTGATAAGTGTGACTCGAATTCGCTTATCCACGCAGCCTGTTTACTCAGCAACAAGGCAGGAGTCGTCGTATGCAGTTTTCCAACTTTAATCAGCAAACATGAACAACTGCGTACAAGATCGCTTTCCGAAAATCACTACAAAGATCATCCTAGAAGCAGACAGTGTATTATTTACATAGCCTTCCTGCAATCGAGAAAAAATTCGAACATTCCAGCATGACGCAATAACACCCAATAGAAATAAAACTCGTCACCGGAACTATTCACGGCCATACAATGTTTACGAATCTACCTTATTCGACCAGCTTTACCTGTAAGTTCTAGGAGTTTCGATCGATAATAAACAAGTAATTCCAGAAAATTCTCAACAAAATGGTCGAATCTATCGTGCTCGTCTCAATCGTAACAAAGACACTGAAGAGCACGAAAGGGAGGTAACAACTCTGTACGATTTAGGTCTGAAGTAGTTCTAGTTACGGTATCCCTCACACCTGATGTGGGGGACGAGGGAGAGGGAGGGGGGGGGAATAATCGCAGCCGGGGTGGGGGTGTGCGTAGAGTGTTTGTAGTTGGAGGAGGGTAATAGGTAACTTTTCAATCACAAGAGAAAAATAGCGGTGCACATTTAAATAATTATAGATAAGAGAAGCGGTGCCCATCTCCTTTCTCTGTATACCTCTATGAGTTACACTTCCTGTTTTGATTTTTAACAAAGAGGACCACAAAGCATTTATTTTTATATACCTCTGCTTCTAATCAGTCAAGTTTCTTATCATAGTTGTGTGGATCGGGGTTGACTAAAAGTTTGTGTAGAACATAAATGACAAAGATATACAACGCACATGACAAAGGTATACAACACACATGATAAAGGTACACAAAACACATGATACAAGTATAAAGGTATACAACACACATGACAAAGGTATACAACACACATGATAAAGGTACACAAAACACATGATACAAGTATAAAGGTATACAACACACATGACAAAGGTATACAACACACATGATAAAGGTACACAAAACACATGATACAAGTATAAAGGTATACAACACACATGACAAAGGTATACAACACACATGATAAAGGTACACAAAACACATGATACAAGTATAAAGGTATACAACACACATGACAAAGGTATACAACACACATGATAAAGGTACACAAAACACATGATACAAGTATAAAGGTATAAAACACACATGACAAAGGTATACAACACACATGATAAAGGTACACAAAACACATGATACAAGTATAAAGGTATACAACACACATGACAAAGGTATACAACACACATGACAAAGGTATACAACACACATAACAAAGGTGTACAACACACATGATAAAGGTATACAACACACATAACAAAGGTATACAAAACACATAATAAAGGTATACAACACACATAATAAAGGTATACAACACACATAATAAAGGTATACAACACACATAATAAAGGTATACAACACACATGATAAAGGTATACAACACACATAATAAAGGTATACAACACACATGACAAAGGTATACAACACACATAACAAAGGTATACAACACACATAATAAAGGTATACAACACACATAATAAAGGTATACAACACACATGATAAAGGTATACAACACACATAATAAAGGTATACAACACACATGATAAAGGTATACAACACACATAACAAAGGTATACAACACACATGATAAAGGTGTTTCGCCTAAAGAGAAGGGACTGGGGTTTATTGACAACATCCTGGATATAATCCTTGTTAGACGCTATTCTACGTGGAATGAGGGAATGATAGGAAAGGTCTATCTCCCGTTCTCTGCTTCCAGTGATTTGCATTTGTGGCTTTGTACCATAGAGACAGATGGCCAGCTGGCTGTGTTCTCAGCTCGTCAGTGTATCAGCTGGTCTTGGTGAAAATCGGGTGAGTGATTTGTTTCAAAGCGTAAAACGTCCGAAGGAAATCCTCAGGAAAAACATCTTCCTGCGAAAAAAGTATCCACAATTTGACTGGCTGGCATCTGAGATGGGAAGGAATCTAACTGTTTGAAAGAGAATTCTAACGTTCTTTGTTGTGCTCCATGATCCCGTGCCCAAGTACTAGCGGTCATTAATCTAAATACCCACCTGGTTCGCCATAGGTTCATTTTGCGAAGCAGGAGTGTGTGTGTGTGTGTGTGTGTGTGTGTGTAGAAAATAGTACTTTCCCGATTTAGATGAATGTCTTTTTTTTTCTTCTTTTAAATATTTTTTTTCTCCATTAGTTTATACAATAATTATAGAGGTTTGTCACGCTACCCTGTTTAGTTACCCTGGTCGATACTGGCTGTCTTTGAGATACAGGAAATGGAGAAGGTTAACTGAGTGAAGAAGAGATCATGGTTTCTAACCTCACAACGCTGGATTCGAAGGCTGTGTAAAGTTTGTTTACTTTTGGCAAAAGCGTCTATACCCTAAAATTCGAATTGTTATCACATTACACAATGATAAAGTGGGCTTTCGTTGCTCAAACGAACCGCTAAAGTTTTAATTTTTAATTTCGGTTCTGACAAGGAGTGATTTCCCCTGTTTAACGGTACATCGATAACATAGCCGTGTGACGTTTGACCCTATTTATGACGCAGCTTGAAAAATGCGTATTTGGTGTCTGAAGTAGGGTTACGGTCTATTTTATCAACCAAAAACGAAAAAAGCTTACGAGCAATTGTTTTTACGGGTTCTGTCTATTTTTATCTCCAGAATTTTAGCTGGCTAGTCCACGGCTGTAGATGTTAAAGAAAATAAAAGAGATTACTCTTATATAGCGCACTTACAAGCTCAGAGAGCTTCTCATAGTGCTGCCCAATAATGTCCAGCAATCACAAAATAGTATGCTGAAATGAGGATTCGAACCGACGTCGGCCGAGACGCACGTACACAAGTTGCTATTAATAGGCACACAACTACGGAATTTATTAATTTAAAACAATAACTATACTTTTCAAAGAGTTTTTTTGTGTGGTAAGCTTATTTTTTCAGTGAGGCAACACTCACTGTGAAAGTTAAAAGGATTTGTCGAAGAGGGTGTGTGGTCAAAATGGGTCTCTTTAAAAACAAAAAAAGGGCAGGTCTCTTAAGTAGTGGCCCCTTGTGGCTAACGTTTTACGGCTTATGTGGGGTATGAGATTTTTTACTGACCGGAATTTTGATGGGCGACCACACCGTATGAGTTTTGTGGGCACATTTGGCTTACCTTTTTCTTCTTATGCATTGGGTCGGAGGTAGTGGCGCCATGTTTATCGCGGCCCGGTTCGAGTTTATAAACGTGTGTAGATGTGTAATTTGACTACAACAAGGCACTTTTTAATGACGATGTACTGTACTCTTTCACCATTTTACTATAATATGAAACAACTTTACTGCCTTAGCTCGCAAAAGCGTGTGTAGCAGACCACATTGTTGCGTGTAATCAAGCGTGTGGGAAGAGTTTAAGTTGACCCCTAAACTCTTGACGCTTTTTAATCCGTAAAAAAAAACCAACAACAAAAACCACAACAACAAGCAAGCAACCAAAAGATTTAAAACTTGATGATGATGATGTTGATGATGACGACAATAGCGACGACGACGACGATGATATTGATGATGATGATGATGATGATGTGTTCTTATATAGCGCCCGTATTTACATCAGTAGACATGCTCAACGCGCATACATGTACATAGGGGAAACAAATTATCCAAACATTTAGGGGCAGCCATCAAATTTTGTTAAAGTACGAATTTGCAGTAATGGAGTAAACTGAGTCAAAATTTATACTTTGTAGTAATTATGAGTCTTCGCTGCCCTTTTGAACGAAGACAAACTATCGCCGTGCTTCAGTCACGTGGAAGCGGCAGTGAATTCCAGACATTAGGAGCAGAATTTTTAAAAGCTCTATTTAGAACCCATAGTTTTTGTTTGTTTGTGTGGTCCCATCACGCACGCATGGCAGC
>CM072527.1:7153871-7243871 GCA_036898135.1 Oncomelania hupensis
TGAAGAAAACGAAGAAGAAAAATGAGGAGGTGAAGGAAGGACGGAAGGAAGGAAGGAAAAAGATGAAAGCTGAGTGGAGAATGAGGGAAGAACATTAAGACGAAAAAGAAGATGAAAAGTAGGACGAAAATAAAATCCGTCCGTTAGTTTCAGAGAAAAATGCGCATAATAAAAATAAAAAAAAACTTCTTGGAAATTAAAATATTACGTCACCACTATGACCTAAGTCAATATACGTAAGTTTTGAACAAGGCTCTGCGCATCTGTATACTCTCATTACATACAAAGTTTAAAGGAAAGGTTTAAAAAAAAATTAAAATGAAAATCAATAAATAAGTAAAATTAAAAGCGACGTCTTCATGATTACGCTACTTGATTTGCATAGTTTTGGTTTTAGGCAAAGTCTAAGTGTATACCAAACTTGACCGAAATCCCTCCAGTTGTTTGGGAGAAATTAGGATTAGGAAAAAAAAACCACACAAAAATGTATGACCCCACCATGACCACGTCACACAACAACATCACTCAAAATACAGTAGTTTCATTTAAGGCTCAAGGCACACTTTAATTGTATTCGAATTTTTGTAAAATTATATTTTATATTTTTTTAATTACGTCACGATGAGTACGTCATTCGACTTTTACCAATTTGATTTTACCTTTTACAGGTAATGTCTAAGTAGATATCAAAACTTGAACCAATTCCCTTCAATACTTTGGGAGAACATAGGATTAAAAAAAAAAAAGAAGCAAGTTATGAAATTATCATGATGACGTCACCAAATATGCATACTTTAAAAAAAAAATCTAGTAGGGTCCACTATTTCCTAACTAAATATAAAGTTTCGAAGATATCTGTTCATTAGTTCATAGAAAAATGCGCAAACGTCACCTCCGGACGCCGGCCGGCCGGACGCCTAAGCCAAAAACACTGGTTTCGGAGCGTTACAGCTAGGGAACTAAAAATAAGAAGAAGATGAAGAAGGAGCGTGTCACAGTTACCGTGCACCGCCTACTGTGCAGTGCTATCAATAACGGCAAGATCGATGCGGGAACGTGTCAGAACCGACGTGTAAACAACCGCCGATATTATGGTTTTGTGTGCGCCAAATCACTGTCCCATGACTCAAACCTCCAACACAAACTCCCTATTTGTTTGGGGGATGCGTCAGTTTGAGGGAGAATGGGGCAGATGGATGGGGAAGGTGGGGGAGGGGGGGAAGTAAAATGATTAGAACACCAATAAGTGTGCTCTCTCTCTCTCTCTCTCTCTCTCTCTCTCTCTCTCTCTCTCTCTCTCTCTCTCTCTCTCTCCCTCCCTCTCTGTCTGTCTCTCTCTCCCTCCACCATCCTCCTGCTGTTTGATTTGTTTGAAAGTTTTGGTAATAAAAACATTCTGACACCATGTTACCGCTCGATTCCTATTCCTTTCTTCTCCTTCCCCTATTACCTACACCTCGCCACCCTCTCCTCGTGTGATGAACTGATGAATGTATTTGCGTTATTGAAACAATATGGCCACTCTATAATCGTTTGTTCATCGTAGTGCTGTGCATTCAGTGTAGTTAAGACTCGCCTATTCCCCTCCCACAAGTAAGCCTCGAAAAGTCTCAGCTACGCTGTGTAATCCATCGTATCGTAGGCCATATCGTGTGACTGTAAGATTTGTTGTTTAAATATGATCATCGCTTATTCAAGAAATGCCTGAATTTTACGGTAGCTTTTGCTGTTTTTATGTGTGGGCATCGTATTGCCAGATTTCTGCCTTTAAACCTGCCTTTCTTTCTTTCTTTCTTTCTTTCTTTCTTTCTTTCTTTCTCGCTCTCTCTCTCGCTCTCTCTCTCACTCTCACTCTCTCTCCCCTTCTCTATTTTCTCTGGAGTTGGTGTGTGGAGGTCATTTTGAGCGATGTGTACGATGGCCTACTAGCGCCAAAACCGAGAGTTACCATTATCACGAGATTTATAATTGAAATTAACGCGTGTTCTGTGTAATTTACAGTGACACCGTATCATTATACGTTGTTGATATGATGATAGTATATATATCTATATAGTATTTTGCTTTGCGAGTTAGAGAATAGCCTCTCTGTGCATTAATAAAGTTAATTTTTCGAAATTATCGCGGAGTGTAGTGTTTTGTGTAGACTTCAGAAATGTGCATGGCTCTTAACATGATAGGCACTTACGGTATAATATAGCTGGCCACGACCAGGCACCTAGTACACCTACTTGTGCTTGTTGTGTGTACGGACAATCTCCACCTCCACCACCATCACCACCACCACCACCACACCGCAACACCGCGAACGGCTTATGTTGGTACTGTAACATTTAATTTACGATAGGTAGTGGTACCAGATAGTTTAATTGGTGGTACTTGCCTATTATTTTATATTGTCCTATTTAGCTAGCCATAAATCAAAATCACAATGGGGCGGCATCCACTGACGTTCATACAAGTGAACACACTCCTGGGCTTCGGGTATTGTGGATAAGGGACGTAGTGCTTGCTGGGAGATGGGGGAGGTGGGGAGATGGAGGAAGGTGGTGGGCCCTCGGTTTATACTCTCATCCGAAGGAGTAGTTACTTAATGTGAATTATTTCTTTCTGTTTATTTAAACTAGCTTATAAGACTATACTGCTGTTGAAATATTGATAGGTAGGCCTACCTTGTTTGTATTGTGTTTAGCTGTACAGTACTAATGTTGTGCTGCTGCTGCTGCTGCTGCTACTACTACTACTACTACTACTACTACTACTACTACTACTACTACTACTACTACTACTACTACTACTACTACTACTACTACTACTACCACTACTACTACTACTACTACTACTACTACTACTACTACTACTACTACTACTACTCCTCAAAGCGCTCCTTCACTTTTTCTTCTTCTTTGTTAGATTAATGTCCCCGGACACATGGAGCGTATAGGGGACTTCACTCCTTCACGCATTCACACACTTGTTAAATATGAGTACATTACGTAAAGCGGATTGGGGGAGAGGCGGTAATAAACAACGTGATTCTCCACACATGCACACACAAACAGACACACACAAACACACAAGTGAAAATACTGTTCCGCATAAGAGAAGTTGAAACCATTCGCCTAATTCCGTGGCACCGATAACCCGTCAGATACGTTCTGCAAGAAAAGACCTTAAATCAGTCACAAACAATGAAACTAATACAGGTGATAGATTTTCTCCTTGCCTCGCTCCAGCGTTACAAGTAAGTTAAGTAGCTGATAGACCATCATGGGTTCTAACACATGGCTTGGCTTCCTGGCACATATCTTTGATCACTGTCAAAACTCTTCCAGCAATACCAGTTTTTATTAGCTTCTCCCAAAGCATAGTACGCTGTATACATTATCAAATGCTTTTTTTAAAATAATCAATAAAAGTACAAAACATTTTTATCTGTTGCTCTAAATAAATGTCAATTAAGCAATAAAGAGTAAAAACGTGGTAGTGAGTTTCCTTTCTTAAAATCTGCTTGTTGAATGTTCATTACCTAACAAATTATTTGAATCTAGAAATAGGTTTATCCTGTCATTTTTTTATGCTAGTGAGCTATCTGTTGCCCACTGCTGTTAACATAATAATAGGGGGGTTCCTGGTTATTATTTTGGTGTGGTATTTATATATTTGTTGAACCATCTGTATCCTACTGCTGTTGAAGTAATAATAAGGGGTTCATGGTTATTATTTTATTGTGTTATATAGAAGTTTGTTGAGCCATTTGTAGGCTATTGCTGTTGACATAATAATAGGGAGCTCCTGCGTATTATTCTGTCGTGTTATTTCAGGTAGTCATGTACCTACAGTTGTTGCAGTATGATATCAGGTGTTGTGCTCTACCTGCTATTTGGTCACACCTGAGTGACTGTGATTAGCCTGCTTTGTGCAGGTAATTGCTACTTACCAACATCCGCCTGCCAGCACAGAGTAGTCATAATGAGAGCCACAGGTCCACAATACACAGCCACAGGTCTAGAAAACCTCATTTGGGCCTATTTGTTGTCGCAGTACGTCTTTTGTTTCGGTCTCTGTCTCTCTCTTTCTCTGTCTGCCTGTCTGTATCTGTCTGTCTCTGTCTCTCCATCCTTCCCCCTTAACCTCCATTCCGCTTGCACTCTCAGTCCCGGCCCCCTCTTCTTCTTCTTCTTCTTCTTCTTCTTCTTCTTCTTCTTCTTCTTCTTCTTCTTCTTCTTCTTCTTCTTCTTCTTCTTCTTCTTCTTCTTCTTCTTCTTTCCTCTTCTGGTTATTATTATTATTATTATTATTATTATTATTATTATTATTATTATTATTATTATTATTATTATTATTATTATTATTATTATTATTATTATTATGTGCAAAGGTATCATGCGGCAACTGTTCACTCGTTACGTCATTTATGACCCAAGCTCTGTTCATCTTGGTGACCGTGACGTGACGTGACAGCAATGACGTGACATGTTTTTCCTGACACCACGCAGCACGGTCAGTTGTCGTGATTGTGTGGGGTCAGTGGGGAAAAGGGTGATTGGGGATAGTGGGGAAAAGGGTGATTGGTTTTTAGTGGGGAAAAGGGTGATTGAGGTTAGTGGGGAAAAGGGTGATTGGGGATAGTGGGGAAAGGGGTGATTGGGGATAGTGGGGAAAAGGGTGATTGGTTTTTAGTGGGGAAAAGGGTGATTGGGGATAGGGGGGAAAAGGGTGATTGGGGATAGTGGGGAAAGGGGTGATTGGGGATAGTGGGGAAAAGGGTGATTGGTTTTTAGTGGGGAAAGGGGTGATTGGGGATAGTGGGGAAAAGGGTGATTGGGGATAGTGGGGAGAAGGGTGATTGGTTTTTAGTGGGGAAAAGGGTGATTGGGGATAGCGGGGAAAAGCGTGATTGGTTTTTAGTGGGGAAAAGGGTGATTGGGGATAGTGGGGAAAAGGGTGATTGGGGATAGTGGGGAAAAGGGTGATTGGGGATAGTGGGGAAAAGGGTGATTGGGGATAGTGGGGAAAAGGGTGATTGGTTTTTAGTGGGGAAAAGGGTGATTGGGGATAGCGGGGAAAAGGGTGATTGGGGATAGTGGGGAAAGGGGTGATTGGGGATAGTGGGGAAAAGGGTGATTGGGTTTTAGTGGGGAAAATGGTGATTGGGGATAGCGGGGAAAAGGGTGATTGGGGATAGTGGGGAAAGGGGTGATTGGGGATAGTGGGGAAAAGGGTGATTGTTTTTTAGTGAGGAAAAGGGTGATTGGGGATAGTGGGGAAAAGGGTGATTGTGGATAGTGGGGAAAAGGGCGATTGAAGATAGTGGGGAAAAGGGTGATTGGGGATAGTGGGGAAAAGGGTGATTGGTTTTTAGTGGGGAAAAGGGTGATTGGGGATGTGAGGAAAAGGGTTATTGGTTTTTAGTGGGGAAAAGGGTGATTGGAGATAGTGGGGAAAAGGGTGATTGGGGATAGTGGGGAAAAGGGTGATTGGGGATAGTGGGGGAAAAGGGTGATTGGGGATAGTGGGAAAAAGGATGATTGGGGTTTGGGGTTTAAAAGTGGCGGAGGAAGGGAAAAGTCAAAAATCTCATTCGTTGCTTTTATCTGATCAAGATGCAAGGTCAGAGGTCCCGGTGAGGTGAGGTCACGTAAGGGTCAGTATATCAGAGGTTGACAGGGATAGAGTCACCATAACGTCGTCACATCACTGTCAGATGTCAGATCTGTCACGTCGGATTATGGAGTTGATCCATTGTTAGTACTGGCCGATGCTGTATGGTGGAGCTTTGTTTCATTGTCTGTCGTATGCAATCCTTTGTCCAATGGAATAAAACAGAAAACTTGTAGCGTTTAAAATGTATGACAAACAAACGGGTGTGGGGGGCTGGGAGCTCTGTACACACTTTCCTATGCGGAAGGTCACGGTTTCGAACTCTGCGCGGTAAACGAACTTAATGACTTAGGTACGAGACTTTTACAAGGCACCGAGGATTTTCTCCTGGTACTCCTGTTTTCCGCCCTACCTTCAATAATGGTATTGAATGCAGTCAATCTACCAATATCAAAAATAAAAATTGATGGCTGTTTCGACTTCTTTAACTAATAGCGATCTCTTCAAATCGCGGCACTTTGTGTTCGATTGAACGAAAAGCGCGTGATAGCATCCTGTATTATTATTATTATTATTATTATTATTATTATTATTATTATTATTATTATTATTATTATTATTATTATTATTATTATTATTATTATTATTATTATTAATGTTTTTGTTATTATTACTATTGATAAATAAATTGAAAGACTGCTAATTTAGACAAGAACAAAACAAAACGATAGAACGGAATTTTAACCAATATTTTAAAATAACAATATTTTATCCATTCTTAGGGTTGTCGTTGTGTTGTTGGGAAGTATGGTTTTTGTCCTGTTGTGGTATGTCTACCTGATGGAAATCTTAGCTCGAAATTTTGCATCGTCATTGTGCGAATCGGTTAATTCATTCGCCTAAAGAGGATGAGATAGAAAAAGAGGAGGAGGAGAAGAAGAAGAAGAAGAAGAAGAAGAAGGAGGATGAGGAAGAGGAGAAGGAGAAGAAGGAGAAGAAGAAGAAGAAGAAGAAGAAGAAGAAGAAGAAGAAGAAGAAGAAGAAGAAGAAAAAGAAGAAGAAGAAGAAACAGAAAAAAATAAACAGAAGATGAAACAATAACATTTTTTCTATATAAGTTTTTGTATAGTTTTTATATGTAAGTTAACTGTTAATAGTTCATGGAGATTTTCATGTAATGTAAGCACCTAGAGCTATGTCTAGATTATGCGGATAAATATTCATAATACTAATAATAGTAAGAAGAAGGAGGAGGAGGAGAAGAAGAAGAAGAAGAAGAAGAAGAAGAAGAAGAAGAAGAAGAAGAAGAAGAAGAAGAAAAACGCACCCCCAAAAAACGACTGTATGATTGTATGAATAAACAACAACAACAACAACAACAATACAAACCGAGAATGAAGCAAAAACATGCAGAAGAACAAGGAATAGAAACAGGGATGTATAAAAGAGGTGATAGATTTTTGGGGCAGTATACTGTTCAAATGTGTTCTTCAAAGCTGGGTGAGCCGCGATGTTATGCAGAGCATTTGCTACCGTTCTGGGGAATGGCTTAAAAAAAAAAATAAAAAAAATGGAAAAAAAATGAAAAAAAAAGTGTCGGGAGGTCACAAGAAGTTTTTTATTTTTATTTGTATATAGGACACCTACAGACTGGACTACCAGAGACTGACCTGAAAAGTGTACTCCACCTGCACCCACTCCTGCTCTCCCTCTCCTGTTACTACACCTCCTTCACCCTACTCGGTGTAGAAACGTGTTATAGGTAAACTCTTTCCGTTCTCACCACAAACTCCAATCGACATTTACACATCAAACAAATTATTATTTTTTTTTAAGAGACCATAGCTTCCCAGCCCTTTCCCCCCCCCCCCCTCCCATCCCTACTAGACTAGCACAGCTATTTAGAGACTAACGCGCCCCAGCCCCACCCCGCTCTTCATTTCTCATAAAATGACACAACGCTTGCGTGGTATCGATAGGCATCCTGTATTACCAAACGTAACTGTTCAAGAGACGGTAACTCCCTCCCCACTACAACAAACTATTTTGAGACTCGCTCTCTCTGTCTCTGTCTCTGTCTCTGTCTCTGTCCCTGTCCCTCTCTCTCTCCCTCTCTCTCTCCCACCTCCCTCCCACCCAACTATCAAAGGAAACTCGCACAGGAAACTAACTTTTCAAGGGACGGTAACTCCCTTCCCATTACAACAAACCTATTGAGAGACTACAACCCTTCCCCCTCTTTCGCATCCGTCTTCCCCGAAACTTGCACGGGAAGGTATCTTCTTTTTTTATTTCTAGAATGGCTCTATATAAGGTATTTCATTTTCTTGTTTGTCGCCGCAGCTGTACGTCAAAAAAACTTTTCATTATTTATTATCAAAGGGGCTGCTGATAGGCTCAGTTAAGCAGGCACACATCTATATCGAAAAGATTGGCTCAGTTGGCCAGGGCGTTTAACAGGGTGCTTGATGGCATCTGAGCTAGATCGTCATGTTGGCCAGCGTCTTGAGAAACTCTTTGGGTCGATAAGCGCTCTATGTTTGAACAGTTGCTTTACTTTACTGTGTGTAGATCTGCATACTTTATTGCTTTGTATTTGTTGTATGTTTCTTTGTGTACGTCTCTCTCTACGCGTTTGTTTAAATCTTTGTAAGGGATCGCCTGCCTGAACTCTTCTTATTCTTCTTGTTATCTTTTCTTCTTTTTAGTCTTAATTGTATACATTAAGAATTGTTGTAGTTTTACATTGTTCTGCATTAATTGTGCATTATGATATTGCGTTGTGTTTTATGTTGCATATTTACAATAAATGTTATACATTACGAAGTTTCTGGAAAACTTTATTTGCAATTAGAATGACTTTGGCTGTGTTGATTATGTGCATCTATTATGATAAATAGAGTTTCCATCGATTAGGTCTTCCCTTAGGCCATCTGTGCCACCAACTTTTTTTTCTTCGCCTTTTCTCCTTTCCTGCCTGCCTGTCGGAGCGCATAATAATTTTCCCCGTCATTTTATTTGCCCCCGGCATATTTGCCAACTCTGCACGCCATTGTAACTAGTTGTGCATTGATAAACACGGACTCCGGGCTCTCGGCCTTGCCAGGTCAACAATTTCTTGGTGTATTTCACTTGAGGTCTCTTGGTCTGTTGAGTGTTCTGTTATAAAAACAAGTGACTTTGATCGGGAATCCACTATAATAATAGTAAAAATTAATTTTTAACAGACTGCACAGGGGTTTTTCTACTTTGTGGTTTGTTTGTAAACAGTCGCTCGATTCTCTTTGGGTCTTCCAATACAGTAATGTTCTTCACAGATGATACTGAAGATTGACTCTTTTGTGTGGGTGCCTGCATGGTTGCGTGTGTGTATGTGCCTGTGTGTTAGCGTGCAGGGGCGCGCGTAGGTGTGTGTGAGTGTGTGGTTCTATTATAAACAGTGCAGAAATTATTTTTGCTTACTGCAATTAAAGACGTATAGTTTCTATGCATGTGGTTTGTTCTTTTTATTAGCACTGAATCGGGTCTTCTTGCGGTTTTTTAATAGCATAACTATTTGTTATGTGTGTCTGTGTGGGTGTGTGTTTATATGTGTGTGTGTGTTTATATATGTGTGTGTGTGTGATTGTGTTGTGGATGAGTACTCCTATTGCTTGTTTGTTCGTTTGTAACTAGTGAGTTTCAAGTGTTTCCACGAGGTTGACTTTGAGCTCCCGAAGAAACGTTTTAGAGAAATAAGCGTATATAGCGAACATTTTGTAGTCTTCTGCGTTTGATCTCATTTTCTTCTTTTACTCTAATAATAATAATAATAATAATAATAATAATAATAATAATAATAATAATAATAATAATAATAATAATAATAATAAAATAAGAACAACAACAACAACAATAACTGTAATAAAAAATAATACAGAATGCTATCACGCGCTTTTTCGAAAATCGGACTTAAAGCCCGCGATCTGATGAGGTCTCTATTAAAGAAGTCGAATAGAAATACATTTTTTTTAATGTTTGAAGTTTTAGATTGACTGCATCCAATATCATTATTAAACCCTTCTCATGCCTAAGTAAAACAAAAACAAAAAAAAAGTTTTGAAAGCGGCGTTTGAACCCACAACCTTGGGCATTGAAATCTAGCGCTGTACCTAACTGCGCAGCACCCTATGCCTCTCCTGCTACTTCGTTATAGTGGTTCACACGGCTCATCAAAATGTGGCTTTATCGCCCTCTTCATCTTCATTATGAATGTTTTCACCCTTAAGGTGGGCACGCCAATCAATCAGTCGGCCACAATCAATTAAACGAGCTGTGAACCGTTGACCCCGGTGAAGGATGACTGTAGCGTTTAAAGACATGGTTAACATTAATAGCGCAGTTGATTCGCAGTGTTTCTGTTAGCTGTTTGGGGAAAAAAACAAACCCGGTGTATTGATAGAGCGTAATTGTTTATTGTGCGGCAGGTGTTGTTATTATTGTTTAATTTTGATTATAAACCTAAGTCCTGTTCAAGATCTAATATAGCAACAAGGTGGTTTGATACGCTATAATTTACGGAGGGTTTGAAAAAAAAAATCTGTTGTGACAGTGTAGGACAGAATCGATTTCTTCTTGCCGTGCACATAGAATGGGCTAATATATACACTGTATAAATGTCTGTGCAGAAATGAGGCCGAGGTGTTTTAGAGCGAGTCGTGTTCACATTGTGATTTAAAGCATTGCACTCACAGTTTTCGTAAAAGAAAGTTCCAAGTTCCATAGAAGACAGAGCAGACTCTTCATAAACATGGGCCATAATTCCAGCGCCATTAAAGATACCTCTAACGCCACGGAGAAAGATAACTGTAGCGCCATGGAGACAGATAACTCGAGCGCCCTGGAGAAAGATAACTCAAGCGCCATGCAGGAAGATAACTGGAGGGGCACGGATAAAGATAACTTTACGTGGGACAACTATAACTCAAGCGACATGGATAAAGATAACTCTGCGTCTGAAAGGATAAAACAGAACTCGGGCACAATAGGTCCGGAGTGTGCCTCAAACTATGACAATTCTGGTTCTGACACCATGATGAAAAGTAACGTTAGTTCCACTGAAAAGGACAGTTGTCCTGGTGAAAACCAACCTAAAAGAAACGCTGAAGAAAGTACTTATAATCCTAATGAATTAAGATCTAGATCCAGATCTGAAATCGCAATATCTTCTCATACTGATGAATTCATTAGGGACAGTTACAGTTCTGAAACTACAGTGGCAAACATATGACATCAGCATGGACAACAGTCGGAAAATCACTGTCGGTCCGAACTGTGAAACCTTGTTGCAAAAAAGTGAAACATTGTCCACGTGTGAGAGAAACTATGGAACA
This sequence comes from Oncomelania hupensis, assembly GCA_036898135.1. Lineage (NCBI taxonomy): Eukaryota > Metazoa > Mollusca > Gastropoda > Littorinimorpha > Pomatiopsidae > Oncomelania > Oncomelania hupensis. Next base: position 7,164,848 of record CM072527.1, read on the forward strand.
GCTTCGAGTAGTTCTCGGGAACGGGTGATAATACCCATAGACCAATCAGGAATGCTCGCTAGCCGATCAGCATCAAGGAAACATACTGGCGAATCAAAAAGTATTAGGTGTGAACGAAAAAGAATTATTCCTGATTCAGTGGAACATGTGCCAGATATCATTGAGGATACTGAGAGGAAGCATGACCATGAAACACCGCTGGACAGGAAAAGTACACGTCACGAGAAGTTGGAAAACAAAAGCCATCTCTTTTCTGTTGAAAATACTCCTCTGGATGCACAAGGCACTCCTAACGATTTAAAAAATGCTCCCTTCGCCGTTCCCAAAGCCTCTCGATACACTTCCGATCCTGCTCAAAGTAAAGATAAAAGCTCTAATTTTGATGATGACGTTTTTCTACACAATCACGAAGTGCACGGTGACGACGAAACTGTACTCTTTGGTGGCAAAACGTTGCAAGACATTAGCGATACCGTGAAAGTTCATGGACGAACTGTGCACGATCGTGATGAAACTAAGCAAGAACGCACAAAGAAAACTCAGAGCGATGGAAATAGTTTTGACGCTAGTGTCGAGAATTATCATGAAGCAATGACAGTAGGGGCAGGTGGTGAGATATTAGTTAAGACGTCTGGTGAAACCGTTTCACGTCCAGCTAGCGCAGATGTGAGGTTCCGATTTCGACAAATGGTGCAAAAAATTCGAGAGGCTGACGAAACTGTCGCGAGAAGTTCTGCGAAATCGGATCTTAGAAAGCCGAACGGCAGTGAAGTTGACAGTGGTAACAAAACTGTATTACACCAAGAGGTGACAGTGGGCGCAGGATCCCAGCCATGCTCAAAACTAACGGACATTGTGAGTGGCAGAATGAAGACAGGGGTGGGAAAAGGAGATAGAAATGGGGCTGGTAACAGCTCGGCACGTGCACGGAGCGAGACAGACGGGTCACGTGAGCACGCGCTGGAGAACGCGCGCCAGACCATGCTGGAGATTATCCATGCTGCCCTCAAGCAGAGAGCGGCGGAGGCTGACGCCAAGAAGCTGCAGTCTACCGCTGCCCATACTGCCCCTGCTGTCTTCTCTACTGCTCCCCAAATTGCTACCTCTGCTGCTTCCCAAATAGCTACCTTTGCTGCTCCACATATTGCTGCTATCTCTACTGCTGCCCATATTGCCTCCAATGCTGCCCATAATACCTCCTCTACTGCGCCTTATATTGCTACCTCTACTGCTACTTCTGTTGTCTCCTCTACTGCTACTACTGCGTCCTCGGCTGCTGCCTTCTCTACAGCTATTAATGTCTTTGCGGCTGCTAAAAACGTCATAAAATATGCTGAGGAAAATAAGAGATTAAGTTCTTCTACTGCAGCTGTTTCTCCGACTTCTACTTCTCTTTCACCGCGTCTTACATTTGTGTCTACCATTACTGCTGCTAAAAACACTCCTACAGCTCTTCCTGCTATTCCTGTGTCTACTGCTGTTGCTGAAAACACTTCTGCTGACGCTGAAGTAGACGACACCGCCACTGAAGGGGATATTGAAGATGTTAACAACAGCGACGATGACAACGATAACGCTCCATATAAACGATCGAGGATTTCTCCAAATCGCATTGTGGATAACAGAAGTTCTGTTGGAACTGATGTGACCGAAGAAGAAAATGTCGTTGACGCTAATGCTGATGACGACGACGCTATTGCCGACGATGGTGATACTCTCATTGCTTATGACAACGCCGTCGTTGCGGCTGCCGATACCGTCGTTGATGCTGGTGATGGTGGCGATCTTAAAGCAGTTGTAAGATCGACGATGTCTCAGAATGTAAAGGAAATCATAAACAGAGAACGGGATTTGGACGTCAAAAACTCATTTAGAAGTGAACCTACTATGGATACTATGGAACCTACTATGGATACCTGTAATACAGACACAGTGGGTGCTGTCGAATATTTTACTAACGATTCCAAGCACCGTACAAACAGTACAGATGGTTCAAATGCAATCTGCAATGAAGAAAATAGGACTGTGTCACAGGAGACGTTTGGGAATGCTGAAACCACGCTGGATAAAAGCAAAGGACGAGCGCAGTCCACGGATTATATTTTGCAAGAAAGCAAGGATGTTGACAAAGCGGTATGTTTTTATTTTTATTTTTTGTATTTTGATTGAAAATTTGAAAATCAAAATAGTTGTCATTTCTCGTTCATTTATTCATTTTTTGGGTATTTTCTTTTTTCCTTTTCTTTCTTTTCTTTTTTCGGTCTGTTTTGTGAAGGTTACGGTCAACATTGTGTCTGTCTTGGCTTCACCTGTGTAACCGTTGACGACGTTCCTGTGTTTACCTTTTGGCTACAGTAAAAGTGGACTATATTGATCTCCCACACCGGCTGTTGCGCATCTCTTGTCCTCTTATCATCCCCACTCCCTGCACAACTTCTTCACCCTGCCCACCATCCGGTTTCTGCGCTCTTCCCGTTGTTACCTTATGTTGTTGTCAAGGGGATGAGGTGGAGGCCCCTCCACCTGCCACCCCCCTCTCACCACCTCATCCCCTTTTTTACCTACCTCTGGCTAACTATCCTGTCCCGCCACCTGTCTCTCTCTCCTCCTCTACTTCGATTGGCTCCTCTCTCTCTCTCTCTCTCTCTCTCTCTCTCTCTCTCTCTCTCTCTCTCTCTCTCTCTCTCTCTCTCCCTCCCATCTTCTTCCTCTTCCTCCTTCCTCTCCCCAGTTGAAACAGCTTGTTCTCTTTCAAGAGGTCATTAAAGCCTCATCCGTTCTAATACTTTGTCATAAACCTCAGAACTTTATACATAAATCTTAAACGTTCCTTATTAATGGTGCTTTTATTTATTTATTTAAAAAAAAAACAACATCTTATGGCTTCTTCGCTTTATATTTGGATCACTTCCCTCAACCCATCACCCACCCACCCACTTGCGCAATGAGCATATCTACCAACGTTGGGGATCGAGGTACACACACACACACACACAAACACACACACACACATCATCATCATCATCATCATCATCATCATCATCATCATCATCATCATCATCATCATCATCATCATCATCATCATCATCATTATCATGGATAGCTCAGTGGTCAGAGCGCACGACTTGTGTGAGTTCGTTTTGGGCGACATGGATTCGAATCCTGACTTCAGCAAACTATTGTGTGATTGCTGGATATTAGTGGCCAGCGCCTTGAGAAGCTCTCTGAGCTTGTAAGTGTGCTATATGAAAGCAATCCCTTTATATTTATCATCTTCATCTCTCTCTCTCTCTCTCTCTCTCTCTCTCTCTCTCTCTCTCTCTCTCTCTCGTGCGCGTGCGCGCATACCCACCCTCTCACCCTTCACCACCTACATTTGTGTAGTGTGAAAGTAGAAAGGCTGTTTCTATATAGTGGTGTAGATGAGGACAGACAGACAGCGGTGTATTGTCTCGTGAAACTCCGCATTGAATATCCGTACAGTTATTTAGTAGCCCACGTACATGTTGTATTACTGTAATTATCACTGTTACCTTATTAATGTATTCGCTGGAAATATGTTTAAGTGTTTGTATGTAAGTGCGCGCGTGTGTGCGTTAACGTGTGTGTACGTAAGTGTGTGTGTTTGTGTGGGGATGGGGAGGGGAAAGGAGGGGAAGGTAGGGGACGTGATCTCTGCCCGCCTATCTGTCTGTCTGCCTGTGCACATGCACGAGTCTTGTTTGGATTTCTAAGCGGTTATAAATGCCTTTTTATTCTCAACTTTCTTTTGGGGTTTTGTTTGTCACCAGTCCAGGGCCGGACCTGGGGAAAGTCGAAGGGGGGGTTACAGGTTAAGCGAAGGCGCGAAGCGCCGAGCCTTCTAGGGGGTTCCGGGGGCATGCCCCCCCCGGAATTTTTTTTTTCAAGGATGCAAAATGGTGCAATCTGGTGCTATCTGAACCTTTAAAAAGCCATTTGTGATGGTCTGGGACTTTGAGCTTTTTTAACAGTTGAACTGACAAACTCTGAGGTACAAAAATTATCCTCTGCACCTCCCTTAAAAAAACAACAACAACACACACACAAACATTTATTTATCAGCAGAGATGTTTTGTATACTATTATTATTCGCTAATTTTTGTCGATCGCTAACGGTATAAAGCTTTACCTTGTAGTTTATGAACATCACCGCCCTGCTTTCACTTTCAGTCTTGCTGCACTAGGTTCTCCGGCATTAGTACCATTTGTGAATTGTATCTTCTGGCAAAACAGTTCACTGCCTCTTTGAAGTCAATATCAACATCCCTATGCACTTTCAATAAAGCAAGTCCATTGAGCCTCTGTTGCCCCATTGTAGAGCGCAGGTAGTTTTTCAGGTTGCGCAACTGACTGTTTGAACGCTCACACTCGGCAGTAGTGACAGGCAGGGTGCAAAGGTTCTTTAGCATGATGAACAGGTTTGGATAAAAATCCCCGTCACAATGTTTCAGTGCTTCTGATGCCGTGGATGGGCTGATTGTGCCACGAGATCAACATTATGATTGTGGGCGCTCAAGGAAAGACAAGATAGCTGTCGCATTCTCAGCAGCACTTCGCCATTTGCAAACCCACCGTTGGTATTCTGCATCAAGGGTAGCGTTGTCTGGTAGGTCAGACTCCCACAACATTGCCAGTGTCTTCACCCCTTCTGGAACCTGCATGAAACCATCCTGGTTGTCTATTAAAGTGCTTGGCACCAGACAGAGACCATCAACTTGCTAGGTCAGCATTTTTGAACCTCGAGTCCAATTCGGTTGACAGATGTTCCAAGAAAGGAATGGCAATGCTAATCTTGAAATATTCTTCTGGAGTGGCCGCAGGTTGGTTGTCACGGAGAGTCTGTCGGGATGCTTGACGAGGAACAATAACATCAGTTGTCAAAGCATTTGCCATTTTGCTGACTTCACCAAACCAGGCAACGAATTATAGTTCATAATTATCAACTTAGCATCTTAATTAATATTTCTAAAAGGTCGTTTTTGGGGGATTAGGGCAGTATCAAGGTGAAGGTGCTGGAAGAGGCTTGCGGACAGAACAGGAAAATATGGCTGCATTTACTAATTTAGGCTTAAGGGTTGGGTTACTTGGTCGTTTCAACGGGAAAACGCTTTGGACGTTTCAACGGATCCCTTGAAATGGATTTCCGTTGAATTGTCTATAAATAGATATTTGTACCTTGGACCAAAAGTGAATAAAAACTGCAATGTTTTAAAAACAATTAAAAAAAATTAAACCTCTTTGCATAAAACAAAATTATATTTTATTTTTTTTTAGTTTGGAGGGGGGGTTCCGGAACCCAGGTAACCCCCCCCCTGGATCCGGCCCTGAAGTCAATCATGTTGAGATGAATCCAAAAACTGCAACATTTAAAGACGCTCTTTTCACAAAATTATCTATAATCAGTCTTAAAAAATCTTGTCACGTCACATCAGGGGTCGTTGTAATTCCTCAAACGGTTTTCTCTCTTCGGGGTAGGTATTTATATATAAAGGGAATGCATTCATCCGTAATGAATAGTATTCAAGTGTTATGCGTCTATTAAAGGTAGATTTACACTTTGTTTAGAATTCTTCAAAAGGACCCAATTCCAAAACTTTGTTTACTTTTAGCGAAAACAGGTTTACCCTAAAATTCGTATTGTTTTTACAAGGTTGGTTGTTTTATTAACGTCTTCTTTATCGAAATGATAAGACGCACACATGCACGTACACGCGCGCACGACACTACATCAAAACAATGTTTGACTCACCTGCATAGCAATATGAGTCTATATACTCATCCCCCTCCACCCTCCCTAAATGTTTTGTTTTGAGATTCTGAAAATCTGTGCGAGATAAGTCCTAAATGGTCCAAAGGTGACATAAAAAGAATTTGTCCGTCCGTTTGTCTGTTCGCCGTTTGCCGTCTGGATACATGTGCAAAACTTGCAAGTGGATTAATATCTCAAGACCTGTTTCAACTATCAAACTTTGTAAGATGGTGTATATCCATGAGACCTCATAAAGTGATCGATTCCACTTCAAGGACTCCACTTCAAGGTCAAGGTCACAAGGTCAACAAATCTTAGTAAAAAAATGATTTTTTTAACAAATTTTCATTTAAAAAATAAGTTATTAATATTGAACTTTTTATTCCTTGTTTCCTCGATATATGTATGATTGAGACACATATCCTTTGCACATTTGGTCAACCTCACTCCTATGTCAAGGTCGCTGGAGCTGTCCAAAGTCAGTTAGTATAGCTACTTTGATGTGACCTTGACCCTAAACTATGAGAGATATTAAGTTCAAACGTGTTATATTTAGAGATGATAGGCTGATCTTTCATATAATTATGTTCCGTTGTTGCGTTGATCGTTTACGTTTACGTTTAGGTCAAGGTAATTTTAGGCCTTGCAGAAACATGCATGTCATCATACAGTGGAATGACTCTATTTAACTCATAGAATGCAACAACACTGGGTTATTTGATCATACATGAGCATGAGAGGTCACGTGAAGGGCAAGGTCATCCCAAGGTCAAGGTCATTTTAGGTTCACTACTTTTTTGGTACAATAGTTAATACAGCTTTTGCTGTAGTTTATTTTATATTACCTGAGTGTATTTGGAGCCGGAGGTCAAGGTCATCTCAAGGTCAAGAGCATAGAAAGATCAAAGTCGGTACAACTTTGCATTTTAATGCCACTGTTTCGTATTTTCTCTGGGCAGTCATTTTCATGTTAAACATTGCAAGTTTCAAAAGGAGCAGGTGAGTCATATGGGCTTAGCCCTTCTAGCTACATTAAACAATGATAAAGCGGGTTTTCGTTTCTCAAACCAACCGCTAAAGTTTGAATTTTCACATTCGGGTTTGACAGGGAGTTATTTGCCCCTGTATTAACTATACATCCGTGTAACCTTTGATCCTATTTGTGGGTGTACAACACGGCTTAAGTGTACGTATCTGGGATAGGGTAGGCTTTGTTTTATCAACCTAAAACAAAACCAACAAACAAACACTCTGAAAACTTTATAGCCATTGTTTTTACGGGTTCTGTCTGTTAACGGCTTTGGTAGGTACTATTTTTAGCTCAAGAATGCTGGCCAGCCCTTGCTGTTAATAAGCACAAGAACTGCGGAATGTATTCATAAAAAATACCTACACTTTCCAGTTTTGTTGTTGTAAGCTTAATTTTTCAGTTGGGCAACACTCACTGTGAATGTTAAAAGGCTCTGTCGAGTGGGCGTGGTCAAAATGGGTCCCTTTAACTGGTAAATAGGAGTCCTTAAGCTCTGTTGACTCCTTTAACAGTGTTTAGGTAGACAACATAGCAGGAATTCCAACGTAGCAAGAACACTTCGCTGTGACGTGGAAGCTTGACTTACTAGCACCACACGTTGGTGGCTCTGGGGACAAGTCGTTCGCTAGGTATTGAAGCAACTATAGTTTGAATCTTACATAATTTTTGCTGCAGTATTGTCTAACATGAGTCGACTTTAAAAAAAAAAAAAATAACGAAAAGAAAAGAATAAAAAGCAATATTTCATTTCAAAATTGATGTATCATCTGATTGTTTAAACAGCCAGTTATTGTGCCACCAATTGCTCTGCTATCTTCTCAGAGTTTGTCGTGGGATTTCCCAGAAAGGAGTTATTACAGTTCTGCCAAGGTTGCGGGCAAGGATGCTGCTGCCTCGAGAACTGGGATGCATACCATGGAGACACGGTGGCCTAATGGTAGAGCTTTGGCTTGCGGATTTGAAGGTCCCGGGTTCGAGCCCAGGCCGCGGCATTGTGTCGTGTCCTTGGAAAAGGCACTTTACTCCAGTTTCATACTCTTTCGGATGAGAGTATAAACCGAGGTCTAGTCTGTGTCGCATACATTTCATCATAACGGACTTTAAATATCCTGACGCTAATGTCCTAGACGGGTGAGTGCCGGTGACAAGAACACACCCAGCATGCACCTAGGTCCTTCTCCCCCATCTCTGACTGCCCAGGGTTGTGCTCAGTTGTTTGGAGCGTTATTACGATGCGCCCAAAGTCTGCAAGATGGGGGCTTGAGTTAGATCCTGTAGCGGCCAGCGCCTTGAGTCTTGTCAAGTACGGCGAGATGTGTGCGCTATAAAAATCCTCGATAATAATAATAATAATAATAATAATAATAATAATAATAATAATAATAATAATAATAATAATAATAATAATACCATCATCTAGATGCTGCACTGACAGGCTTTCATGCTGAATTAGAATGAGTTTTTTTTTTCCCAAAAAGTTCAGTTGTTAATATAGCATTGAAGATGGTTTTCTTCTTTTGCAATTCTTGCGGGCGTGTCGGCGCTACTTTGCTAACAACAATTTTAAGTTTAAGATGCTTAGCTGAAATGTTCTTGATCACAGAACACAGTTTTCTTCCGGCCGACTTCAGGTCTTTTACATTGACACCGCAGTGAACGACGACTGCTTCCACTGGCCTCTTTTTGTCCCTCATGGTTGTCTCCAGAAATATTTTCAAATTATTGGTGTTTTAATCTTATTTAAAAAATGTTTTTAAACTATTTTAACTTTTTAAATTAGTTGTAAAAGAAAACTATGGTCTATGTAATGACTATTTAGATATTGTTCCACATTCCGGATCCCCTTTGTGTCGCCTAAGCGTAGCGTCATATAAGGCCAGTATCTCTACGATAACTCTCACTGTACAGGTGGGTGGAGGGGGGGGGGGGGGTCCTTTGTTAATGTTTGCTCTTGTGAAAAAATGCAAGTGTTAGTAATGAAGCGCTGGAAGATTTTACGATCGCACAACTTTCAAACACCTGCTTCCCTCCTCTCCCTCCTCTCCCACCTTCCCCCACTATCTCAGACTCCCTCACCCTCCTAAACCACTCCCTCCGCCCCTCTCCCCTTCTTCCGCAAACTACCCCAAACTTTCTGTTCCTGTGTTACGCTAATCTTGATTTCGCCAACTACACCCGCCAACATCCAGATTTAACTTTATGCCCCGGCTATTTTTCATCAAAACTGCATTGACTAACAAAAGTATTAATTTCTTGTGTGACGATTTGAATTTCTTCTATCCTCGTCACAAAATCCTTGTTGTTGGTGGTGGTGGATATATTATTATTATTATTATTATTATTATTATTATTATTATTATTATTATTATTATTATTATTATTATTATTATTATTATTATTATTATTATTATTATTATTATTATTATTATTATTTCAACGAATGATCGTCCTCCTCCTGCTAGTCTCTCACCCTCATCCTCTAATAATATTTATCCTCATCCTCTTCTTCCCTCTCCTCTCTGCTTTCCTCCTATGTTTACTTCTTCTCCTTCATATTATTCTCTCTTCCTTCTTATGTCGCATTTTGGGTGACGTTGAGTTCTGACCTGCATCCCTAGAGGCCTGCCTTAATTGGAAGGTTCGTAGAGTTTAAGAGAAAGGGTTTAAGGACCTATATTTGAGATATGAGAACTTAGAAAAAAGGTTCGTGAACCCCCACGAACCTATTACGACCTTTCCAATTAAGACAGGTCATTTCTGCTCTTTTGCGAATACGATAGTTTCGTTATCTCACAAAGGAATGACGACGTGGTGCCTATATAGATTTACAAGAAAAATGTAACAAACACAAACAAAAACACGTTTGATTTACTGGCAATAGCAAAATTTAGACTTTTAAAATGTTTATAAGTTTATTAATTTTTATTGTATTGTGTCTTGGGCACTGAGGCAGTACACAATACAGTACTATACAATACAATTATATTGCAATACATTACATTGCAGTACAATTTAATTCCATTGTCCAACTTTTGCATTGCATACAAAAAAAGTGCAAACATTTATTTGGCGTGGGCGCGAAACTTAACTTAACTTGGATCAAGACATAAAACTTCTTCTGAATGTATTTAATATCACAGGCCCAGTTAAAATTACTTGCCCCCTCTCCCTCTCTCACTCTTCTTCTCTCTCTCTCTCCTCCTCACTCTCTCTCCTCTCTCTTTCTATATTTTTTATCTCTTTCTTTCTCTTCCCTCTGTCTCATCTCCCTGTCTCTCTCACGCTCCCTCTTTTTTTCCCATCTCTGCCTCTCTCTCCCTCTCTGTCTCTCTTTCCCTCTCTGTCTCTCTTTCTCTCACTCCTCTCTCTCTCTCACTCCTCTCTCTCTCACTCCTCTCTCTCCTCTCTCTCTCCTTTCTGTATCTCTGTCCCTCTCTTTCGCTGTCTCCCTCTTTCGTTCTCTCTCTCGCTTTATTTTTTTTCTCTCTCTGTCTCACTTTTTGTCTGTCTCTCTGTCTCTTTTTCTATCTCTGCCTCTACTCACACAGTTCATCCATGTGCACGTACATGTAGTATACATGTACTACAAAAAGAAAAGAAAGAAGGGTTGTTGTGTGATTTAAAAGCGTTTTCTCCGCAGGACCTCATTTAAATGATACATCCTGAAAACATGTTTTGCCGCTGATTGGCGACCTGCCTCAGGCCAAGCGATATGTGATGATAAAAAAAAACATTGCATCGGTATCTGACATCTCCCGCCATACTCCCTTCCCTTCAGCACTTTGCATATATCATCATCATCATCATCATCATCATCATCATCATCATCATCATCATCATCATCATCATCATCATCATCATCATCATCATCATCATCATCATCATCATTCAATGCAATCAACTCGATACAACTATTTTGTTTAAATTCGCACATTACATAAATATGACAAATTGTTTTCATCATCCTCATCATCCTCATCATCATCATCATCATCATCATCATCATCATCATCATCATCATCATCATCATCAATCATACTCACTTATATCCTCATACATAGAAGATTGATTGATTGATTGATTGTTGCTTTAGGTCCAGCGTACTATTCCGAGCCAAATCAGGACCGGACAACCCCCGATCCACATAAAAGATCTGCTGAAACAACCCTAGTGGGAAAATTGAATGCCCTCCACCGGCCAGTCACTTTACAATAAAGACATCCCACGCAGGGGACAGCTGAGGCTTTACCCCAACATCTCGAACCCCCGGTTACAAAAACTAAATAGAATACAAACATCATTATAAATTATCAACAAAACATACATATAAAATGCCTACATTGCTAAATAATAACGTCATAGGAAGCCCTAGTGACCACCCGGCAGAAAGCGTCCAACACTCCCAAGCTGATCCAACAGACCTCATACACAAACAAGGAGTCTTGTCCAGGAAGAGTTTTCAAGAAAAAAGGTAGGTCATTGATCTAGCGAAGAAGAGCAAATGAGGAAGACAGCGACAGTGGGAATTTAAAGCACTAAATTTCCAGAAAGTGGGGATACTATTTATACTGAAACCCCCGGCACTCCAACGGGGGTACTGTTGCCGCAGTGAATCAGTCTTGCCTATAAAGGCAAGACAGGTTGTCAACTGGGGCTTTCCCTTTTCCCTTTATAGGTTAGAACAATCTACAGTGGCAAGATTGCTCATGACCCCAAGGGGTATACATAGAAGAAGAAGAAGAAGAAGAAGAAGAAGAAGAAGAAGAAGAAGAAGAAGATGATGATGATGATGATGATGATGATGATGATGATGATGATGATGATGATGATGATGATGATGATGATGATGATGATGATGGTTGTGGCAGCATTCGCATGTATCGATTGTTAATTCATCTTTTCTCGATGCTTGACGTCCAATGTTAACACACTGGAGTGCACGATGCCCTGGTAAATGTTCGTTCGCATGCATAGATATAGCCCATGCTATATAATATTAGATCGCGTGCAAGGTGGGATTAACCTCAGGGAAAAAAAAGAAGAAGAAATGTAATACTAATAACAGCGATGTGGCAATAGTTCAGAGGGAGACTTCGCCAACGCTGTGTGTGGGGGTCACTGTTGGTCGTGTCGTGACCTTAAGGTCAGTGTCATTCAGTCACGTGATCGACACCTTCTGAGTGCAGGCAACCAACTTGTGCAGTATGTCAGGACCACGTTTAGAAAGAACGGCGGTTAATAACAATAAATTCTTTAAAAAAAACAACCGTGGTTGGCTTTCCGATCTCCCATCCTTTTGTTTGTTTTGTTTTAAATTAGTCAGTGTCACTCGCCTGGTTTTGAATGAGTCAGTGACACTCGCCTTGTTTTGAATGAGTCAGTGACACTCGCCTTATTTTGAATGAGTCGGTGACACTCGCCTTGTTTTTGAATGAGTCAGTGTCACTCGCCTTGTTTTGAATGAGTCAGTGTCACTCGCCTTGTTTTGAATGAGTCAGTATCACTCGCCTTGTTTTGAATGAGTCAGTGTCACTCGCATTGTTTTGAATGAGTCAGTGTCACTCGCTTTGTTTTGAATGATTCAGCGACACTGGCCTTGTTTTGAATGAGTCAGTGGTTTTGAATGAGTCGGTGACACTCACCTAGTTTTGAATGAGTCGGTAGTTTTTAATGAGACAGTGTCACTCGCCTTGTTTTGAATGAGTCAGTGTCACTCGCCTTGTTTTGAATGAGTCAGTGTCATTCGCCTTGTTTTGAGTGAGTCAGTGACACTCGCCTTGTTTTGAATGAGTCAGTGTCATTCGCCTTGTTTTGAATGAGTCAGTGTCATTCGCCTTGTTTTGAGTGAGTCAGTGTCACTCGCTTTGTTTTGAATGAGTGGTTATAATCTTTAGTCATCCATATTTATTTCATTGGAAAAGATTTGTTCCATGCAATAATATTTCAAACCTTATGCCCAATAGCAACGGTAAAACAGAATAAAAAGTGTGTTTTCAGCGTGTTCTCAGTGCAATGATAAAGAATGCTTTCATTGTATAGTTCACACATGGGTGTGGGTAGTTATTTTTCTTCTCTTTTTTTTGAGTATTCGCTGGAAATTCCAGTGAACATATTAAAATCGAAAGCTTTCAGTGCCGTGTATAATAACTATAACATGCCGTGTATAATAACTATAACAATTCGCTGGAAACTCCACTGAACAGTAAAATCGAAAGCTTTCGTTGAAGTGTGGAATGGCTAAAAAGGTGCTAATAGATTTTATCGTTAAGAATGTTAGAACTTTCCAAAGAGCACGAAGAGGTCGGTAGGGGTGGGCATAGGGGAGTAGAACGGGTTTGGGGTGTGACCGGGTGCATTTGTGGAACTGTGGTCTTCAGTTAAGGGTTTTGGTGCATTTTCAAATATGTCCTCAGAGAAAGGAAAGAGGTATTCAAGAGCTTAAAGTCTTTAGACTTGTGGTGAACAAATTATTGCAATAATAAACCTGCAAGGTATTACACCTACGATATGTTTTCTCCAGTTGCGCAGATGTTATCAGCACTTTGGATTTTTTTGAATGTGCCCTTTTTTCTAAATATTTAATGTATTTAATTGTTCCTATATAGCCATTATTTTCCAGCTCAAGAGCTGCTCAAGGAGCTGCCCGAAACAGGATCTAACTCACGCCGCCCGAAAGCGTCCAATTGCAACCTTTAGGCGCAATTTGTTGTTGTTTTTGTTTTTGTTGTTGTTTTTATAAGAATTCACATTGTAATTTATTTGAAAAATATAGTTTTATTATCTTTCATCATCATCATCATCATCATCATCATCATCATCATCATCATCATCATCATCATCATCATCATCATCATCATCATCATCATCATCATCATTGATAACAACGTGATTATCTTCTTATCTTGATCTTTCTTTCTCTTTCTTTCTTTGTATTTTTTCATTCATTCTTTCCTTCTATCCTGTTGTTATTGTTGTTGCTGTTGTTGTTGTTGCTGTTGTTGTTGTTGTTGATCTTCTTCTTTTTTTTTTCTTCTTCTTCTTTTTTAATGTACAGGTCTGAAGTTCGCGAAGTTAGTTTCCTAATACTCCCCCCCCCCCCCCGTGGGGGCGCCGGGGGGTTTCAGTATAGTATCCCCACTTTCTGGAAAGTTAGTGCTTTAAATTCCCACTGTCGCTGTCTTTCTTCTTTGTTCTTTCTCATTCCTACTCTGTTCTATCAATCTACTATACTATCTTCTTCTTCGCTTGACCAGTCACCTACCTTTTTGCTTTAAAACTCTTCTGGGACAAAACTCCTGATTTGTGTTTGAGGTCTGTTGGATCAGCTTGGAAATATTGGACGCTTTCTGCCAGGTGGTCATTGGGACTTCCTATGATGTTATTATTTGGCAATGTTGGCATTTTATATGTATGTGTTTTGTTGATATTTTATAATGATGTTTATATTCTATTTTGTTTTTGTAAACGTGGGTTCAATAAATTAGAGTATAGCCTCAGCGTCCCCTGCGTGGGATGTCTTTATTGTAAAGTGACCGGCTGGTGGAGTGCCTTCAGTGTTACCACTATAGTTGTTTCGGCGGATCTTTTATGCGAATCAGGGGCGAGTCCTCTTTCAGCGAAGTTGTGGTCTTGATTTTGTGGTCCTGATTCGGCTATACTGGTCCTGATTTGGCTCGGAAGAGTCCGCTGGACTTAAAGCAATAATCATATAATCATAATGAATGAATAAGTCAGTGTCATTCGCCTTCCTATATGCTTGCGAAGCATGGACCCTCACAGCAGATCTCCAACGAAGAATACGAAGCATGGAGATGAGGTGCTACGGAAGACTTCTGGGCATTTCCTATACCCAACACATCACCAACGACGAAGTCCGACAGACCATCACACAAGCCATTGGACAACACGATGACCTGCTCACAGTGGTGAAGAAGCGGAAACTTCGATGGTATGGCCACGTCACCAGATCATCAGGCCTTGCAAAGACTATTCTGCAAGGCACAGTGCAAGGAAGTAGAAGAAGAGGGAGACCGAAAAAGAGGTGGGAGGACAACATTCGAGAATGGACTGGTTTGACACTGAGCGAAGCCATGAGGGCTGCTGAGGACAGAGAAAGATGGAGTATGCTGGTTAAACGATCATCTGTGGTGCCCCTACGACCTCCGGGTTACGGGACAGGATAGGATAGGGATAGGTAATTTCCTAATACTAATGCTTGCGTAGTTTCTAATACTAATGTTTGCGTATGTCCTAATACTAATGTTTGCTTAGTTCCTAATACTAATGTTTGCGTATTTCCTAATACTAATGTTTGCACTTTTTCTTCTTTTTCATGTACTGGTGTGGGCTTCATTCTTACAATGAAATAGGTGAGCATTTTCCAACTGACAATATCAAATAGTTTGAATGAGGATTTCGCTAATGTGTTTGTTTTTATTGCTGTTAAGGCGTGCTCCTTGTTGCTAAGATGTATCTGTTCATTCGTTTTGTCTGGGGTGTTAGTCTGTAATAGTACATAAAGATTACTTATTGTTCTTTACGATCATTATTACAAAACACTAACAGCGTAACATAGTAACATAGTACAATAGTATTAAGTGGTAATGGAATGTTAATCAGTACAACTTATGTTAATCTGATGAATAAAAATTGATGCAACAACAAAACACTAATTTAATTGATAGTCGAACCCACCCCCGCCTTCCCTTCTCTCTCTCTCACTGTCTCTCTGTCTGTCTCTCCCTCTCTGCCCCTCTCCCTCCATCGCTCCTTCTCCTTCCCCTCTCCTCTCTCCTTAAAGTTGAGACGCACTGCTATGCGGGTGAGACACGAGATTTTGAGCGGGACAGTAACGGCTGCCACGCTTCAGTGAGTCGCTAGGCTCGTCAGCTGACGCAAGACGATTTGAGTAGAAGGGTGAAGAGTGAGGAGGGGGTGGGAAGGGTGTGAGGGGGAGAGAGAGAGGAATGTGAGAGAGGGTGTAAAGGGAGGGTAGGGTTGGTGGGTAGGAGAGCATTATGTGGGTTTCAAGGGAGCGAGGATTATTAATAGGGCGGTGTTACAGGCTGAAGTGAGGTCGACTCTAAACACAATAAAGTGGTCGTGCGAGGTTGCAGTGATATTAGCAGCGCGAAAGACGTACTTTATTTCCTAGTCACCAAGTGTGTAATAAGTGGTAATTTTTATGAAAACAATTTATTTTTAAACTCTTGTGCTTGTGCGGTCGCTGTGTTATAGCTTGGTGGTGGGTGAGTGCGCGTGCGTGTGTGTGTGTGTTGCGTGTGGTGTGTGTGTGTGTGATGTGTGTGTGTTTGACGAATACAAATGTTAAAACTTTAATGATCTCATTTAGAAGTTACATCGTGGTGGTGCAAACACATGACTACAAATAAATTAATGGTGAAAGGTCTACAATATTAAACGTAAGTAATATTTTACATCAAGTCGATTAGTTGAATTAAAAAAAAATATCGTTACCCAGGCGGGCCAACTTTAAACTGCATTGTCAGAGCCGGAAGTGCAGCGTCACCCAGGACAGAGAGGGGAAGAAGATGGGGGTGTGTAGAGAGAGGGGAGGGCGGGAGGGGCGGCGGGACCAATAGTACAAGCTAGTTGTGTTGCTATTTTGGATACGTACCAGCTAGACTATCAATTTGGAAGACTTGTGTTGTAATTCGTGGAATATTTGAACTTCAATTTGGTTTTATTAAGCGTAATTATTTCAACAACTTTTTTTTAGTTGTTTTAATTTCTTCTTCTTCTTCTTCTTCTTCTTCTTCTTCTTCTTCTTCTTCTTCTTCTTCTTCTTCTTCTTCTTCTTCTTCTTCTTCTTCTTCTTCTTCTTCTTCTTCTTCTTATTGAGTATTTTAACTAGGTTTAATTTGGCATTTTATGAAATTACGAAGGACATTTGAGTTTATGCGTTAGTTTGTGGAATATTTTGCCCAGTTTTAATAATCGTTTATTTAGTGTTGTTTGTTGCTGTGACGGCGATAGCACGCGACCTTGTTCTGACATCATAAGGAACACATACGAGCAGCCTTCGTCGTGTGAATAATGTTTTCTACATTTGTGGCTTATGATGGACCTGGTGTGTCATTTACCGAATTCTTTCTTTCTTTCCTTTTTTCTTTCTTTCTTTCTTTCTTTCTTTCTTTCTTTCTTTCTTTCTTTCTTTCTTTCTTTCTTTCTTTCTTTCTCTCTCTCTCTCTCTCTCTCTCTCTCTCTCTCTCTCTCTCTCTCTCTCTCTCTCTCTCTCTCTCCCTCCTAATTTCTCCATCTCTATCTCTCTTTCTCTGTCTTTGTTTTTCGCGCTTTCTCACAGACACCCGCTGTTTGTCTCTCTGTGTCTCTCTCACTCTCAGTCTCCTTTTCTGTCTCTGTCTTTATGTCTCTTTTTTATCCGCCTATATGCCTGCCTGTCTTGTCTGTCTGTCTATCTCTCTGTGTCTCTGTCTCTCTTTCTCTGTCTTTGTTTTTCGCGCTTTATCACACACATCCGCTGTTCGTCTGTTTTTCTCTGTCTCTCTCACTCTCTGTCTCCCTACGTCTGTCTTTCTCTGTCTTTTTGTCTGTCTCTGTCTTCGCCTGCCTGCCGCGCCTGTCTGTCTGTGTCTCTCTCTTGATATATACAAAACACAATATTTTAAATAATAAATAATCTCTTCGCCTTTAATCCCACACACCTTCTCTCATGCCTTCATCCCCACTCCCACCACGTCCCTATATCTCTTTCCCTCTCTCTCTTCCTCTCCACCTTCTCTTTCTCTCGTACTTTGTTAGCCTACACCTTGGCATTCACCTCGTCACACAGAAAGAAAGCTCTTACATCAGTACTGGGTTTAATACGATTAAAACAGGGTCTATTTTAAGAAAAGCAAACGGACGGATGTAGCGCACCGATTCCCTTTTCTTTCTTTCTTCTGTAAAAACTTTTTTTTAGGGAGGTTTTGATATTAGTGAACGAACTATACTACGAATGACGTCTCGTACATTTAAGGCTATTTGTTCGAAGATTGGCCTTATGTCGAAGATACAGATTTGTGTATTCTCCACACCCCAGAAAGGGCAAAAAGGGACCTAGATTTGGGATCGAGAGAGCCCCGAGAAAAGGTTCGTGAACCTCCACAAAATCCTCCAATTAACGCAGGCCATAAGCAAATAAACTGAATTAATAAATAAATAATATGAAATAGATAGATAGATAGATAAATAGATAGATAGATAGATAGATTAGATTAGATTAGATAGATAGATAGGTTAGGTTAGATTAGATTAGATAGATTAGATAGATAGATAGATAGATAGATAGATAGATAGATAGATAGATAGATAGATAGATAGATAGATAGATAGATAGATAGTTAGGTAGATAGGTAGGTAGGTAGGTAGATAGGTAGTAGATAGGTAGGGAGATAGAGATAAATAGATATACATAATAATTGATAGATTGATTTAATACATCAGTCAATCAATCAAACAAATAAATTAATTCATTCATAAGTTGATAAAACAAATAAACAAATAAATAAAACAAAACAAAAATAAATTAAATAAAGTACATAAATTGATAAATTAATAATTTGATAATTAATTAAATGAATTAAATCCTTAATACTGCAATCCAACAAATGTAAGCTGACATACACGGTGAGCAATACTCTGCAGGCATTCGTAATGTGTATCGTCCATACCTCCCAGCCTCTCCTAATATATTAATTTTGTTTGTTGCCTGCATAATAACCTTATCCCTGTTTGCAGTTCTTGACCTCAGGGCGTTTGAGCGTTGCAACCCTTTAGGTGTTTGGAGAATTGCAAAAGCCTGTTTAGTATGCCGTTCGTCGTTCACACGGATGGGATTATCATTTCTATATTTTCCTTGTGACAAATTGACCCGCCAGCGATGTGGTGTGTAGTGTATTTTTGAGGAGTGGAGACTTTATTTATTTATTTATATTTTTATATCTATCTATTTATTTATCAATCTATTTACTTACTTTTTTATTTCTTTGTTTCTTGATGTCGTTCAGAGTGGCTTAGTGGTGAACCAGTAAACTTTTACCTCTCAACAACTTAGACCACTGACGAGTTATCTCCGAAGGCCATGTTTTGTCTACTTTCATCAAGCCGTTTGACCACAACACAGCCTCTTCAAGGTACCGTTTTACTTGGTTTAGTGGTACCGGTCGCAAACCTTTGGTACGTGCGACTAGGGCGACGCGGGTTCGAATCGTAACTTCAGCAAAGTTGTTTTTCGTTGGCTGGATATCAGTACCTATCGCCCCGAGAAGCAAGCTTAGCTTACACGTAGGTTTCATATTTTTATATATTTTTATTTGTATTTTATTGTATTTTATTCTCTTTTTCCTTTCCTCTCCCGTCCCTCCCGTGGGGATACCCGGGGATCTTTTAGTAGAAATAGTTCCCACGTTCTAGAAGGTTAGTGCTTCAGATTTCCTCTTTTCTATCACTCTTTGTATTTCTGCTTTTTGTTGTTCTTTTCTGTTGTCTCCAGTATTCACTCTTTCAATATGTCATTCACCTGTAATTTTTCCATCAATTCCTATTCACTGTTTTTCCTAAGTATTTTTTTTAATTGTATTAAGGTTAGCCTGCCTGTCTGTGATGGCTAGGTAGTGAAATTGTACACACCGGGATGATCTTTGGGTCTCTCTCAGGTGTTATTTATCGATTCGGCCTTTTTTTTTTAATATGTATGTATGAATATTTGTCATATATTTTTTTACGCATTTTTGTAACCTGGGGGTATCAAAATGATCGGAAGGGCTGACGCCCCTAGCATTGCCTAGCTTTATTTACTTCGGGATGTGTTAAGGTGGTCATGATATTGTGAATTTGTATTTGTATGTGTGTTTTTGTTGCATCCTACACGTGTTTCTGATATTGTGAGAGATAGACCCGGTTCCTGAGTGGTCCAGCTATGACCGCTAAAGGTTAACTGGACCCTATAAACAAGAAATTGTATTCCTTATTTTATTTTATTAATTTTAAATGGGTGAATGGCCTAAAGAAGACTGCACCACACATGCAGGGACAGTTTACGCAGGACAACGTTGTTTGTCGCGGGACGCAGTTCTATAATACAGGTTTTATTTCACAGAATGAAGTTCCACCAAAAAGGATACTGTCACCAAACATCACTCAGGATAAAGTTTAACCTCGCAGGATAAAGTTGTAAAAACACAGGATGACACGTTATAGGATAATATTTTTCAGCGCACGGAGTAAAACGTCGCCACACATGATTTAGTCAGTAAATGAGTTTGTAACCTGAAAGGTCATTACTCCATCTGTTATCAAGATAAGACTATTTCGTTTGTGTTGATTTTTATTATATTATGTGTGCGGGGGAGAGGGGGGAGGGAGATGGTGAGGAGAGGAAGGATAAAACGACGGTATTCTTCTGTATCAAGTCCTTATTGATTGTACTCCGCATTTAAGTTGGGAGAGAGAGAGGGGGGGAGAGAGAGAGGGAGAGAAGGGCGAGAGAGAGAGAGGGTGGGGGAGAGAGAAAGGAGGGCGAGAGAGAGAGAGAGAGGGCGGGAGACTGACAAAAAGACAGAGAGAGAGAGAGAGAGAGGGAGAGAGAGAGAGAGAGAGAGAGAGAGAGAGAGAGAGAGAGAATATGCTAAAAAAGACACTCAAATAAATTATCCTGCAATAACATGAACAAATAAATTCATTTGAAAACAGGTAATGTTTAAAATAATTATATCACTGCTTTCTGCCTTAGTTTGAAAGAACCATCTTATTAACATAATCACCTGTCGATCTGGTTTGAACTTTTCGTCCAATCGGAACGCTGTATAATTACGATACCCTGAGGGACGTTTGGCTTCCTTTGTGTCAAATCAAGTTGCAGTTAAAAATGTTGTAATAATTTATGTTTGTTAACGATTCCGTAAGAATTTGCATCAGCCATGCCTATGAATTGAAAGAAGCATGAAGTGAACAGTCCTCCTGTATTTTAAGTATTACATTCTATTAGTATTGCTTTGATTTTCAGGCTATATTTTGACATTGACACTTTATTGTCCCTTTTATCTGGAAATTCTGGGATCCAATGGGAAAGGCGCGCCCAAACCCAACCTGCCTAATATTAGTTGTGTGTGTGGATGTTTTTTTAGGAATGGGTGGGGGGTGACATTTTGTTGGGGGAGCAAACCAGAGTACCCGGAGAAAACCCCCGAGACGTTTCCCGAGTCGAAAGTAATTAGGCTTAATATTCGGAGAAACATAACGCCGAGAGACGGGATCGATCCCACACCAGTCAGGTGCCACCATTGGTCTATGGCCTGTGGACAAGGCCAGTTAGTCCCGCCTTATACTTGTCCAATTACTGTTTTAGAATTGATGCGTCCTCTTCTAAATCAAGTGTGTATAAATCTATTAAGGTGATTCCCGATTAGGGAGGTGTGACTGTCACCTCTTTACGACTTCCAAGTTGAGCTCTTTGACGTTGATGGTGAAATGCGCGACTTTGCAGGTTTCCGTCGTCCTTCATTTATTCATGAGCTTTTCACGCGGAGTGTTAGAGATCAAGAGAGATCTCCGTCATAGAACGTGGAAGTGAAAGGCTGGGGTTATCCGCTTTGTCGTTCGATGCTCTGGGTTGACATGCGTATTATTTGCCAGTTAGCAAACATCGTGGGCCTACGTTGGGTGTGTTTCGTAAGGTCTCCTCATGTTTGAAGATAGTTACCCTTACCCAGGTCAGGATACTCAAACTATTCCTGTCGCTTTCTTCTTCTCCAATAGGATTGGCTTGGCTATTATTATTTTGCTTGCTTATTTCTCCGCCCTCCGTACTCCAATTTTATTACATGTTTACTAAACCATACATAATACAAACGTATCTATTGTTGGTAAAAAATAATACGAAGCACAGACAGGCATTATCAAAACTTAGATTAAACGCACATGAACTAGAAATTGAAAGAGGCAGGTATAAATGTACCACAAGATCAACCTTATGTAAGAAGTGCAACCTCCTTGAAACTGAATTGCATTTTCTAAACGAATGTCAGATGTATAACGATAAAAGACAACAAAATAACAACAAAAAACAATCAATAAACACAAACTTATAAGACCAAGCGAAATTTAATGAACTCTGATACAGAAGACATTGAGAAACAATGCAGCTTTGTTAATGGCCAAGGACCGCGCCTTCCGTTGGATACCAGGGCGGAGGTGATAAGTGTGCTACTGATGGACAACTTAGCAAGATCCGCACGAGAGACAACATCGTCATAGGAACCTGGAATGTCAAGACCCTAACTGCGGATGGAAAATTAGGAGAACTGGCCCACGAGCTGGATCACTATCGATAGAATGTTTTAGGTTTCAGCGAGCTGCGCTGGAAAGGCCTATGTGAAACAACGACCGACGAAGGCCACAAGCTTTATTTCAGCGGGAGAGATGACAGGCACGAACACGGCGTTGGATTCTTGGTCCACAAGAACATTCTAGTCACTGTCATGGGTCGCCGCCCAGTCTCCAGTAGACTCATTACCATCCGTCTGAGAGCAGCCCCTTTTGAACATCACCATCATCCATTACTCGCCTACAAAACTACTGAGCTACGGCCGTGGGACGAATTAGTAAAAGCGAAGCTTAACGTCCTATGAAAAATGTTAAGGACAATAAAAAACGGGAGTATGGGCCAAAACCGATAACCCATATCTTTTGCTAACTAACAAGAAGACGGACCTGGTCCGTCTCCGTTTTAAGTCCGGACGAGGAAGGAGCAGTCGACATACAAAAATATCTCTTACTAAACAAAATTTATTAAAAACCCCAATTTTAATAGGGAAATGGATAAAGATTAAAAGTTATTTATAAGATTATTTACATATACCAAGATTTAAAAAAAGCAAAAAAGGCCTCTATCATACATTCCAAAATTAGACCAACGAAGAGCCGGCCTATAATTGTAAAAAATCCATTCCCATTTTTACCACAGGTTTAATAGGAACGTTAAAATGGAAAATGTCATAATCTAAAATAAAAACTTATACAATCATACGCTCCGGGGGAGGCCCAATAAAAACAATATTAGGTTTAATAAGAACGTTAACATGGAAAATTTCATAATCTAAAATAAAAACTGATACAATCATACGCTCCGGGGGAGGCCCAATAAAAATAATATTATTTAACAAAAAAAAAAGACAAACATCTCTCGACTGTCAAGAGAAAAAACAAGAGGAACTGGCAGAGGAAAGAAGTAATTTTCAAACTTGCTTTATACTCGTAAACGTATTAGATAACAAAGGAACAAGACTGAGGACTGCGGGATCCACAGCGTGATTATAATAATTTATGGAGATTAACTCAGGGGTGGAGGTTTGGAGTAGGGGTTCTACACGGCTTACCTCAGGGACAATTGATCTAGTGTTGCCCGTAAGAACTTGGCCAGTGTTAACCCTTTGCATGCGCTGTGGACGCACGGCTTAGCCAGTGTTAACCCTTTGCATGCGCTGTGGACGCACGGCGTACGTCCTCTCTGACTGCTTTGCAATCAGACATGTGCATTTTGCAACCATAAAACTCAGTCTGTGTCAGTGCCTTGCAATGCTTGTGGGAGTAAAAGGTACGACCACATGCAACGCTCTGTTACTTTCGGTTCGCATAGCAGAACAACAAGAAAAGAGAGTAATTCGGTTACTTCCCTAGAAGCTCTCTCTCCTTTCTGAAAGCAAGGAAAGCTTAGGCCTGTGTTTCTGACTGACGCAGACTGAGTTTTATGGTTTGAACACAGGCTCTGAAGTCTTTTCTTTCGTCTTTGTAAACTCGTAGGCCTTCTACATACGTATGTAGTATACAAGGTCTAACACTCACGGGCTTCCGTTTCAGAGACTGATCCCCAAGACACACTTTTCCTATTTTTTGTGTCCACTTCAAACTCAAAGGGAGGGTGCCGACGAATCACAAACACTCATAGGAACACATTCGTATTACTTCAAAGGAATTCAGTTCCAAATTCATTGCAAATGTGTTCCAAAACGCAGTCACAAAAGCTGGTCCGAATTTTGATACCACGCCGCTAGTCGCTCCGGAAACATTCCAAATACCTTGCGCTCTCTCTCATTGGTCGCTTATTAATACACCCTTTTAGGCCTAATGAAGGGCGGACTACTCTTGCGATGTCAACAAATGATCGTTGGGCGACTTTCCAATCTGTTAGTAGTCCGCCCTTCACTAGGCCTAATAGCGTGTATTTTTAGGCGACCAATGACAGCGGGTATGCATCCAGTTCGACTAACGGCGTGGTGTCAAAATTCGGACCAGCTTTTGTGACTGCGATTTGGAACAAATTCGCAGTGAATTTGGAGCTGAATTTGTTTGAAATGATACGAATGTGTTGCCATGAGTGTTTGTGATTCGTCGGCACCCTCCGTTTGAGTTTGAAGTGGACACAAAAGGTAGGAAAGGCGAATTTTGGAGGTCAGTCGCTCAATCGAAAGTGAGGGAGTAAAGCACCTTGTATGTATAGTATGTAATTGAGGCCTACAAAAGACGAGACTTCCCAGCCTGGTTTTGAAAAAGCACATGTCTGATCGCGCTCTTCGACAAAACATTGCTGTTCGACACCATGTGCCTCTTGAAGATGTTGTTGTTGAAATATTGCAAAACCGTGATAGTGGTGAAGAAGATTTTGATAAAGTTGGAAACTATGATTCTAATTTTGAACCAGTAAATTCTGACTCTACATTTAGATCTAGTGACAGTAGCAGTGATTCAATCACTGACCAAGAGATACTTTCGGTAGAATTGGTGTCTTTTTTTTCTTTTTGTTTTGTTTGACGTTCAGTGAAGTTATCCGTGGAGCGGTAGACATTGTAACATTGCTGAGTTTGTAAATCAACCAAACATGCATGATTTTGATAATGTATTTTATTTTGCCAGTCTGCAACAATATTGAAAAAAAGTTGGGTTTGCAAAAAAACTGAATTTCACACTTACACACACAAATCTTCAGTTTTGTTATTTACTCTTCTATCTGTAGCAGAAATGAAATCTGTATTCAATTTCCTTTCCGTGGATGACATTTAGTAGAGTAGGGGTGCATGTGAAATGGAGGATCATAGCTCGCTGAATTCTGTACAAGTCTTGCAGACTTAGGATTGTTCTGTTAGATAGGATGGTGCGCTCACGCAGTGCTTTGGGCACTCGCTAGGTAATGTTTGGTGAGGCAACGTCGGGAAGAGTTTCTGTACTTCAGTGAGTGGACCATGCTTGCAAGGCGACCACCGAACGGCACAAATAATGAAACGAGCACATAACACCACACTCTCAAGTCCACCCAGCTGTTTAGAACCGGGGAAGGTAAAACAGCGAGGGAGAGGAGAGGAGTAATGCCCTCATTAAGCTGGCACAGAGAAAAGAGAGGTCTCAAACGCGTCTCTCCCCAACGACCGAAAGGTTACTGGAACATCTTTACCTTACCTGTTAGGTTTTTGAAATGTTTAGTTTTTTTACCAATATCATGTCCATGTTGGATTCAGTCAAACGTACATGTCCAAAATTAAATTATATTTTCATTTCCGTCTCCTAATAGCGATCTTCCTACCTTTACACCACATGTTTTGAGTGATGAATGTTTGTTGTATGTTAGGCCGCAGGGATAGCGCCATGGTTCAGGGCGCATGGCGTGCGCGTGCGTCTTGGGCGACGTGGGTTCGAATCCTGACTTCAGCAAACTTGTGAATGTGTGAATGCTGGATATTAGTGACCAGTGCCTTGAGAAGCTCTCTGAGCTTGTAAGTGCGCTATATAAGAACACTCTTTTGTGTTTGTGTAACATGTGAGCTTATATGTTTTTACAGATCGCCGCTCTTTGAGCCTGCTTGATGATTATAAGAAAAGTGGGTTTATGTCATCCTGAATTATTATTATTATTATTGTTATTATTATTATTATTATTATTATTATTATTATTATTATTATTATTATTATTATTATTAGTAGTAGTAGTAGTAGTAGGTGTAGCAGTAGTATACATACGTATGTTAGTATTGGTTATGTATGACTGTTGTATCTCTTTAACTGAGCTTTAACGTATTTTTAACACATCAGTTTTAAAGAAGAATTTTGAAGAGGTTGCATGTGAGTTTATTTGAGTATTTAAGAGTAACAGGCTTGTTTTTTAAGATTTGAACCATTTTATAATATTTTAAGATAACGTCTCTCTGGGTCCTGATTTGGCTCGGAAGAGTACGCTGGACCTAAAGCAATAATCATGAAATGAAATGAAATGTAACTGTGCTTGTGGCTTTGCGTTTTATATAATTCTTAGCCAAGCTTAGGCGAATATGATTGCTTTGTACTCCCGGCACTCTGTATTGACAACGTTTTAAAGACTACGGATACGTGCGAACACATATTAGAGCTCATCAGCTAAGACGTTACGTATCGCTGAATACGTACACGTATGGAGATACGTACGGAGCCCGTACGTGAAAGCGTTTTCGCTTCAGCTTACACGTGAAACGGACTCCCGTCCTCCCGACTCCCCGAGCAAAGGTCAGAAGCATTTCCTGTGTTTTAACACGTGTGTCAACCCACGTGTGTAGCTTTTAATCATCGGTGCAGTACTGCAAGACGATTTTTTTTTCTTTGTTGACTTTCCAACTCGAGATTTCCCAACCATAGACATAGCCATAGCTTACATTAATATCTAATACCATACTAAATTTGGTTGAGATCCATGCCATAGCGCCCGAGTATTGTGAAAGCATCATTTTTTCACTTTCATGGCGTGACTCTGACCTTGACCTTGAGGCAAGGTCATCAAACAGCATGCCAATTTCAAGCACACATTAATATCTAGTATCATGCTAAGTTTGGTTGAGATCCATGCCTTAGCACCAGAGTGGAAAACACCATTCTTAAGTTTTGAAAAAAAAATTGTTCACTCTGTAATGTTTGCGACAAAGATCCGTTTTGTGTTGTCGTGGAAAAGCTTATTATTTACACACACACACACACACACACCTACACACACACACACACACACACACACACACACACACCCACACACACACACACACACCCACCCACCCACACCCACACCCACACACCACTCCTGTAACTCCCTTTAAGTATCAACACACACACACACCCACCCACACACACACACATACACACATGACATTGATGGCACACATTGATGACAGCAGTGCACTAACATTGGAATCTGTGTCACCGCATCGCGCCATTGTACAAACACAGGCACTACATAGTTTTGAAGCACAAATACAACATCAGACGACCAGAACTTCCTTTAAGCAATCAGTGTCATGCCATTTTTATTGCTTCAAAGCAGGAAAGTGAGTTTTTTAAGCAAAAATATGACTGAAGCGGGATCGCGATCTGAAATCTCGTTCTCGCTTGTTATTTGGCCTGCCGGAGATACGTGGTGCCGGCCGCCGTGTATGTAGCCTTTGTAGGTGGTGTCTCTGACAGGGTTTCACTCAGAGTCAACACAACAAAATGAAAGCAAACATACAAATATAGATGGGAAAAGGATTTAAAAATGCAACCAAACTGTTACTTATCGTGAAATTCGAAGAGTAGTTGTTTTAAAACAAATGCGGAAAGGGTCACGTATGGATCGCGTTCTGTACGTAAGCACGTCCGGTATTGATGCCACCGGTCTGACGAAATCGCGCGAGAATTTGCGATACGGAGTCCGTACGTGCCGTATCAAGCCCGTATGGGATACGTAACGTCTAAGCTGATGAGCTCCAATAACGTCATAATATGAATTAATTACAGTTTAACACCCACCCACCCCCCGCCCTCCTCCCCTTAGCACCCTACCCCCCCCCCCCCATCTTCTCCCTTCGCACCACCACCCTACAACTTTGCACACTACCCATTGCTACTACTATTGTTTCTCCTTCTCCTTCTTCTTCTCCTCCTCCTCCTCCTTCTTCTTCTTCTTTACCCCCCCCCCCCTCCATGGGATCCCGGGGTTCTGTATAAGTAGTATCCCCACTTTCTGGAAATTTAGTGCTTTAAATTTCTATTGTCGCTGTCTTTCTCCTTTGTTCTCTCTCATTCCTACTATGTTCTATCAACCTGCTACACGTATCTTCTTCGCTAGACAGTCACCTACCTTTTTTCTTGAAACTCTCCCACAACTTCTAATTTGTGTATGGGGTCTGTTGGGTCAGCTTGGGAATATTGAACGCTTTCTGCCAAATGATCACTAAGGCTTTCTACACTACATGTATTACTATTTAGCAATGTAGGCATTTTATATGTACGTATTTCGTTAATATTTTATAATGATTATGTTCTATTTTGTTTTTGTTAACGGGGGTTTAATAAATGAGAGTAAAGCCTCAGCTTTATGGTAAAGTGACCGGCTGGTGGAGTGCCTTCAGTGTTACCGTTAGAGGTCTTTCAGCAGATCTTTTATACGGATCAGGGGTGAGTCCTCTTTCACCCAAGTTATGGTCATGATTTTGTGGTCCTGATTCGGCTCTTTGCAGTCCGCTGGATCCTATAAACAATGAATAACTAACTTCTTTTTTTTTCTACCATGTAACATTCAGGATCAACCTGCTTATCGTTACAAGTGCTTTGTTGTGTGTATGACCCAGGTGTGTGTGTGTGCGTTTGTGTGTGTGTGTGATACTTGTACTATTGTGTATGAGATTCTCAGTTTTGCGAGTGATGTGCGATGGTTGACGTTTATAAGCTGCACGTGAAGTCGATATTTGTGTATTTTAAATCTAATTATATAGTTTTAAACTGTGTTTCTGTGCTTGTTGTAATCAAGATCTGCTGTATTGTTTTGTATAGTATTGTATCTTATTGTATAATTTAGTGTTAAGATTTTTGACTCACATGCAAAGCAATGTGATTCTATGTACTCAACCATATAACATAAATTAAAAAAAAATCAGGTTTTTGAAAATCTGTGCGAGATGAGTCATAAATAGTCCAACAATGATATCGAAAAAAAAATGTCCGTCCGTCTGTCTGCCCGCCGCACGTCTGTGCAAAAATTTTAAAATAATTAAAAAATCTGAACCTATTTTAACTGTCACAATCAAACTTCGTAAAATGGTGTATATCCATGGGATCTCGAAATGATCAGTGAATGAATGACTGCATTCATGGTCAAGGTCACAAGGTCATCAAATGTTAGTCAAAAATGATAATTTTTCACAAATTTTTACTTTTTTTTTTCTAGTTTATTAATATTGAATTTATGATTCTTTCATGCATGATAGGTATCAATGAGACACACAAACTTTGCAAATTTGGTCAACAGCATTCCAAGGTTAAGGTCACTGGAGCTTTCAAAAGTCGGTTTCTATAGATACTTTGAAATGAACTTGACCCTAAACTATGAGATATATTAAATCCAAACTCGTTGTATTTAGAGATGAAAGATTTATCTTTTAAATTTTTTCCGTTTTAGCGTTGATCTTGAAGTTATTTTAGGCCTTGCATAAACATATAAATATGGCTGTTTATTTAACCCATAGTATGCAACAACATTGGGTTATTTGTTATTATTATTAGACATGCATGAGAGATAACGTGAAGGTCAAGGTCATCCCAAGGTCAAGGCCACTGAAAGTCAAGGACATCCCAAGGTCACCGTGTTTTTTGTTTTGCATAATACAACTTTTGATGTACTTTATTTTATAGTACATGAGTGTATTTGGAGCCGGAGGTCAATGTCATCTCAAGGTCAAGAGCATAGAAAGATCAAAGTCGCAGTTACTTTGCATTTTAATACCAACGTCTAGGTTTGTTTTTTTGAGTTCCGTAAGATGCATGTGAGTCATATGGACTTTGTCGTTCTAGTTAGAGTTTAATTGTTATTTTTATGACTGTGCCATACAATCATGTTTGTGTTTGACAAGTACAAACTCGTACCACATAATTATAGGATTCAAACCTCGGTTCAATGCATGCATGCAAGACAAAGACAGCAAGATCACAGCAACAATGCATTCCCTTGCTTTAGATTCACCAAAGTATCTGTAAAAGCGTTTGTTTTTGTCGCTAATTTTATTAATTAAAACATTTGAGTTACCTCAGCGACTGATAAATATTTCTTCTTCTCGGGCCGCGACTAATAATTCTAAGTGTAACCCTCTCCCCTCTCCCCCACTTCCCGCCTCCCCCCCCACTTTCCTCCTCACCACAAATCACTTACCTACACGCACCAAACTCGTTTCTTTGCGTACTCAGGTCTGTGGTCATTAATTTTATGATAGGAATGCGGTTTGCTGACGTCAATGCAATCAGTTTGTAATTTAATCTCTCTTTGATCTTTGTAGCCCTTCTTTTTTAATGCCTCCCCCCCCCCCCCCCGCAACCTCCTCCCCCCCCTTTTAGACCACTCACGCCCTCCCACTCTTCTCCTTCTAGCCTGTTTAATTGCGCTCCCCTCCCTTGTTTTACTCTTTACCTCCTTCTGGTTGTTCTAACATGTTCATATTTCCCCACCTTCCACACCGCGCACCTGTCCATCCTCTCTGTCTCTGTCTGTCTGTCTGTTTTCCTATCTGTTTCTCTGTCTCTTCCTCTCTATCTCTCCCATCTTCCATTTCTCCCCTCCCCCCTCCCTTCTTCCTCCCCCTCCCTTCTTCCTCCCCCCTCCCTTCTTCCCTCCCTGCCTGGCACACTGATGACCCAGTTTCGATTCCCGGAGCGGGCAAAATAAAACTGGACATGAATGATTTGAATGAATGGACATTGTAGGTCTACGTTAACACCCGACATTGGCGATACGGCGGACGGGGGATTACCATCACAGAAAAGTGGGAGTTAGGGTTTACCTAAATCAACCTTGAACTGTCCGTCTTAGCAGTTATGATTGCTCTGGTGGTTCAGGGCTCATTTAGGTGAACCCTAAATCCCATCCTAACTGGGATTATATATATATATATATATATATATATATATATATATATATATATATATATATATATATATATATATATATATATATATATATATATATATATATATATATATTATATGGGGAGAGAGAGAGAGAGAGAGAGAGAGAGAGAGAGAGAGAGAGAGAGAGAGAGAAAGAGAGAGAGAGAGAGCATTGTGGTTCCTGATACAAGTAGCGTTATCGTGGTATCGACGTTGGTGTTCATATCTGCAGTAGCATGCAGTGGCAACTTCCGCATTACATCCGTTTTTCACTTTCTCCCTCTACGCAGAGTATCAATGAACGAAGGAGACGCCCACTGTATGTCCAGATGAGGGAGTTGTTACTCACCGTCCCAGCAGAAGACGAGATAAAAGAAGGAATGCTGGGGTGGCCTCGTGGCGCAGTGGTTAGTCGCCAGTTTCCTACGCCGAACGTCGCGGGTTCGATTCCCGCAAGATGCGAAATTATTCGACTTAGGTACGAAACTATTTTATTCAAGTCAGAATAAGATTGTCTTGAATGTAACTGTACAGGATAAGTTTTGAAATAAGCAATATAAGCGATATTATTGATAGCAGCAAAAAATAATTAAACTAAATGAAATATGAGAGTGGCCCTTCAATTATTTTGAGTAGTATATATTACATTTGTTTATTTAATCGTTCATTCTTGTCTAGCGCTTTCTCAGCGCAAGAGCTGCTCAAGGTTCTGGCCGATACAGCATCTAACTCAAACCGCCCGAGGGCCCACTTGCAGCATTTGTGCTCGTCGTCGGGTGCAGAGACAACTGAGCACGACCCATAAAAACGTGTGGTTGTTGGCGATAAGGGAAGACAGAAAAAGGTTGTGCAAAATGCGAAGGATATCAATAGAGCCGCGGTAGCTCGATTGGCATGGAGTTCTCCTCTAGCTCAGCGGATAGAGTGACAAACTCCTGTTTTATAAGCTGTTGGTTCATATCTCCTCCGTCCCTCAACCCTCCCCATCATCCACACCCAACCCTAACCCTAACCCAAGCATTAAACTGTAAGCAATAGCCATTTTATTGCGGTAGTGTGGCTTTGGGATCAGGTTGGGGAAAGAGGACCATTAGGCTGTGGCTAGCTGTATCTATGTGTATGTGTTTGACTACGCCACCATTGTCTGGAGGGGACTGGGCCCCGCCAGGTCTTTCTTGCCCAAGACCGTATGATGAAAAGAACCGCTCACTCCATACCGGATCGGTCGTCGCCCGGGTCACCAAGGACCGCGCCTTCCGTTGGTCACCAGGACGGAGGTGATAAGTGTGCTACTGATGGACAACTTAACAGGATCCGCACGCGAGACAACATCGTCATAGGAACCTGGAATGTCAGGACCCTAACTGCGGAGGGAAAGAAACAGAAACTCCGATGGTATGGCCACATCACCAGAGCATCAGGCCTTGCAAAGACTATCCTGCAAGGCACGGTGCAAGGAGGCAGAAGAAGAGGGAGACAGAAAGAGGTGGGAGGACAACATTCGAGATTGGACTGGTTTGACACTGAGCGAAGTGAGGACAGAGAAAGATAAAGTACGCTGGTTAAAGGCTCATCTGTGGTGCCCCAACGACCTTCGAGTTACGGGATAGAATAGGAATAAGATAGGAATGGTTGAGTGGGGCCGGGTAGTTCAGTTGGTAGAGCGGCTTATTAGCAACCATTTCGGTTGCTAATAAGCCGCTCTTAGCAACCATTTCGGTTGCTAATAAGCTGCTCTACCAACTGAACTACCTGGCCCCACTCAACCATTCCTATCTTCCAATCCAGGATTGATCAACGCGTAACGATATTATTTTCCCCTGGTTCGCTGGTATCAGAATAATGTGACCAGTAATCCCCTATATACGCTACGGTGTGGTGTGACTATAATCTACAACTAACCAACCACTGAGAGACCTCTTTATTGCTCCAACGGGGCTTGAGGTCTTTACTTTTTCCTTATGGTCAGACCAGGTGACGTTTGTATACGTCTGAAAGAGCGCAAAAACAGTTTAAGAAAGCAACATATATAAAAAAAAGTGGGATAAAGATGAGTCAGCGCTGTGATCACTTAGTGGCATCAATTTAGTCTTAATAGTTGCTGTGGACAGTAGGACCTAGGTCAAATGAGCAGCCGTCTTCTTCACAACACGGAAAACATATTTTCTGTGAGGAGTAATCGAGCGACGACCTTTTAGCTTCACCACCAGCTGTTATCTTAAATTAAACGACGATGCGTTTTTAGCTTACAGAATTTTCTAGGTTATTTATTTAATTTTTTTATTTTTTGTTTGCATTTCCATGTTTTTATATTCATGTTTTTTTTTTTGTTTTTTTTTTAAATCTCGTTGGATAGTTACAAATCTATTTTTGTGATTTGCTCTGTTGAATATGCGGCCCTTGGCTGTTGATCGCGCGATAAATGGTACTGTACGTGCAATAATGTTCGTCATTTGTAAGGCGCCTTAGCCTAAGGATCAAGGCGCTGGCCGATACAGGATCTAACTCAAACCGCCCGAGACGCCCACCCGCAGCCTTCGGGCGCATGGTCTGACGCCCGGACAACTGAGCACAATCCTGGGCAGCCAGGGATGGGGGAGAAGGTCCAAGTGCATGCTGGGTGTGTTCTTGTTACCGGCACTCACCCGTCTAGGACATGAGCGTCAGGATCTTTAAAGTCCGTTATGATGGAATGCATGCGACACACAGACTAGACCTCGGTTTATACTCTCATCCGAAGGAGTAGGAAAACAGGAGTAAAGTGTCTTTTCCAGGGACACAACACAATGGCCCGGCCAGGGCTCGAACCCGGGACCTTCAGATCCGCAAGCCGAAGCACTACCATTAGACCACAGTGCCTCCCGTAGATCCCATATTGTGGAATGAATGCATCAACTTTGGAGTGTAACGTCCACACCCACCATCGGCCATAGGGCAGACGGAGTAAAAGCATCCCAGGGGACGAGGGAGAAAGGACCTACAGAAACACTGAACCACCAGAGCAATTAAAAGGCTACGTTTGGACAGTGACCTATGACCTATGGCCACATTTTATCTTGACCACCACGGGATTGGAACCCGGGTCATCGATGTGGCAGGCCAACGCTCTTACCACTGAGCTACGACGGCCGGTCTGTCATGTTGTGGAATATGTAGTGAAGTGTGTCTGGTCGTGGCATCTTACTCATGAACTTGGGAGGGTCTGTGTCTAGCTGTCTCATTAGCGGACCACCCGCCTTCGGTCTGAATCCGACACCCGTTATTACGTTGCCATAGACCAATGTCCCATTCGCCACCCTCCCACACAGGTTACCCGTCCTCGTTGGTCAGCCCACGAAACAAACCCATCATCGTCACTACTTGATGTTCCTCACCTCACCTCACTCCCCCCTCCCCCCCATAACCACCAACTTCATCCTAAATCCTTCGTACACCACGGTGACCCGATACCCTGTTATCAAACCGTCGATGCCCCCTCTGTCATTCATCCTCACCCCATCCTGCCCTGTCCCGAAATGTCTTTAAACTACCACAGACTGGACACCCGAATGAGCGAGTCGTCGTAGAGACAGTCTTACTTCACAGTCACTGTTCTGCGTCACCGTTATATTAACATCTTCTCCTGTCATTCTGTCACCTACCCGGAACCCCGTTATGTCTGTCTAAGAGAAAGAAAAACAAAAGTTTGGGTCAAACAGAGGTAGCATTATTGTATCGCCGAAGGAAATTGGACTGAAATGAAATGACAGCAACTTCAACTCTTGTTAGATGCTTCCCTCCGGGGAACAAAGGAATGATAGGCCGGAAAGATCTCACCAGCCCACCTCTGCCGCGTCTTGTGTAAAGCGTGTGTATATTTTGTTCTTCGTAGTTTTCTCTTAAATATATATACATATCCATTTTTTGTTCATTGTTGTAGTCGTAATGATTTTCTTGTTTTGGTGTGTGAATGAGTCAGAATTGCGCTTTGAACTGAGTTTTTAAAGGAAAAAGCGCTATTTAAATATCCTTACTATTATAATTTATTATTATAATTTAAATCTATCTTCTGCTCTCTTCACTACCAAAACCACAGGCCAAGAAGTTCAGGTGACTTCAAACACTAAAGTTGATTGGATCGTGCTAGTCCTCCGTTTGTTGCAAAGTGCATTCCCGTGAGAAGAGAGAAAGTGTTTGGTCTATTGTCTTACAAGTGATGCTCTTTCCCCATCTGTTGTCTTTTGGCCCTCTTTGGCCTTTAGCGTTACGCCCTGCTTTAATTTAAACGCACCGCAGAATCTTCTCTGCTGCTGCACTTCTATTCTCGGAGAGGGAGTGGGAGTAAGCAAGGGAGGTAGGGGAGGGATAGGCACGAATTGTTCCTTTAAAAGATAAGTAACGGGAGCTGAGGCGAACTAGCAGTGACAGTGATTTTTGTGTGTGGAGGTATTCTACCTCTCATTTCACTAACTCTCTCCTCCCCTCCCCCAGTCCACACACACACACTCCCCTCCCCACCCATCTGCACGCACCCACACCCAAACACACACACATACACACCCCCGTACTTGCAATACATCAGAAATGGGTTCATTTAAGAATGTAGGAATCGGAAAGTCATTTTTTGATGGAAAAGGGTTAGGGCAAGGGTTAGTTGCAGCGCTGCAACTAGCCCTTACCCTAACCCTTTGCTAAAAAGTTGACCTAGTTCGTCCCCTATTGGCGACGAAATAGGTAGCAGTTTCTTCAAAATTTCTCCGAAAATTGACTGTATTTACTTCGTCCCGGAAACACTCTCATGCACTACAACTGCACTCCCATGCACTAAAAGAGCACTCCCGCGCACTTGAAAAAAAGTGGGGTCCTGGAAAAAAGTGGGTTCCAAGCAAATAAACCCATTTGTTACTAAGAAAGACAAGGTCTGCTACCCATTTGTGCGCTTTTGTGGGTACCCACACACACACACACACACACACACACACACACACACACACACATACACACACTATTTAAAAAAAAATTCTTTTAGGCACAAAACCTGTATTCCATTATGTATGACATATGGCAAGTAGTGTTTCCTGGTTGTTATTTCATCCTACTTGTACAAGATGGCAGACAGATTGGGAGTTCAGGGACCGCGTCCCCGCGCAATAAACAAAACAGACGATAACCTTTTGCGTTGACTCCACATCGAATATTAGAACCAGTATCTACCAGTATCTTTGTAGTCCCCCAGCCTGTCAGGTCATAAAGGGGTAGGACTGGGTTGGGGGTGGGGGGTGAAGCATAAAGACAGAGATAAGGAAGACGCACAGAGAGAGAGAGAGAGAGAGAGAGAGAGAGAGAGAGAGAGAGAGAGAAGGGGGGGGGGGGGGGGGAGAGAGAGATTGTGTGTTTAGGATTGTTGTCTCTTTACCACCCCACACTTTGTCAAGCTCAGTGAGCGCTTCCTTAACCTTTAGTGGTACTGCGCTATATAAACAGGCACACACTACTACTACTACTACTACTACTACTACTACTACTACTACTACTACTACTACTACTACTACTACTACTACTACTATTACCACACTAAGGGTATTTATATAGCGCTTTTTAGTGATGACATCGCGCAGTTCTCGCGCATTTATACTTAACGTTAACATCGAACTACATACGATAAGAAGTGAAACAAAAACGAGACACTAACAAATTATGCAAAGACATAATACAAACATGAAAAATAAAATTTACAAGTAAAATAAGGACGAGGGAGGGAGGGAGGGGGAGGAGGAGAGCAGCCAAGGAGTGAGAAAGCTGGGGGTGTACGGTGTGACGGCGGTGCTCTGAAACACAAAAGAAGGAATTATGATGAAATTACTGCTACTACTACTACTACTACTACTACCAAAGAGGGTACATTAAAGATCTTTGCTACTACTACTACTACTACTACTACTACTACTACTACTACTACTACTACTACTACTACTCATTATTATTATTATTATTATTATTATTATTATTATTATTATTATTATTATTATTATTATTATTATTATTATTATTATTGTTGTTGTTGTTGTTGTTGTTGTTGTTGCTGTTGTTGTTGTTGGTATTACCCCCGTTGAGGTGCCGGGGGTTTCAGTATAAATAGTATCCCCACTTTCTGGAAATTTAGTGCTTTAAATTCCCACTGTCGCTGTCTTTCTCATTTGCTCTTTCTCATTCCTGCGCTTTTCTATCAATCTGCTATACTATCGTCTTCTTCGCTAGACCAGTCTCCTACCTTTTTTCTTGAAAACTCTTCCGGGACAAGACTCCTTGTTTGTGTATGAGGTCTGTTGGATCAGCTTGGGAATATTGGACGCTTTCTGCCAGGTGGTCACTAGGGCTTCCTATGATGTTATTATTTAGCAATGTAGGCATTTTATATGTATGTGTTTTGTTGATAATTTATAATGTTTATATTCTATTTTGTTTTTGTAAACGGGGGTTCGATAAGTTGGGGTGAAGCCTCAGCCGTCCCTGCGTGGGATGTCTTTATTGTAAAGTGACTGGCTGGTGGAGGGCATTCAGTTTTCCCACTAGGGTTGTTTAAGCAGATCTTTTATGCGGATTGGGGGTTGTCCGGTCCTGATTTGGCTCAGAAGAGTCTGCTGGACCTAAAGCAACAATTATGTAATGTAATATAATGTTGTTATTATGAGAGAGAGAGAGAGAGAGAGAGAGAGAGAGAGAGAGAGAGAGAGGGAGGTCATGCATGCGACCAAAAATTATGCAGATGTACCACATAATTAATTTAATTTTATGTAGTTCTAGATGGCGAATGACGCATTTCGAATTGCTTGCCTGCTGCTACATAATGAATCGTTTTTATAGTGAAACTGAATCTGAAAACATCTTTGAGCGAATCAATGACCACTTATTACCGTTGCCTTCTATTTAAGGCCGTGTGACGCAGTTCGGATGAGTGAAGAATGTACGAAAATGTTTGAATAATTGAATGTCTTCTTATAGAGTGTATAACATCTTCCTCCCATGGAAGTATTTATTCATGACGATTAAAAGCTCAGACGCGACGTTTAGAATCAAAATTGCGCGTAATTGTTTCAGACCACGGAATTAGATCACTCGTGTTTCAGACATAATACATGTTTTACTGAGATAGATCTAAATTATATTTATCTCATTGCGTGAATTATACGTGTATTTATTTATAATGGTTGTGTTCCTATTTAGTATTACCACTGTTGTACAGCCTAAATAGTAGGTCTAGTGAAGTTGACACCTCTGTACTGTATAAATCTTGTGGTTTCCAATGCGTATGCAGCTTACCTACCTGCTGAGGTGAGATTCTGTGACACTATGTATATATTATATAAGTCTAGCGTATCTTAGGTACAAAATGTTCCTTACAGCAGTTTTTGTTGTTGGTGGTGGGGGTAGAGCGTGGGTTGTTTGGAGTTGTGGTCAGTGTTTGTGTAGGAGGATGGAGAGGGGAATGGGGAACGTTTTTAGGGGGTTGTAATTTAGTCCTCCAATATTTCTATCGGCATTTCCGGACTCGGCTATGTGATGCTTTATTTCATTTAGTATTTTGTGCCGTCAACTCGTTTTGTCACATCTAATGAGCCCTTTCTCCCGAATGACATGTTTCTTTCTTAAAACCAATTTTATTGCAACGCCAGAAAAAGAACCCGGTACCTGCTTACAGCTTGTCGGCGTGATTGTGGTGCATGTGCGATGTTTCGTGTTTCTCTGCGCTAGGTTCCCCAATCCAGGAAGACTTACACACTTGGCAGGAAGCAGTGGCCTGTGCCCAACGTGTTCCGCTGTCGCGGCACCCTCCGCTATTTTAATTATTCGGTCATAAATCCACAGCAAGACTAAGGGACCGCCATAAAAAATGTCACCGAGTCAAGCTCTTCTGCACTGTCGCGTTTGCTTGTGTAGTAGGTACAGATAGATAGACTTGTGCGTAGGCCTATGTGTGTGGGTGGAAGGTGGAAGAAGGGGGCTTTGTGTGTGTTTGTGTGTGTGTCTAAAATGTATGTGTATGTATGTATGTATGCGCGCTCGCCCGTGTATGTGTAATGTGTGTGTGTGTTTGTGTGTAAAATGTTTGTGTGCGTGCGCGCGTGCGTCCGTGTGTGTTTAATGTGTGCTTGTGGCGGTGTGTGTGTGTGTGCACGTGAATAAACGCACTAATGGGTAGCAGACCTTGTCTTTCTTAGTAACAAATGGGTTTATTTGCTTGGAACCCACTTTTTTTTCCAGGACCCCACTTTTTTCTAAGTGCGCGGGAGTGCTCTTTTAGTGCATGGGAGTGCAGTTGTAGTGCATGAGAGTGTTTTAAGTACACAGGAGTGCTCTATCCGGGACGGAGAACATACAGTCAATTTTCGAAGAAATGTTGAAGTGAATAGGACCTATTTCGTCGCGCCGATCGCCTATAGAAGACGAACTAAGTCAACTTTTTAGACAAGGGTTCGGGTAAGGGTTAGTTGTAGATCTAGCCCTTGCCCTAAACCTTTTCTCTAAAAAAAATCACTTTGCGATTCCTACATTCTTAAATAAACCCAGTTGTGATGTATTGCAAATATGTGTGTGTGTTTCAGCGACAGAAATTCTCTCTCGGAAGATTAGCGATTATTAAAATCATTCCTTCTTGTAATTAAATCATATTCAATATGACTTTCTCTCACTCCCTCTCTTTATCCCTGTGCCGCAATAAAAAATATGTTGCCTTTTCTCTTTCCCTATGTGTACAATAATAAAACATCTGTTTCTCTCACTCCCCTATGCATTCGTTTCACACACTCCCTCTTCCCAACCCCCCTCCGCTTCCTGCTCGTTCTCTTTCACGTTTGTGTGCGAGAAAGAAGAAAAGAAATATGAGTGTGTCCCTGTGCGTGCGTGTGCACATATTTGTATGTGTGCATGGGTGTGAACATTGTGTGTGTGTGTGCGTGTGTGTGTGTGTGTGTGTGTGTATGAAAGCTGGCTTGGCTCACACTGACTGTGGCATATTGTTCTTTTGCCCGCTGGCGACGGTAGAGTGTGTCCAAGCATCGACTCTCTCGTACTCTTTCTTTCTTTTCCCCCTCTTATTCAGTGTCTCTTTGTGTGTATATTGTGTGGGTGTGGTGTAGAAAGATACTTGCAAGTGTAACGTTTCCTTCCCCCTTGTTCACAAAGCGAGTTTTCCCCCACTTTTCTTAAAGGCTGTAGTGTTTGAGCTCGACGCTTTTTCATGTACGGAACAGGCTGGGAATTGCTGGCTGTTTGTGATAATGTACAGGTCTTGTTTGATGATGTTATGGAGCTCTTTTCTCACAAAGCTTTTTATTCAATTATTGTATCGCGTTTTTTTCCATCCACTTAACAAAACAAGTTTTACATAACTGTCTTTATGCTGTGGCTTTTAGCTCAGCGCTTATCTGTGAGGAACTGACTGACAACCGTTTAATGCTTGTTTGCTACAGTATATATACTCCTTGTGTGATCGTAGTATGAAGCCGTTTTTGTGTGTGTGCGTTTTTTAATGGAGGACGAAGTTATCTATTATGTAGCTTCCCTCCCTTTCTCCCCCTCCCCCCGCCCTTCCACTCTCTTTCTTGAATAGAGCAAGAGCAAGAGAACTTATTTACGCTGTCTGGTGTTAATGTTGTTAGATTTCGGTACCTCAGTTTACTTTTATCTCCCGATGAAGCATTTAGCAAAATACATGTGTTGAGAACATTTGTTTTTAGTATGCTAGGGTTTATCTCCTTAATTTTTTTTTAATTGTCTTCTGACTTTAAACACGTTTAAAGCTTTAACAGTGTTGCTGTACGGAACTGTCTGACAACGTTTTAAATAGCCTTCTTCACTACTTCTGTATGAGTATACTTTCTTGCCATCGAGGTAGGAAGCTGTTTTTTTTTCAATACGTAACAATTTACTTCGTAATCGTGTTTCCGATTTCCCTTGTTAACAAAACGCTTTTATGCAGTATAGCTCAGCGCTCTTGTAAGTTGTATGGAGCTGTTAAGATTGTTCACTACTGCCAGTGATAGTTTATTATGACACAAAGCTGCTTTCTCAAAGGGCTCGTAACTGCGTGATTTGTTTTTCTTTTAACGTAACAGGTTTACTAGAAATGTCGCTTTGCGGTAGTTTGTTCGTTCAGCACTTTTATGTACGAAACTGGCAGCACATACGACCTTTCACAAACTTCGTTCATTTCTGCCTGCTTCTTGCACTTGTAGTATGAAGCAGCGTTTTGTACTTCGTATGGCTTGCAGTTGTGTGTAAGTTTTTTTTTTTTTTAAAAATCTTTTTTTAACAAGACCAAGATTAGCAGAATTGTTTTTTAGTAGTAGTTTTTAGCAAAATATTTCCTTGAGGGCCTAGGCTTACTGTTAAGATACTTCTTTTTTTTTGGCGATAGAGTTCTCGTGATCGTGTTATGAAGTGTGTGTGGGGTGGGTAGTCGGGGTGGGTGTGTTTTTGTGTGTGTGGTGGGGGGGGAGGTGGGTGGAGAGGGAGAAAGAGAGATGTTATGTAATATTTTCTTTTAACGACTCAAATTATCCGAACTTCTTTATTATGCTGTGGATTTAGGTCAACCGTTTTGAGACTGACATAGAATAGGATACTTCTATAGCTGTGAGGGGACATTTTAAAAAAAAAATTGAGGAAATTGGTGGGGGGAGGGGGGGGACGGTCATAACGTTAACTGTGTGTGACAAAGCAAGCTTAGCGAAAGTTCAAGCAACTTCAGTGTTATTCTACTGTGTCGTGTTTGTATCTGTGTGTCTTTAAAAAATAAAAAAATTAAATTCAACAGTTTTTATTTAGGACCGACAAGTCTGACGGATGATTTAAGAGACTACTTTGCTTTTTATGTTAATGGTACGGCTACGAAAATGATTTTGTACCAAGTCAGTGCCTTAGAGGTGTGTATTAAACACAATTTAATGTATAACCAGAGTCCTTCTATCGACTTACACCTAACGCAACTTCACCATTTTCTAATACACGGATTCACTATTATGGTTTTACATTTTTCGGGACAGCGAAGGGTCTCTCTCTCTCTCTCTCTCTCTCTCTCTCTCTCTCTCTCTCTCTCTCTCTCTCCCCCTCTCTCTCTCTCTCCATCTCCCTCTCTCTGTTTAGGCTTATATGTGTGTCCATTGTTCTGTTTGACTGGTTTCAATAAAGATAAAAGTATTATTATATCAGGACAGTTTTCGTTTTCCCGAAGAGTTAACTGCGTCGTTGTTCTAATTGTCTAGTTCTAAGCAGCAGACGACTGTTAGCTTTTTGAGTAACCATAATGTATTATTGTCATGAACTGCACGACGAGTACAACCAGAAGTTTCCTCAAACGGCAATGAAACGGACCGAGTTCTTCATTAAATAGGATTCAGACATTTCTTGCTACGGTTTGCTCGCTACATTGTGCAGTTGTGCGTGTACTACTACTATAATCGTTATTATTGGTTCCTGTGCTTGCTTTTATCCGAAGAGAAAATCAAGGACGGTTCTTCTGAGTCTGGTGACACATCCACATACAGTGAGTTTTTATTGCAAACACGGAAAGTTATCATTTTGGGCTTGTGGTTAGATTGTGATTCGACTTATTATTATTTCATGTATTTGCTTGTTTTATGAGGGACAGTCCAGGACAGTTCTTCTGAGTCTGGTGTAACTGTCACATGCAGTGAGTTTTATGGCAACCACGTTTTAAACATTAACTGGCAGAAAGTTGTCAATTTGGGCTTGAGGATAGATTCTGATTGGACGTTATTATTATTTTCTCTGCTTGCCTGTATACGAGAGACAATCAAGGACTGTTCTTTTCTTCCGAGTCTGGTATAACTGCCAAATGCAGTGAGTTTTTATGGCAACCACGTTTAAATAATACATAATAATAATAATACAGGATGCTATAGGGCGCTTTTTTTTAAATCAAACTCTAAGCGCGGCGATCTGAAAGGAAAGTCGTAATATATATATATATTTTAAAATATTTTTTAAATATTTTAGATTGACTGCAACCGATGTCATTATTAAAGGGAGGGAGGAAACCGGAGTACCCTGAGAAAACCCTCGGTGTCCTGAAAAACGTCTCATACATAAGTCACGTAGGTTCGTCTCATGCGGGGGTTGAACCCCGGGCGTTCCAGCACCCTATCAACTGTGCAAACCTTAGCGTATAGACTCTTTTGAACAGGAAAAAAACGATTAAGGAAAATATTTTGAAAAAAAAAATGGAATAGGAAACATATTTTGTCATAAACAAAATTATCTCTATATATAAATGCGCTTTGGTTCGTGGATAATAATAGTTCATTCACGTGTAAGTGTGAAAATGTTTGATGTTCAAGAATTTTATAAATTTTAAAGAGGGAGTTTAAGCTGGTCAAATTATTCCGTTGTTAATGTTTTAAAATTTTAGTTTTTAATATTTTTCCTTGTTGTTGTTGGCCTAGGATGAGTATGTGTACATATCTCAGATCAAATACACGAAGTTGGTGAACCGGAAAAAAAGGAAGCAAAATCAAATGATCAAAAGCTGTTTAACAATGGAAGCAGAATGCCAAAAGCTGTTTAAGAAGACGTAGACTAAAATTATCAGAAGTTGCTGAAGAGGAAAAAGAAAAGTGAAACTGAAACAAAAACAAAAATCGTGTCAGCTTAACTTAATGCCGTGTTAATCATGTTCCGAATGTGCGATTTTTATTAGTCAAAGAAGTTCCGCTTTGTACCATTTGAGAGCGAAGGTCACAAAGGCTTGTGATAATAACTAGGATGTGTATTGTCGTTCGTTAGTTTATTACGTAGGAAGCAAAATCTCAGCTGCCAATTTTGAAACAGATTTTAGCACAATAAAAAAAGTATAGAGAGCGAACTACAAGTATAGAGGACATTTTAAGCTGGCGTGTTCTATCTTTCTTGTCATTCAGCCCCAGTTCTCCTCTTATCCTAAAAGGGTGGAAAGTGGATTAGAAATTATACAACCTTTGTCTTTTTAACCGGTGTAAACAAACAATTTGGAGTTTAATGTCTGCACCTACCATGTGACAGACGGGGATAACCATCC
The DNA here is from genome assembly GCA_036898135.1 of Oncomelania hupensis. Taxonomy (NCBI): domain Eukaryota; kingdom Metazoa; phylum Mollusca; class Gastropoda; order Littorinimorpha; family Pomatiopsidae; genus Oncomelania; species Oncomelania hupensis. The sequence continues at coordinate 7,208,642 of CM072527.1, forward strand.
GAGGGAGGAGAGGTTAGGGACATAAATCAACACTGAACCATCAGAGCAATCACACCGTTGTATGTTGCCCACCACGGGATTCGAACCTGGGTTCATCGGTGTGCCAGGCGAACGCTATACAACTGAGCTAAGGTGGCGGGGAAACAATTGTTTATACTCTGTGCAACGTCGTCAGTGGTCTTAATATACGAGGAGACAAGAAATATTGGTCCTGATTTGGCTCGGAAGAGTCCGCTGGACCTAACACAATAATCTTGTATTGTATTGTACAAGAAATATGGGTTAGAAAACCTACACCAGTTACCTGCCAAGTAACCTGCAGACAGACTTTGCCAGTCAACATTCTTCTTTCATTGTCATGCCTTCTTCTTCTTCTTCTTCTTCTTCTTCTTCTTCTTCTTCTTCTTCTTCTTCTTCTTCTTCTTCTTCTTCTTCTTCTTCAAATGTAATAAATCAAACTTCCATTTCCCTCTTTTTCGTCGACGTCGTCGTAAACGTTTCTGATAATTGCAGTGCAACTTTGACAGGGAGTACAACGAGTGTGTAATGTGAACTCCGTTGGGATCACTACTACTGTAATACTGCTGAGTGCTGTGAACTGTAAAGATAGTTGTTAACTGTAAAGGCAATTATACTGGTGATTGTTAGAGTGACTTGTCAAAAGGAAGAAATATTACAATCGTAGTGGCTGAAGTAATCTTTATTCTGTCACGTGACCTGTAATGGGAATAAAATGCTTCAGCAAACCCTGAAACTAATTACATTAAAAAAGTGTGAACTGTAAAGGAGTAATGCAGTGCTGTGAAATTTACTGGGACTACAGGGAACCGTACGGTAGTAATATACTGCTTTGAACTGTAAAAGGAAGTGTTAATCTGCGTAAACTGTAATGGGAGCAATATTTAATTTATTGCTTTGAACTAAATATATTTCGGAGTGATACACTGTGGTTTTGGAGTATGACTAATACTGCTGTGAACTGTAAGGAGTATAATATTAGTAAGTCACTGTCCTGGGAGAAATATAGTTATTCACTTTGATGGAGTGTAAATATTCTGCTATGAGCTGTGTAGGTAGTAATATTCTGCTGTTAACTATATACAGAATAATATTTTGCTGTAAACTATACAGAGAGAGTAAAACTCTGTTGTGAACTATACATGTATATATAGAGAGACTAGTAATATTCTGCTGTGAGGTATGGAGAGAGTCGTATTCTGCTGTGAACTATAAAGGGAGTGGACAGGAAGATATATATGTTGCTATGAACTGAAAAGAAATAATATTCTGCCGTGAACTGTAAAGGGAGTTGTAGTCTCCTGTGAAATTTAAAGGGAGTAATACATTCTGCTATGAACTGACAATGAGTAATATTCTGCTGTGACCTGTAAAGGGAGTTGTAGTCTACTGTGAACTAGCCAGGGAGTAATACATTCTGCTGTGAACTGACAAGGAGTAATATTCTGCTGTGACCTGTAAAAGGAGTTATAGTCTACGGGAAACTATACAGGGAGTAATACATTCTGACATGAACTGACAATGAGTAATATTCTGCTGTGAATTGTAAAGGGAGTTAATTTTACCGGTGATAGCTGTGAACTCCGTGTGCTAGGAAAATCTTGTGGTGAGAACACAATGAAATATACATTGTGAACTTCTCAAGCTTTACGAAGATGACTGCTGACGAGAAGACAGCGTCCTTTGCTGATGGCTGCTTTACAGTAAGTACCCAGTACGATAAGCTTTAATGTACATACATTTACATGTCTGTCTAAGACAAAGAAAGGGTAATAATTAAAGCTTATAGTTTGAATGTATCAGGAGGAGTAGTATACCGTTTGGCGTTACTGTATGAATTGTGATATAAGGTTATATTTTATACGTCTCGTAGTGTATGGGGTTATGTGTGCGTGCGCGTGCGCGCGCATTTGTGTGTGTGCGTGCGTGTGTGCACTTGCCTGTGTGTGTGCGACTGTGTGTGTTTGTGGGGTAGGTGGCGAGCGAGAGATCGGAGAGAGAGAGAGAGAGAGAGAGAGAGAGAGAGAGAGAGAGAGAGAGAGAGAGAGAGAGAGAGAGAGAGAGAGAGACTTAGCTTTACTCTTCTGTTACGTTATTCACGCATACATGTTTATACTCCAATACATTCTTTTAACATGCTTACTTCGCATTTCTTACTGTTAAGATCGATTGCACGGCCGCCCCTTGTTGCACGTTTGCGCGCTGGTTAGCGCCAGTGACTACATGCCCAGCTATGTAGTACTGTTTTGGCAACGAGTTTTATGATAACCATGCCTTAAGGGTAAGTAAATTGATAAGTTGGGATATATACTGGCCCTCTAGGTACCCCGTGAAGTAGGTTGGTGTTTTGACATCAATATATTGTACCCGCGTCTTTATTATCCTATTGCAGTGGTTACGAATGCCATAAACTAAGCTTTATGTGCAATAAGGACAACGGATTTGTTTAAGGAGCTCTCTCACGTAACATAGGTTTTGACAGTGTCAGTTATTATAATCACTGTAAAATGGCTACAGGCTGTGAGAGTATCCTATTTCACTGCTATGTTAACATAACACTTTGACAGTTCGCGGCTTTACAAATGGCTTTGTAAAATTACATAGGTCTTGATGTGTTGTATTCTGTTTTAAGAGCCATTGCCTGATGTAGTATTCTATTCTTAGCGTCATTGTGAAATGACGTAGCGCTTGATAATTGTAATATTATATTTTTGCGTCATTTTAAAATAACAATAAGGCTTGATAGAGTATTCTATTTTTAGCTTCATTGTGAAATAACATCTTGATTTAATGTTCTATTCTTAGCCTCATTGTCAAATAACACGGGTTTTGATATAGTATTCCATTTTTAGCGTCATTGTGAAATAATATAGGGTTTGAACTAATTATAGTATACTTTATTTAGCGTCATTGTAAAATCACCGTTGGTTATAAATGTTAGAATTATAGAGATATATTCAATGTACAATAGCGCAGACATAATTTGACAGTATAGCATCGTGTCGAGTACTTTCTCAATAACAATTCCACAATGTCATAAACCTCGTTTTGTAATGGAAAACATAAGAGATAAATGGTATGACATAAACTGTTACATTCAATATGTTCTACCCTGTAACATTCACAGTAGGATAATGAACAGTTACGTTGAGGGTGTAACCTTTTCATGTACCGATTATGGTGCTGTGGGGTTTTGTGTAAAATAGAAGATAATCAATACTTATAGGGTCCAGCGGACTACAAAGGGACGAATCATTTTTTTTCAAAGCTAGATTAGACTGTTAAAACATCAAAAGATGAATCAAGTTGCATGTAAAAACTAGCAATATTGTTGGAATTTAAGCCATGTAAAAAACAACAAAAAGATGATACAAGTTGCATGTAAAAACTAGCAATATTGATGGAATTTAAGCCATGTAAAAAACAACAAAAAGATTATACAAGCTGCATGTAAAAACTTGCAATATTGATGGAATTTAAGCCATGTAAAAAACAACAAAAAGATGATACAAGCTGCATGTAAAAACTTGCAATATTGATGGAATTTAAGCCATGTAAAAAACAACAAAAAGATGATACAAGTTGCATGTGAAAACTAGCAATATTGTTGGAATTTAAGCCATGTAAAAAACAACAATGTCAGGACCTGGATGCGGTAATCCAAGCCAACATCATGTAGAAATGTAAACAGGTTTTGACCATTGCTAACTTTAAAAAAAATCTCATTAAAAGGTACTGAACCGAAACAGCTTCCTCTTTGATCAAACTAATCAGCACATTCAGACATAAAATGGCGAACAACATCAAAGTGGTGGTTCACCCGTCCCCTATACGATTAATGTGTCCGGGGACATAAATTTACTAAAAAAAAAAAAAAAATGGCGAACGGGAAACGACTTATCACATGCAAAGCACCACAGTGGTTCTTCACATTTCAAAAGATAACTGGGAGTCACATATGTATGCAGGCGATATGCAGGCGGGCCAAAAGAGTTTCATCCTTTGGATTAGAAGCAAAGTTGGGCAGACAAATCTGGTACATTTGAAACAATTTGTTTTCAGTTTGACTAGACCACTCTGCCTGCCAAAGCTGTTTGCAATAAAATAGAGTCACATAAGGGACAAACTGAAAATTCTCGGATGGAAGATCATGACTAAGCGCTTCTTTTGCAGCTTTGCTCTCTTCTATATTGCCACGTACATGTATGCCCATATGCCTAAGTACCCATCACCCCCCCCCCCAAAAAAAAAAAAAAAAAAAGTAAATGAAATAAATAAAACAACGATCTTTTGTCCTTCAAACACAAGCTGTGTATGAAAGTCATAAATGTCTGCCAAAAAGGGTTGTGATATTTTTCTCTTGGAAAGAACCTGAAGTACTGACAGGGAATCTGACATGATTGAAAACGTGGATCGTTCGGAGTAATAAACCTGCTTTTAGAGGTGTGAGCACCATTTATATGACAGTCTGTACAACATGTTGTATTGAAACACACAATACCGCTATTATGTGCTATTTAAGAAGAACTGATAAAGACAGGAAAGACTTGTCCCCTATACGCACTGTGTCCGGGGACGTAAATCTATCCACTGAACTGAACTGAACAGGGAAGTGCATTACCTTCCAATAACACGCCATTATCAAGCAACACACTTATTCATAATGGACTGAATGTAAAAGAACTAATCATGCGGTGAATAGGATCTGTAAAAGAGGAACACGCAGAGGTGTTGAGGGGTTACGTTTCAGTGTTTAGCCTCACTTTGAACACTTGACAACAGCCGGATCAAAGACTAGTTTATGCTTTCTAGACAACTTACATACGAGTAGGAGAAGGGACGAACATCAGAGCATATAACTTTTTACGCGCATGTTTGAACTGGAACTGAATACATGTATCGGTACAAGATTTATTTAACTCAGCGGGGAACAGAGGCGCCAATGAATCCGTCTTTGTAATGGTTACCAGCTGAACAAGCTGGCAAGCCATTCAGATGTGTGTTTTGTGGTGGTGGTTGTTGTTTTTTTAACAGACACACACATAACCGAAATGTAAGCATTTTAATATGAAAGTAAACGTCTATATCAATACAGAGACTTAAGATTGTCAAACCACACAATATAAAAAGAACCGTAGACATTTTCGCTTTGAAAACCTTTTTTTGGTTTTGTTTTGGTCGCGCTGCCACCATTATATTGAAGAATCAACAATGAGTGAGTGCTGTGCTACACACTTATTTATACTTATTAAAAAGCGCTATAAAAATGCTATTTATTATTATTATTATTATTATTATTATTATTATTATTATTATTATTATTATTATTATTATTATTATTATTATTATTATTGTTGTTGTTGTTGTTGTTGTTGTTATTATTATTAATGCTAATATTTTTGTCTGTAGCATACTGTTCTCGCTATGGCCATAACAGTAATTTTAATACAGAAACCCATTTAGTACTGCGATAACCAGGACAGAAATTGTAACATTATACAGTTTTAAGAGCGTGGTTGATAGACTATAATATATAATAGTTAATACTGATATTAAGTACAGTTGTTAATTCTTTAAGACCGCATATTATATATTAAGAACGGCGTGTCGTACAACGTATATAAACAGTTGTTAGGGGATTAAAAGAAAGGTTTTATGATTGTAATCTCTCGGACATTTTTGACGTAATAGAAATGAAGGATCCTACAAAGCAGTTTTTAAAGTTAAGAAACGGAACTCAAACCAAAGTGTTAAAATATAGGGGGTAGGGGGGGAAGGGGAGAGTTATAAAGGGGAGATTGGGTGATAAAGGAAGTATTCTTCCCGGAAGCCGCAAGCTGATTTGCATAATAATTTGTCATCTGTCACACACTTAGGATGGACACATTTCAGGCAACCCATTGCACTCCCCTCCGTTCTCCCCTTCCTCCACACCATGCACACCCAATGTCCCCCACACTCACACACTTCTCCAGTCTCCACTTCCACACGAAACCTTTCCACGCACCCTCTCCCCCGACTCCACATAGGTCTACAGCTCTCCTAATTATTCACACCCATTGTCCTCCCCTCACACGCAAAGCTCCGTCTTTTGTTTTGTTATCTTTCCGTGTGTAATATATGTATATTATATTATGTTGTGTTATATTTATATTTTAGCTATGTGTGTACGAGAGAGAGAGAGAGAGAGAGAGAGAGGGGGGGGGAGAGACAGTTGTATAAGTAGGCTATAATGATCCTACAAATACTTGTAGTCAAAAGGAGAAAGCAATAATTAGATTATTTTTTTAAAATTTGAACTTTCTTATATAGCGCTTTTCTAGCTTAAGAGCTGCGACCGATACAGGATCTCACTCAAACCGCTAGAGGCGCCAACGTGCTGCACTAGGCGCATCGTCTATCGCCTGAGCCAGCTCAGCACAACCCTGGGCGATCAAGGGTAGGTTGGGATGAGACTTAATGCTTGCTGGCTGTGTATCTGTGGCCTCGTGGCGCAGTGGATAAGTCGCCGGTTTCCTATGCCGAAGGTCGCGGGTTCGATGTAACTTAGGTACGAGACTATTGAGGTCACCGAGGGTTTTCTCCGGGCACTCCGGATTCCTCCCTCCCTTCAATAATGGTACTGGACGCAGTCAATATAAAAATTTCAAAAATAAAAATTCGATTTTCTTTCCGTCTTCTAATTGCGATCTCCCTGCCTTACGGATGTGTATTTGGTGTGTGTGTGTGTGTGAGGGTGGATGAGACAGGTGAGCGTGTATGTTGGTATAGATCGCCGCGCTTTGAGACTGATTGATTTGGGGAAAGGCGCGTATATAGCATCCTGTATTATTATTATTATTATTATTATTATTATTATTATTATTATTATTATTATTATTATTATTATTAACTGTAACTGGTAATCACCCGGCTCTTGGAAATAAGCGTCAGGATATTAAAAGTCCCGTTCAAATAGAGTGTATGCGTACACAGCAGACTAGACCTCGGTTTAGCATCTCATCCGAAGGATTCGTCTCACTTTGGAACAGCTTGTTGTTGTTGTTGTTGTTGTTGTTGTTGTTCTTCTTCTTCTTCTTCTTCTTCTTCTTCTTCTTCTTCTTCTTCTTCTTCTTCTTCGTCTTTTTCTATTATTATTATTATTATTATTATTATTATTATTATTATTATTATTATTATTATTATTATTATTATTATTATTATTATTATTATTATTATTTGTATCACCTTTATATAGCGGTTTTTTCAGCTCAGGAGCAGCTCAAGGCGCAGGTCGATACAGGATCTAACTCAAGCCGCCCGAAACGCCCACCTTCAACCTTTGGGCGCTTAGTCTGACGCCCAAACTACTGAGCACCAGCCTGGGCGACCTGGGATGGGGAGAAGGGTCTTCGCGCGGGCTGAGTGTTTTTGTTTATCTGGCACTCACCCGTCTAGGAAATGAGCGTCAGGATCTTTAAAGTCCATGCGATGGAATGCGTGCGTGCACGCACTAGACCTCGGTTTATACTCTCGTCCGAAATAATACAGGATTCTATATACGCGCCTTTCCCCAAATCAATCAGGCTCAAAGCGCGGCGATCTATACCAACATACACGCTCACCTGTCTCATCCACCCTTACACACACCAAATACACATCCATCACTCAAACAGGTGGTGTAAAGGCAGAAAGATCGCTAGTAGAAGACGGAAAGAAAATCGAAATTTTATTTTTGAAATTTTTATATTGACTGCGTCCTGTACCATTAATGAAGAGAGGGAGGAAACCGGAGTGCCCGGAGAAAACCCTCGGTGACCTCAATAGTCTCATACCTAAGTCACATACGTTCGCCCCTTGCGGGAAACGAACCCGCGACCTTCGGCATAGGAAACCGGCGACTTATCCACTGCGCCACGAGGCCACCCCAAAGCTTAGAGTTGATTTTCCAACGTGTTTAGCTTCTAAGGGCACACACAGCTGTACCATGTACGTATTGAGAGTCACGTTACGTACAAATTACAATGCATATGGCCTGTCTTTGCATATTTGCCTACATTTTCCGCTTATGAAATATCAGAGCGACGGGATGGATATGGTGGGGTGAAGATGGAGATTGGTGGATGTTTTGGGACTTTTTGAGGTAGAGATGGAAAAGATTAGGGGTGATGGGGGTAAGGGGAGATAAAAAGGTAAAGAAGTCGTGTAGTGGCCGGGGTTGCTTCATGCCTGATGAGTTGTTGATGATATAAATTAAGACAGTTGTAAGCCTTGTAGATGTTGATATACTTAAGGTAGTACATTTGTATTATCGAGTTGTAATCAAAGTAACCTAATTGTTTTTATATAAGGAAACACACCAAACGTACAAAATACAACAACTCAATAATTATGTTGTTGATCGTCTTGTTGATGTTGTTGTTGTTCATCATCATCATCATCATCATCATCATCATCATCATCATCATCATCATCATCATCATCATCATCATCATCATCATCATCATCATCATCATCATCATCATCATCATCATCATCATCTTCTTCTTCTTCTTCTTCTTCTTCTTCTTCTTCTTCTTCTTCTTCAGGAAGTATAAAGCCTGTTGCGTTATAATTCAATACAATTCAATTCAACAAGTATTTATTACCTTTTACAAGGAATCATGACAGGCGTTAAACACTGCTCAAATAGATGAAAGATATTCGAGCTTGCCAAAAGCGTTGGGAAAGAAAGAACCCAAGAGAAGAAAGAAAAACAAGAAAGAAAAAAAAAAAGCAGAAAGGAATACAGGCATAATTAAAAAAAATTAAAAAATAAAAATGATATTAAAGTTGTTCTTACACGTTCTACAGCGATGTTAGATTACTGTGAATGTCATCAATAGAGCAAAAGTTAAGAAAGAAGATGCTAGCACACATATGTCCGTAAGGCATGATAGTTATCTAGGCCTATCCTTCTTTGTTCTTCTCCCTTTCTTTTGCTTCCTTAAAGCAACAAATAACTTTTATGGCACTAAAAAGACAATTAAAGTTTTAATTAGTAACAAGAGGGGAAAAAAAGGGACCTACGTGGCCTTTAGACTGCACGACGAAAATTGAATGAAGGCTTGCGTTCAGTACGAAACGCTACATCGCCTTTCGACTGCAGTACAACTTATGTTAATCTGATGAATAAAAATTGATGCAACAACAATGATTTCGACTGCACAACGAAAGTAAACGATGCGAAGCCTTGCTTACATTCAGTACGAAAAGCAACATCGCATTTCCATCACTCAATGCCTTGAACCAAATGCTTACACGTAGTACGAGCGAAATAAGTTATGTAACTTAAATTCTGTACGAAAAGCTACAACACATTTGTACCGCACAAGGAAATCAGACTTCGACGGGCACAGTGAATTGCTAGCATTCAGTACGGCAGAGCTGCACTTCATTTTTATCAGATAAAATAAGATTAAAATGGGTTCCAGAATGCTTTTACACGCTACGAATTTGGCCAATAAACTTCGTTGAATCGTTGAATCGTTGAAAATAATATTAGTCTGATGTTGACCCCGAAATAATTCTATACATTTTACGAGTGCTAGCATTCTGTTACAAAAAGCTGCATCGCCCTTTGATCGCACAAGATAGGTGGGGAAGCTGAAAACTTTCATTCAGTACGAAAGAGCTACAAGGGTCTGAATGCACACACAAAAAGAATGAAAAAAATCGCCAAGATAGTATTCGACTATGTTGCATCTTGCCTGGATTTTCAATTTCGGTTGACACAAAAAGACCCAAGAAATGGCTTTCACAGCCTTGTGTGTGGGTGTGTGTGTGTGTGGGTGTGCGCGCGCGCGCGTGTGTGTGTGTGTGTGTGCATTTGCGTGGGTTTGGAAGGGTGGGAGAGAGAGAAAACGAGGAAAACGAGGTATGGGGGATGGAAAGAGGGGTGGGGGCAAACGACAGCACATTGTGCATACACAACCAATAATTCACAATGGACGGAAATGCATCTCGCGCACTTTTCTCACACAGACAACAAAACGCGCTGAGCCTATTCACACTTTTTCACGCTCCAATCCACTAAATTTCTCTTCCCCCTCCCTCCCTCCCTACCCTAAGCACCACCCGGCCACCCACCTCTTTACTCCTCCAACAGTCCATCCTCTTTCTCAAGAACACATTTTGACATTTTCACCTTCGCGAAACTGAACACCTCTGTTCTCCCTCAGCGTTCTGCTTTTACAATCCTCTCCGCTTTCCCTTTCTATCGCAGGCACACACTCACACTCACACACACACACACACACTCACGTTCACACACACGCACATAGACACGACCGCACACACACACATAAGCGTGTATTCATGGTTAATTGAGGTTTTGGACGAAATGTATTCATCCAAAAAAAAATGTTTTTACGGAAAGATCGCAACATTCATCTAAAAATGTAAGAATCAATTTTTTAAGGGCTTTTGCTTTCAAAACGTTGTCCTAATTCGTCTCCTAAACCTAACCCTAACCCTTTTACTTCAAATTTGTCCAAAAAACAGCCCGTCCCGAATAGAGCACTTCCATGAACTTAAAACAGTCTCATGCACTACAAGAGCACTCCAATGTACTAAAAGAGCACTCCCATGTACTTATAAAAAAAAGTGTGGCGCTGGGAAAGAAAGTGGCGCGCTAGCTAAAAGCCCCATTTTGTGCATAAAAAGGCAAGTTTAGCACCCCATTTCTCCATGAATACACACCTACAGAAACTCACGCACCAACTGACACACATGCCCGCACGCATACCACCACACACAAACACCAACAAACTCACACACGCGCCAGTACACACACACACGCTAACACGAGAAAGACAGAGAGGAGGAGGTGGGGGAGAGAGAGAGCAAAAGGGAGAGAGAATGGGATGGGAGTGGGGAGAAAGAGAGAGGTGTGTGAACATGAGGTGAGGAAGAAAAACAACAAACCCCACAATGTTTATTTTATTTAAGATTGATTTATTGCGACACAAAGCAAGCAAGCACAGAGCTGTGTTGTTTGTGATTTTTAAACTGTCTTGCGAAACAGCAGCTAAGACTTGTTTTGGGGGTTTGGTTCAATAATATTTATCTTCCATGCGGATGACATTGGTCGTAGCTCAGTGCTAGAGGGTTGGCCTGGTGACCCAGCTTCCAATCCAGTGGTGGGCGAAATAAAAAGTGGCCATTTTCCACTGTCCATTTTTAGCAGTATGATTGCTCTGGTGGTTCAGTGTGGATTTAGGTCCCTACCCCTTGTTCCCTGGGATGGTTATCCCCGTCTGCCATATCGCCAATGGTGGGTATAGACGTTAAACCTCAAGGGAATGCGTGGTGCGGGCATAGTCTCGACCCCGGTTTATGGATGAATACTCTCATCCGAGGGAGTACCTATAAAAAATTATACCCCAGACTGCAGTAATCCAGAACAAAACTATAGCAATTAGTCACGCCTACTTATTAGTGTGGAAGGCCTAATTATTCATGGAGGGTCAAGAACGAGGTCACAGTTTACACAAGAAAGCAACGACAGCTCCGAGTGTCCCACAACACTTAACACGTACGACGTCAACTTTTGGTTTATCGACCTTTCACTCAACACTCACCACTCTCAGGCCACCATGCACTGACTCAGGCACGAGATGTTGAACAGAAGAAGAATAAGAAAAAGAAGAAGAAGAAAAAGAAGAAGAAGAAGGTCCTACTTCAATTAAAAACTACAGCATTAAACCTTCTCATCAAAATATTTTGTTATCATTTGACAAACGCTACATTTTGTTCCTTTACAGATAGATAGATAGATAGATAGATAGATAGATAGATAGATAGATTAGATTAGATTAGATTAGATTATATTAGATTAGATTAGATTAGATTAGATTAGATAGATAGATAGATAGATAGATAGATAGATAGATAGATAGATAGATAGATAGATAGATAGATAGATAGATAGATAGATACCCACTGTCGTAGCTCAGCGGTAGAGCGTTCGCCTGGCATACCGATGACCCAAGTTCGATTCCCCTGGTGGGCAAAACGAAAGTGGCCATTTTGGGCTGCATCTTAGCAGTATGATTGCTCTGGTGTTTCCGTTTTTGTTTAGGTCCGCACCCCATCTTCCCTGAGATGTTTATCCGTGTCTGCCATAGCAGATGTACTCTCACTAGAAAAAAAAATTATATGTGTAAAATAGGTGTTAAGATCAGCAGTACATGAAAATAATGTAAGTAGGCTTAATGCGCTCCCTTGTCATCTCCATCTTCCTATACGCTTGCGAAACATGGACCCTCACAGCAGATCTACAACGAAGAATACAAAGCATGGAGATGAGGTGCTGCAGCATTTCCTATACCCAGCACATCACCAACAATGAAATCCGACAGACCATCACACAAGCCATTGGACAACACGAGGACATACTCACAGTGGTGAAGAAACGGAAACTCCGATAGTATAGCCACATCCACAGAATATCAGGCCTTGCAAAGACCATTCTGCGTACCACGGTACAGGGAGACAGAAAATGAGGTGGGAGAACAACATTCGAGAATGGACTGGCTTGACAATGAACGAAGCCATGAGGGTTGCTGAGGACAGTGAAAGAAGGGGTACGCTATGACGGCCTACTTGCGTCAAAACCGAGAGTTACCATTATCACGAGATAATTGAAATTATCACGTGTTCTGTGTAATTTACAGAGATACCGGTAATCCGTAGTGTTAATTAATAATTATCAGTATTTGCCACGCTTTCCTAGCGCCAAAACCTGACAATTACTAATATCATGAGATAATTACAATTATCAAGAGATAATTACAATTATCAAGAGATAATTACAATTATCAAGAGATAATTACAATGATCAAGCGATAATTACAATTATCACTGAAAATTATAAATATCAAGATGAGCATGCGCGGCCCGATGCGCGATGCGCATGCGCGGCAGCGGCACTGTTCCCATCACGCCTGGGGTAATTTGGCCCTAGTAAAGCGTGGCCAAAACTGAAAATTAGTAATTAACACTGTGAGTTACCGGTATCTCTGTGAATTACACAGAACACGTGTTAAATACAATTATCACTGATACATGTAAGTTTTGCAGGTTTTGACGCTAGTAAGCCGCCTAACCAGAATTAAGCATGATCACGTGAAAATTATAATTATCAAGTGAAAATTTTAATTATTATGTGATAATTACAATTTTCAGTTTTGGCGCATTTCCAGGCGGATTGATAGAGCCAAAACTGAAAATTAAACATGATCACACGAACATATTTGTAATTTTCAATGATAATTGTAATTATCTCTTGATAATTGTAATTATCCCATGATATTTGTAATTATCACATGATAATTGTAATTATCAGGTTTTGGCGCTAGTAGGCCGCCATAGTACGCTGGTTAAACGATCATTTGTGGTGCCCCTACGATAGGATAGGGTAGGATATGAATGAAATAAAACTTAGATCTGACGTAAACTTTCCAAAGAGGGCAAGACGAATAGCATCTAATGTTACTATAAGTAATTTCACTAGTAACGTAATTAAAGATACTAGGTTGTTGTTTTTTTTTTTTTTTTTTTTTTTTAAACAATATTGCCTACACCGCTTTGGAAACTGAAGAGAGCAGAACTTCACATAGAATATATAGACTTTTGTCAACTGAAATTAATTGTTTAATGTTGTCAGTCCGAGAGCATCTTGAAGAAAGATATCCAATGCATTTGAAATTGTTTACTCACGGTTCTGTTATAGATTAACAAAATACCTCGCGGGCCAGTTTTGAGCTTCCCCTTATTTAATACTCAACGGAAGGGAATGAACTCGGCAAAATGTTCACACTTCGTTCAGGGAAAAAAAAAAAAATACAAAATGAAGATTTACACCTGTGGTGAAACATACCATCAGATGTTGAAATTTAACACTTTGTGTTTAAAAGGTGTAACGTAAGGTTGGTACAGAAAATGCACCAAACAAAAAATACAAAGACAAGAGTTTCATGTTTTCACAGATGTCTGGATCATAACTCCTTTTTTAGGGCTAATGTTCAGCACAGAGTTCACAAAACAAGCTGTTATTAAAAACACAAGGAATGCTGATCTTAAAGGAAATAAACTTACCAAAATGAAAGTAAAAAATGAGGAAGAAACAGTTTAATAAAAACGTAACTGAAGAAAGTACGTTTCTTTTGACTATCAGTAGGCCTAGAGTCTACCTGTCTTCGTTTAGAAGAAAAGACAAACGAAGAAGACAGGTAGGCTTACTGATTATCAAAAGAAACAAAAAGTAGAAACAAACTGTACAGTGTTAGCAACACTTGGTTTCTTCTTTACGCATTCAGACGTTGACTTAGTAACTATAAACAATGACTAAATGAAAGATCATCTGTCGGTCAGTTCTACGAGTTCTGCTGTTCGTCAAAATTGTCAAAATCAAGGCGATTTGGGGTTACAGCTAAAAGCCAAGTCAACATCAGAAACCTCTCCTTTCGCTATTTCTTCTAGTGTAAAACCCATAAAGTCATTGTCATCGTCGCTTTTACCGATAATCAAACACCCTATCTTCCTCCTCCATCTTTGTGTCACCGAAAATTGGGCCAAAAACTTTCTGGTTTCAAAAAATTACAATGAAAAGACTATCGCCTATTGCACCGTGTAGATCTAGCGAAAAAGTAAACCGAAAACGGAAGTTTTTAACTGGATAAATTTTAAAGCGGTGCGGTGCATTGTGGTTGACCGTTGCTAGACAGTTACGACGCGGTAGAGTAGGCCGCGGGCCTGAATGGGCCTTGCGAGGAAACAAAGGCACTAAATTCGCGAACCTGTACGGGCTTTGCGAGTGGCAAAGGGTTCAGGAGAATGATATCATTAATGTACCGATGGAAATGTAATGCATTTAAAACCAAATACGTTAAACATGTTTTATGTGTATGTAACGGCATTATTTCCCAACAACATATATTTTCGTGCCCCGATATATAAAACAGGTCCACAGCAGACCTACAACGAAGAATACAAAGCATGGAGATAAGGTGCTACAGGAGACTTCTGGGCATTTCCTATACCCTGCACATAACCAACGATGAAGTCCGACAGACAATCACACAAGCCATTAAACAACACGACGACCTGCTCACAGTGGTGAACAAACGGAAACTCTGATGGTATGGCCACATCACCACAGCGTCAGGCCTGGCAAAGACCATCCTGCTAGAAACGGTGCACGGAGCAGAAGAAGAGGGAGACAGAAGAAAAAAAAAAGATGGGAGGACAACATTCGAGAATGGACTGGCTTGACACTGAGCGAAGCCATGAGGGTTGCTGAGGACAGAGACAGATGGAGTACGCTGGTTAAACAATCATCTGTGGTCCCCCGATGACTTTCGAGTTACGGGCAGGATTGGATATTAAAATAGTTTATACCGGTATTGCATTCAAATACTAAAATTGATATTTTTAACAGTCTGCAGCTGATTTATGAACTGTTTAACTCAGTACTAGATAGTCTTTTAGGAACAGTTTTATAGCATTTAATTTGATATGATTTGTTAATAACAAAATTCAAACAGGGTCGTTGTGTTTGCACAATGGACATGTACGTACATGCGTGTATGTAAGTGTATTTTATGGATATGTATATACATGTGTACATGTAAGCGAGATGATAAGTGAGTAAAAGATCGGCTAAAATCACAAATTGTGTATAGACGTAAAATCAAATAAATAAATAATAAACATTACTGCACATGTAATTATGTATGTCTTGCTTGTCTCGAATAGTAAGTAAATCCAAAATCTATTTTTTAGAAAGAAAGAGATTACTCTTATATAGCGCACTTATAAGCTCAGAGAGCTTCTCAAAGCGCTGGCCACTACTATCCAGCAATCACAAAATAGTTTGCTGAACGTAATAGATAACAAGGTTGGCCAAGATGCGCACCGCAACTGGGGAGACACATGCGGACCCCACTGCAACAACGAGACAAATGACAGGGGTCTGAGGCTATTGGAGTTTGCCAGATACAACAATCTGGTACTGGCAAACACGCTTGGTCTCCACAAAAAATCCAGACGATGGACATGGCACAGTCCCGGCGGGGAAAATCACAACCAGATCGACTACATCATGGTCAAGAAACGCTTCAGATCAAGCATCAACATTGGCAGGACACGCACTTTTCCAGGAGCAGACATTGGAAGTGACCACGATCTCGTGATGATGTCTTTCCGGCTCCATTTGAAGAGAGTAAATACAGCAAAGTGCACTAGGCTGAAGTTCGACCTGGACAAACTGCAAGACCCGGAGGTGGCAAAAATATTTCAGGCCACAATTGGAGGGAAATTTGCACCACTGCTTATTTTGGGGGCAGGCGAAGTAGATGTCAACACCATGACCAATACCTTCAACTCAGCTGTAACAGATGCCGCCACTGAGATCCTTGGCAAGCACCGACCAAAGAAGAAGCCGTGGATCACACCTGAACTTTTGGATCTGTGTGATAAACGAAGAGAGTTAAAAAAGAAAAAGAACACCTCACAGGGAGCTGATGTCTACCGAAAAATCAACAATGACATCCGAAAAGGCATGCGCACAGCAAAGGAGAACTGGATAGAAGATCAATGCCAGGAAATAGAGAACAATCTGAACAAGAACAACAGCAAGAAGGCCTACCAGACTGTGAAGCGGCTGACAAGTGTTAAACAGCCCAAAGTCTCCACTATCCAAAGCAAGTCTGGCATTTGCCTTACAGAAGAACAAGAAGTCTTGGACAGATGGACAGAGTACTGCTCTGACCTTTACAACCATACACCAAATGGAGACCCATCAGTTCTAGCATGTCCCGAGAGCAGAGAAGAAGAAGAAATCCTCCCAATTCTCCGGGAAGAAGTTGAGGCAGCAGTGCAATCGCTGAAGAAAGGGAAGTCAGCGGGAGTGGACAACATACCAGCGGAACTGCTACAAGCAGGAGGAGAAGCGATGACTGATGCTCTCACCACTATCTGTAACAAGATCTGGCAGAGTGGGGAATGGCCTACACCATGGACCCAGTCGCTTGTCATCACTCTTCCTAAAAAAGGTAACCTTCAGGAGTGTGAAAACTACCGCACCATCAGCCTCATCAGCCATCCCAGCAAGGTCCTCCTGAAAATAATACTCAACAGGTTGAAACCACAAGCTGAACAAATCATAGCTGAAGAACAAGCAGGATTCATGGCAGGGCGAAGTACCACTGAACAGATTTTCAACCTCAGAATAATCTGTGAGAAATACCTACAGCACCAACAACATCTATATCATGTGTTCATAGACTTCAAGAAGGCATTTGACCGAGTCTGGCATGCAGCTCTATGGGCAACCATGAAAGTGTACAACATCAGCCCTAAAATCATAGAAGTCATCAAAAGCCTGTATGACAAGGCTACCAGTGCAGTCCTCCATAACAGCGTCATCGGGAACTGGTTCAGAACAACAATCGGTGTGCGTCAAGGATGCCTACTCTCTCCAACACTCTTCAACATCTTCCTAGAGCGCATCATGTCAGATGCTCTTGCAGATCACGAAGGCACAGTCAGCATAGGGGGCAGAGCAATCTCCAATCTTCGTTTTGCGGATGATATTGATGGATTGGCTGGAGAGGAACAAGAACTTGAACAGCTTGTACAGAGGCTTGACACCACCTCCAGAGCTTATGGAATGGAAATAAGTGCAGAGAAGACCAAAATGATGACCAACAACACCAATGGCATCAACACGGACATCAAAGTACAAGGCCAATCCCTCAACACAGTGCACAGCTTCAAATATTTAGGAGCCATTGTGTCAGACAATGGGTCTCGACAGGAAGTCCTCTCCAGGATCGCACAAACAACTGCTGCCCTGACAAGGTTGAAGCCCATTTGGAAAGACAGAACCATCAGTCTACATTCCAAAGTAAGACTGCTGCGATCTCTGGTCATCTCCATCTTCCTATATGCTTGCGAAGCATGGACCCTCACAGCAGATCTCCAACGAAGAATACAAAGCATGGAGATGAGGTGCTACAGAAGACTTCTGTGCATTTCCTATACCCAACACATCACCAACGTTGAAGTCCGACAGACCATCACACAAGCCATTGGACAACACGATGACCTGCTCACAGTGGTGAAGAAACGGAAACTCCGATGGTATGGCCACGTCACCAGATCATCAGGCCTTGCAAAGACCATTCTGCAAGGCACAGTGCAAGGAGGTAGAAGAAGGGGGAGACCGAAAAAGAGGTGGGAGGACAACATTCGAGAATGGACTGGTTTGACACTGAGCGAAGCCATGAGGGCTGCTGAGGACAGAGAAAGATGGAGTATGCTGGTTAAGCGATCATCTGTGGTGCCCCTACGACCTTCGGGTTATGGGACAGGATAGGATAGGATAGGATAATAGATAACAATTTCGGCTTGTTCTACGGGAGAAAATGCGCTTGTTGGGTCCCAAACATCCCTTTCTTCATAGGCTAAGCTTGCAAAGAAGCTTGCTTGTTGACGCAGTGCTGGAGTAGTTGAAATGCTGTTGTTGCGGTCATCAGCTGCAAACACGACGTCTTTTGATACTGAAGTTAAAAGACAAAACATGGCTTGGTAAACCACTTCACTGCATAAGAAAGGGGGAAGGGAGAGAAGGAGAAAGTGATGGAGAGAAGGAGGGAGGGGAGAGAGACGGAGAGACATATAGAGAGAGTACTACATTACACTGTATCCATTCACTCGTACACACAGGCACATACATTTATATTCGTATTTATTCCTATACCACAGTGCGACACACTGACAAAGCCACACACACACAGCCACAAACACACAGACAGACACACAGCCACACACTCACACACACACGCACACACACACATTAAGCTGGGTGTTGGTGAGTTGCAGTCAAAAAGAGAATCCCTTTGTCCATTATGCACTACCGGAAATTATCAGTAACACCATCCGGAGTAGTCATGTCGTTCACTCACTGCGCGTGCGTCACTTGTTTTTCGCAGAAAAGGATATGAAGGGTGGAGGGGGGAAGGGGTGGGGGAAGCAGGAATGGTAGGAGGAGGTGATGCATAATACAAAACTGATTTAAGTTACCTTTCTAGTGCATTATGACGCATTAAAATTAATTATTTATTACGTAAGAGGACAGACTGGCATTTATAGACGAAAAGCGTACGTCATTATAATTCCTTTCTCGTTCTGGACAGCTCACGTCTGCCTTCTCGACTCTGTGCACTAGGAAATACGATTTACAAGCTTTTATCATTGGGGTCGGTGGATGAGTGGGTGGGATGGTGGGAGACAGACAGACAGAGAGCGAGACAGAGAGAGAGAGAGAGAGAGAGAGAGAGAGAGAGAGGGGGGGGGGAGGGGGAGATTGAAATAATGTTTATGATGCGTGTGATGTGTTTAAAATTTGATTCTGCGCCTGCTGTAAATCTTCTTGGGATGGGTGGGTGGGAGGGGAGGGGGGGAAGTAACATTGTATTTTATTGTACTGTTTTGTATCGTATTGTATTGTATTGTACTGTTTTGTATCGTGTTGTATTGTAATTTATTGTAAATGAGTTGACGTAATGTAGAACTAACACTTAACATGAAATTAGAAACCAAACAAATAAACACACACACACACACACACACACACACACACCCACCCACACACACACACACACACACACACACACACACACACACACACACGAAACAGTAAATCTCGTAGTACATATAGTGTGCTACTTAGAGAGAAAGCGAGAGAGAGAGAGAGAGAGAGAGAGAGAGAGAGAGAGAGAGAGAGAGAGAGAAGACGGTGTGTGGGGGTGGGTGAGAGGAAGAGTGAGAGATGACATAAAATAAAAGCTACTTTATTAAAGCGTTTTGGTGGGGTGGGGTGGGGTGAGGGGTTGATTGCGACCGTGAGAGTTGAGAGAAAAGGGGACGTTATATGTTTTATAAGGTGAATGAAATGTACTGTACAAGACTAGGTCAGTGAGTCAGGCAGGAAATCACTCATACATCTGTCTGGCATTAACCTTTCTTTGCCACTCTCCTTCCTCCCTACCAACACCCATCCCCTACCACCATCACCACACAATAAGGGCATTTCCCCCTTCTCTTTACCTCTCCTCCCTACACTTTTGGAGAGAGATTGACTGACCTTTTTATTCCCGCCGCGCCCTGTACCGGAAATGCCGGCCGACGGATGAACAGATGCAACTCAGTGGGGAGGGTGGGGGGAAGAGAGAGAGAAAAAAAAGAGAGAGAGACTTTTATTTCATACATCATCAAACAATATTACATAGGCTTCTAGCCCGGATTGGTGTGGAGGTTTGAGGAGGGGGGGGGGGGGCGTATAGCCAAAAAATGGGGAGTGGGGGTGAAGGGGATTTTTTAAAAGCTTTAATTGGTAAACAAGAACGGCATAACAGTATACAAAAATATTTTGCCAAAATCTCTTATCTCTCAGAAAGAAAACAAGCTCTTCTCGTAAATGATATTAAATCTACCGCACAACCGCTCGAGTTTGGAGTTCCTCAAGGCTCTGTGCTTGGCCCTGTTCTGTTCATACTGTACACTTCTCCTCTCTCACGTCTCATTAACTCACACTCTGTCCGCCACGAAATGTATGCTGATAACACCCAACTTAATCACTCTGACTCTCCTTCTAACAACAATCATTTAGTTCGGACCCTTCAAGATTGCGTTACTGAGGTAAAATCGTGGATGTCAAACAACCGCCTCAAGCTAAAATGATAACAAAACTGAGGCTTTCCGTGTTTCTCCGTCATCTGCAGACCCCTCTTCTCTTCCCTCAACTATCACTGTTGGAACTACTTCTATTCCTTTTTCTGACACTGTTCGCGACCTTGGGTTTTTTCTCGACCATGCAGCAACACATTGCAAAAACTTGTCAGATTGCATACATTGAACTTAGACGCATAAGCTCCATTCGACAGTATCTCACACAAGAAGAACAAAAACACTAGTTAGCGCATGCATTCTGTCTAGATTGGATTATTGTAATTCACTCCTCGTGGGTTGCACATAAAAAGTCCTTAGACCTCTTCAGCAAGTCCAAAACTCTGCAGCTAAACTCATCTTCAAAGCACGCAAATCACAACATTGCACACCTCTCTTTCAAGAACTACACTGGCTCCCAGTTGAACAACGAATTAAATATAAAACCTCATGTCTTTGCTACCACATCTCTGGAACTGCTCCTAGCTATCTTGCGAACTTTTGACTGTCTATGTTACTTCTCGCTCTCTCCGCTCGTCTGCAGATAAAAGGATGTTCCGTGTACCAGAAAACCACAGGGTAAGACACGGTGGTCGAGCCTTCAGTTTCTTCTCCGTTCAGACCTGGAACTCGCTACCTCGGTCCGTCCGTCACAGTGCTTTACTAGCGTCTTTTAAAATCAACTTGAAGACGCATCTTTTTAGAAAGGCCTTTTCTTAGGTGCCCCGAGTGAGTGTTTTTGGGTGTTGGGATGTGTATGTGGTTGCGTGTTATTGACCAATGTAGGCTACGCATGTTGTGTTTACATTTGTTTGTGTAAAGCGCTTTGTGATTTTGGAAAGCGCTGTATAAATTGCCTGTTATTATTATTATTTTAAAAAAAATTAACATATTGATATTAAGTTGTTACAGTTAACATAGGAGCAAAAGTTAACCTAGGAGCTAATTGAGAAAAAATACGTAAATAAACAAATCGATAATATTTAAAAAGAGTAACAGACACCAGTAAAAAATATTCCAAAAAAGAATAACACATATGTCTTAATCAAGAAGTTAGAACATACGAGTTAAAAATAAAAGCAAAAACGAACTGTGCGTCACTATTGAAAAAATTAAAAAAAATTATACCTATAAAACGGTTTAAATCAGACAACCTGCGCTTGGATTTAGCTTTCATTAGTTGATTTAACTTATAGGCATTCTGGTGGTTCCTGAAGAACTGAGGTACTAAAGAAAGTCTGTCAACAATCAATACAGGATTTGTACATCTAAACAGATAATGAAACTCATCACCTAGTTCGTCCAAATGACAGAGTACAAAGTCTGTCTTATCTCTGCATATTCAAATATCTTAGTGATTGAATTAGTAGTTTGTGAGAGCTGAACCTTAATTTCAATACGTTTCTTCTCGATTATTATTATTATTATTATTATTATTATTATTATTATTATTATTATTATTATTATTATTATGATCGAATACATTCTGATGCCATATATGCAAGAACTGGTCTCTCAAGCATTGTTTGACCTAGGTCTTAAAACAAATCAAAGAGTGTAAATTTACAGCCTCGTAACCATATCAAAGACAGACCAAAATCGTCTAACAGAGAACGAACAGTACTTAATCAGGACAGTTTATAAACAGAATGAATAAAATAAATAAATAAATACGAACACAATCTAAACATAAGAACTGACATTTTACCGGAATTATTGCAACAATCAATACACAGTTTATACCAGAAACAGAGTAACCTGCATTTAGCATCTAAAGAAATAGGAAAACGGCCAACTTGACCCAAAAACCATAAAGGTCGGCGTACTAGTTCTAACATTAAGAATCAATTTCAAAATTTGTAGTTGTAAATCTATCACATATTGTCATATTTTCATGGGCCCGTTCTTCGCAGTTCAATAAAATCGAGAGAGAGAAAGAGAGAGAGACAGAGAGAGAGAGAGAGAGAGAGAGAGACAGAGAGAGAGAGAGAGAGAGAGAGAGAGAGAGAGAGACGAAGGGAGAGAGAGGAAAAGGGAAGAAAGAAGTGACACGCACAGATTGAGAAAGGAGGGATTAGTGGTGAAAGAGAGACGATGGCAGAGAGAGGAAATGGGACAGACCAACAGACAGACAGAGAGCGAGGGAGACAGAGACTTCCACCCCACCCTCCGCCCTGTAGACACCCAAACCCACATGCTGAATCGCAGAACATTCGCAAGCACACCCAACACTTCCTCCCGATACAGAAACGAAGGGATTCGAAACTGTGGAAAAGGGAAGTCGGATGGGAGGACAGAAAGGGTAAAGAATAGAAACAGAATAATAATAATAATAATAATAATAATAATAATAATAATAATAATAATAATAATAATAATAATGGATGCTGGATGCAAGACTAATAAATAAACCTGCAAAACACAGAGTAAACTTAAGCAAAAAAAAAGAAAGATAATAAAACCCTAACAGTCACAACACAAAAACCAAAAACGACGTACGGTTATACCAGCAAAAAACAAAGCGCGCGACTATACATTAAGACTGTCTGAAATATCTTCTTGTCTTTGTTTTGTTTACTTAAACGGAAACTATAAATAGCGAAGAAAAAAAATGAAATAAACTAATTTTTAATGTATTCTTCCGCCTTCCGAACTATTTATCATCGTGGCCTGTCACTTCAATTTACAAGTGACATCTAGTCAGTGGTGATTCGCATTCCTTATTTTGTGGAGTCGCACACTTCTTCGTCACAGTGACTTTTGGCTTGGCTTATATAACAGCTAGCTAGCCGCATTAGCCTGGATTTGTTTAGCTTTTGATTGAATAAAAAGCATACCCTCTAAAAGGCGAAGAAGATCAACGCGATCGGCCTCACAAGTAGCCGCGTTTAAACTCTCCGCAAAACACACGTGCGTTTTATTTCTCTTCAGCATTCTTCCACGGAATTTTTGAAAGCATTGTTCATCGTTGAGAACATTAAGAGATAAGAGGGGGTGACAGAGAGAAGAGGAAGACGAAGAAGGAAAGAGTAAGGAGGAGGGGAAGGAGGAAGACTAAGAAGAAGAAGAAGAAGAAGAAGAAGAAGAAGAAGAAACAACAACAACAACAACAACAACAACAACAACAACAACAACAACAACAAGGACTAGAAGAACACGAAGAAGTATCAAACAGCTGCAGCAGAAGCAGAAAAAGATCTTTGAATCTTTTCATTTTAGGCGTATCTTCCTTGTTATGTAAACAAACAATTGTGCTTACTATACACAATTTTGCTGCCGTGCTATAATTAACCTTAATGCTATTAATAGGAGTTTATCGAAATATTTATTAAAACCGTACCGTAGAAAAAAAAAGTTATTTGGAGACTAAAGATGTTTTTGTTTTTTTCATTCGTCTTTTTTTATTGGCGAATGGTGTCTTTTTTTACCCCTGGTGTGGCAACCCAAAAGATTCGTAAGCTGAAACGTATGATCTTGGGGCCCAAACGATCAAGAATACCGTTAGCCGCTTCCGTGCTAACGACAGTACAGGTTTATATGTAATTATGTATGCAGCTTTTGTAGTTGTATAAACTTTCAATCTGACCCACAAACCACCCACCCCCGACCTCCCATACCCCTCCACACACTCATCATCCTGTACACACATCCACTCTTCCCATTGACGTTATTACCATCACGAGTGTTCTTACTGTGAATATGGACACAACATATTAATAGAATAAAGGTAAACGAACGGTCATTCAACCGCCGACAAACCATTATGATAAGAGATTGCAACAGCAATAACAATTGAACCAGGATTCCGACGAAGACTATGTTGGTCATTACGACAAGGATAGTACTTACTGCACATGGCTTCGGAAATGGGACAACCGAACACGAAGTCACAAAACCAGCAACACACACACACGCACACACACACACACACACACACACACTCACACACACACATACTTGCGGAGACACCGTTATTTGGACTTTCCTCTATCGCCACATACGTTCTGTGGACAATGGGTCGTGCTACGACCCCGTTTTTAAGTACTTTAAAGTGTTCTAACCCTAACCCTAACCCTAACCCTAACACTAGCCCTAACCCTAGCCCTAACCCTAACCCTTACCCTAACCCTAACCCTCACGGATCATTAAGTGGACGTCCCAACAAGGAGGTCTGTCCAAAGAACGTATGCAAACTTGCACTAATTTGTCCCAATAACGCCGTGTAAACATCCTCACACGCACACACTCACCAACACAAACATATTTCAAGAACTTTATTACATCCAAAACCGTTAATAACTTTTAACAGCTTTGTAGTAAACTCAGCGCAGTTAGTCAATGACGCCACCCCAACCCTGAATTTTCTCTTCTCTCGGACCCTTCTAGAGCCCCTCATGACACTGGTTGATTTGTACCGAGCCAGACTTATCACCTCTCCTCTCCATGGCCGCTTTGTACCTCCCAAAGTTCTAAACAGATTCTAACCGGTATCACAAAGCTGGGTGGATTGGGTCCGGATATGCCGCGCGCTTGTTTCAATCTTTTAATTTTGTTTTTTCAATACTTTTTTTGTGTGGTCGTTTAGTGGTTGCTTTCCAAAGAATTGTCACCCGTATCTTGATAATAATGGTATTGGATGCAGTCAATCTAAACATTTCAAAAATAATTTAAAAAAAAAGATTTCCTTTCTGTCTTCTATTAGCGATCTCCCTGCCTTTACATCCCATGTTTGAGTGATAGATGTGTGTTTGTTGTGTGTGTGAGAGTGTGTGTAACATGTGAGCGTGTATGTTGGTACAGATCGCCGCGCTTTGTGCCTGATTAGTAATTTGGGGAAAAGCGCGTATGTAGCATCCATTATTATTATTATTATTATTATTATTATTATTATTATTATTATTATTATTATTATTATTATTATTATTATTATTATTATTATTATTATTATTATTATTAATCTATTATTATTATTATTATTATTATTATTATTATTATTATTATTATTATTACTACTACTACTACTACTACTACTACTACTACTACTACTACTACTACTACTACCACCACCACCACCACCACCTCCACTACTACTACCACTACTACTACTACGGCACTCCCCACGTTGCTTAACGTGGAAATTAGCTAGCGTGTGGGCCCCAAACCACTACTTTGCTGTGTCACCCACAATCATATTCATACTCTTACAATATCGCACGTTCTCCAGTAGTTGCTGTTCTTATATAACCTTTTTTCAGCTCAAGAGCTGCTCATGGCGATGACTAACACTATTTCCCTCACCCCCGCTTCCACGTACGAGCGCATGAAAATTGTCTACTTAGGCATCCATACAATGTAAATGAAATGTGGCAGGGTGTGATACAGTGCATATTGTTTAATTTATAAACACCCTCCCCCCTATTATCTCCCCTTTCCCCTCATCCCGCAAGATTCTAGTGACCAGGTACACAACCTTAACAGTCTGTTGTTGTTGTATTGATCCCAGCAGTGAAACTGTGGCTTCGTCGTTTTGGGCTGCTGCATGCATTATTCATGTGGTAGCTTATGTGTTGTGGGTTGGGATGAGAGGTGTAGTAGAGGGGAGTGGTGATGTGTGTGTGCGTGCGTGTGTGGGTGCTTTTGGGGGAACTGGTATGTGGGTGTACATTGTGTGGGTGTGTGAGCGCGGGCGGTAAGTGTGTGTGTGTGTGTGTGTGTGTTCATTTAGCTGTCTGTGAGTCCTTTTGACCTTTAACTTCTTCGTTCTTTCAAATAAATCTTTCATAACTGAATGTTGACATTTAGAAACCATCAGATGAGTGTGTTGTGGTTGTTGTTGTGTCTCTGTGTTCTCACGTACCTGTCTCCTGATTATTTGTCAAGCCCTCTCTATCAAATCACGTTGTCATTAATGTAAATTGGGCAGCGAGGTGAAGACTGTTTTTGCTCGGTCGGACAAGCTGATGCTTTGAAAAGAAACAGTATTTAAACTTTGATTTAGCTTTCTTTGTTGTTGTTTTTACATAGCGTTGCCTTGTCTGTGATTTATTATATTTATAAAGAAACGTATTGTGATAAATCAAGTGAGTATGTGTGTGTGTGTGTGTGTGTGTGTGACGTGTGTGTGTTGTGTTGTGATTGTTTGTGCAGTGTATAGGTGTTAAAGTGGTGTCTTTTTGTCCGTATTCCATTATTATGTGATGTTATGTACATAATGGTCGTCGTTGTTACAGATGGAGGAAGAGTTGGCCTTTCTACGTCAGGAGCTGCTGGACAAAGGCCAGGCTATACAGCGACTGCAGACCACGCTGTACGAGCAGCAAGCGCGCGCCAACGTCGCTGTCGTCACTTTACGCACGCAGATCCGTCACAAAGACCAGCAGTTACGTTATCAGCGTGAAGAGCACGACCAAAGAATGTCGGCCCTGCTGTCCCATCTCCTTTACCTTGAGGGCCAGGTGAGTGAGTTAGTGAGTGAGAGAGAGAGAGAGAGAGAGAGGCAGAGGCAGAGGCAGGGGCAGGGGCAGGCAGGCAGGCAGGCAGGCAGGCAGGCAGGCAAACAAATAGACTGATTGACTCTGTGTGTGTGTGTGTGTGTGTGTGTGTGTGTGTGTGTGTGTGTGTGTGTGTGTGTGCGTTCATGAGGGGATTAAAGTGATATATAATTATATGAGAGACAGAGAGACAAAAAGGCACAGGCACAGAGAAATAGACTGATTGACTGTGTGTGTGTGTGTCTGTGTCTGTGTGTGTGAGGGGATTAAAGAGATATATAATTATATGAGAGACAGACAGACAAACACATGCACAGACAAATACAGACTGACTGGGTGTGTTTGCGTTCATGGGGTGATTAAAGTATTATATAATTATATGTAAAGGAAGACGAGTGATACATTTTGAAGGCTTGGTTATGGAGGGGCTCACCAATGCATCGTTTACCTACATAAGGTTGGTGTCAGGTAGTAGATAAGATAGATAAGGTAAGACAAGACAACCTTATTATCTCTTTTAAGAAAGTACTTTTTGGTATACAAACAGACAACACAAATATACATCACTATAACAATAACAAAGTAATAATAATAGTAGACGAAAGAAAGTGCAGATTTTGTGGCGGGCGTGAATAAAGTTAATACAAGTGATGACGCCTGTGCTGTGTTGCAGATGCGGCAGGAGCAGAAGCATGTGCTGACCACGTTACAGCACAGGGAAGAGGCGCTGGCGGAGAAGGACGACGTCATCCGACGCCAGAAGTCGGCGATTGAAGACTTGGTATCTCGCAACGACAAGCTGCTGACGGCGCTGAAGGAGACGTACGGCTACAGCCCAAACGGTTTGCTGGCGCCTCTCACCTCCTCGCCCTCTGGCGGCAGCGGCGTCGTCCCAGCCAGCCCGCAGGTCGTGCTCCGCAACAAGGACAAAGGACAGAGCACTAAGGACAAGGACAAAGACAAGGACAAAGGACTGGGTAAAGTGAGGTTCGGGTCGGTGAAAGAAAAGCTGCGGCGTCACAAGAGCAGTCTGGAATTGCACCGGCCTGCGTCGCTGGAAACGTTGCTGGAAGGCACTTTGCGCTACGGCAGTCAGGAGAACCTGGCCACGGTCCGGAACGTCGTCGCCGCTAGGGCCGCCGACGCACCCCCAGGTCGCCTGGCGGGGAGGAACGGAGAGGGAGTGAGCAGCGACGAGCTGAAGAAGACGCGATTGCAGGAGCGCAAAGAGCGGTGTCGCAGCCTGGTGGACTACCCCTACCGCCTCAACGACCTGCCTGAAGTGTCCAGCGAGGTGGAGAAAGACCACGGGCACGCTGACGACGGCTTTGCCTCCTTCACCTCCTCCAGAAACAGCGACCCCACCTTTTCCTCTCCCTCCCTCCTAGACCGATCCCCCGCCTCCTCCCCCGCCTCCCCACATCACCTGACGTCACCCCAGGCCCGCGACAGCATGTACAGTGACGAAGACGAGGCTTTCTCCAGTGGCGAGACCAATGACCACAGAGACACCCCACCAAAGGTCAGTGGGATGGCAACGCCACAGTACAATGCTATGTTACAATTACGAAGCAACGCACTACATTACAAACAAGTACCACACACCGCTGCAATGTCACTGTTACTATAGCTTTCTTGTTTGAAGCTCGTTTAGAGGATTGACCAGGATTGGTTGATTAGGTGCTTCGGGACCGAACAGTGAATCGGTTGTTTGGGGATTATTGGGTGGGAAATAGATCTGTTTGTGGGTTGGTGACAAGATGGGTTGGTGGGTAGGTAGGCAGTAGTTAGGCTGGTTGGAGGGTATGTAGGCAGTAGTTAGGCTGGTTGGTGGGTAGGTAGGCAGTAGTTAGGCTGGTTGGAGGGTATGTAGGCAGTAGTTAGGCTGATTGGTGGGTATGTAGGCAGTAGTTAGGCTGGTTGGAGGGTATGTAGGCAGTAGTTAGGCTGATTGGTGGGTATGTAGGCAGTAGTTAGGCTGGTTGGAGGGTATGTAGGCAGTAGTTAGGCTGATTGGTTGGTAGGTAGGCAGTAGTTAGGCTGGTTGGTGGGTATGTAGGCAGTAGTTAGGCTGATTGGTGGGTAGGTAGGCAGTAGTTAGGCTGGTTGGTGGGTAGGTAGGCAGTAGTTAGACTGGTTGGTGGTTTAGTGCATTTTACCAGTATCTTAGCACCATCGTGTTGTAGCCACGTGTACTAACGGTCCTTGTTGTGTTCTGACAGGCCAGAGCGTACGGAGAGCTGACCAAAGCGTCCTCCGTGCCGCAGTCACTGGCCTCCGCCTCCCAGCTCAATGGCCGCGAGTCCCCTTCGGCCAGCGGCGGAGCGACCAAGGAGCGACCTCACTCGTTGACGGGCGCGGAGCTGAGCCTGAACATCGACAGGATTACCATGCAGCCCAAGGTGTCCATGAACCCCTCGCCCACGGACCAGGCCCCGCCAGGCGGGTCCGAGTCCAACCCATTCAAGAGCTTCAAGAACGTCTTCAAGCGGCGCAACAGCAAGCAGCGCAGCAAGAAACGACCCGTGTCTTTAGGCCAAGCCAGCAACGAGAAATACCACGACCAGTTGCAAGAGGTCTTCAAGAAGTACGATCTACACTGATACTGACGGTGACTTATAATCAGTGACTGGGAGACTGCATATGACTGTAACACTGACTGACAGTGACACTGACTCTATGTGACACAGACTACGACACTTGCATAGACACCGACTATGGCACGACTGGAACACTGACATCACAGTGACGCTGACTCTATTACAATGACACGGACACTGACATTAACAGCGACGTAGATTGTGACGTTAGCGCTGCGTTATGGCAATTATTGTGACGCGACGCAGACTATGACGTTACATTTGAATATATGACACTGATTGTGACGTGACGTGTCACACTGTGTATGCGCCGAGTTCTGTATATCCACGTCGCAAGTCATGAGTGGAAGTCACAACTGTCCTAACAATAAATTGATTGATTGATTGATTTATTGTTGCTTTAGGTCCAGCGGACTCTTCCGAGCCAAATCAGGACCGGACAACCCCCGATCCGCATAAAAGATCTGCTGAAACAACCCCAGTGGGAAAATTGAATGCCCTCCACCGGCCAGTCACTTTACAATAAAGACATCCCACGCGGGGGACGGCTGAGGGTTGACCTCAACTACGCGAACACCCCGGTTACAAAAACAAAATAGAATACAAACATCATTATAAATCATCAACCAAACACATACATATAAAATGCCTATAGTGCTAAATAGTACATTCATAGGAAGCCCTAGTGACCACCCGGCAGAAAGCGTCCAACACTCCCAAGCTGATCCAACAGACCTCATACACAAACAAGGAGTCTTGTCCAGGAAGAGTTTTCAAGAAAAAAGGTAGGTCATTGATCTAGCGAAGAAGAAGATAGTATAGCAGAGTGAAGGACAGAGCAGGAATAGGAAAGAGTAAATGAGGAAGACAGCGACAGTGGGAATTTAAAGCACTAAATTTCCATAAAGTGGGGATACTATTTGTGTCTGGTCTACGTTGTACACATGGGATATATCTATGTACAGATTGGGACATCAATCCATCTGCCATACGTGGGTGTATGTGTGCATGTGTGTGTGTGTGTGGGGGGGGTGTGTGTGTGTGTGTGGGTGTGTGTGTGTGAGGCGAATGTTGAAGAGCGATCAACAGCTTCGATTACACAGGAATAAGATTTCGCCAATGGCCACACTTGTGTTTTACAATAGATGCATAAGCCTTTGTGTAGGAAGCTGTGTATACGAGCGGACGCTGCAGCGTTTGAGTGTATACTATTTATTTTACAGTGGTTGTGTAAAATTAGTACCAATATTGACCTTTACATTTTGAGTGAACGCATTTCTCTAACACTATACTGAAACAGCACCTCTCTTCTGTTTTTCACGACCACACATTCAACATAAAAATTTAACCGCCACTTTTGGAGTGTATATTAAATTCATTTTACATGGTGAACGCGCCAACAATAGCTCCAGGGCCCGGAGTACGTCTTGTTGGAACGGAGGTGTGCGCTGTACAGATGAATTGGATTGGATTCTTGACACGTAAAAATTGTGTGTATAGCTGCAAAATTCTCTTTGGCACCAATTCTGTGACAAATTACTCCACTGTGCAGCGCTCATTTTTCTACAGAATGGTTCCATTTATCTGTGTGTGTTTATTACCAGAAAATTAATTTTGTGGGTTACGAACCTGGACGTCAGTGTTATATTGTCTTAGCGTATATATTTATTATAATAATCTATCTGTGTGTTATATTATTTAACATAAACTCCGATGGCATGGCCACGTCACCTGAGCATCAGGCCTTGCAAAGACCACCCCGCAGGGCACGGTGCAAGGAGGCAGAAGAATAGAGAGACAGAAAAAAAGAGGGGGGTGGCCGGACAACATTCGAGAATGTACTAGCTTGACACTGAGCGAAGTCATGATGGTTGCTGAGGTCAGAGAAAGATGGAGTACGCTGGTTAAGCGATCATCTGTGTTGCCCCAACGACTTTGGAGTTACGGGATAGGATAGGATGTATTTGCCTGAAAGTAGTAGTTGGGTGATACAGTTTTGTAGGGGTTTGGACACATGCTAGCCATGTTTCATGTTAAGCACAGTCGTGAAGGGTTAATACTTGGATGGGTAACAATGCTTGAAAGGCCACCACCAAACAACACAAAAAAGTGAAACCAAGCGATCGACACCCCCCAGTCCTCCCAGCTGTGATTGAGTACCTGGCTTTGTTTAGAACTAAGGAAGGTAAATCAGCAAAGGAGAGGGGTTAAGCACCGCCCTTATTAAGCTGTCCTAGAGAAAAGGGAGGCCCCAAAATGCTTCTCTTTACAATGACCGGTAGATTACGTGGACACTTTTTACCTTGTTTTTGTGTTTGTTTAGTTTTTTTGGTTGCAGTGTTGTTAATTATAGTGTTCTGCTTTATTCCACATGGTATAATCGCAGATTTGTGTTTGAGAGTGAAAACGACTGTATAACCCCCAAGAACTAGTGTGCTTTGCTTTGGTTTCCTGTTTAAATATAATATGATGTAATATAATAATACAATTGATTGATTGATTGAATTGGTATTGTTTGGTTGCTTGGATAATGATGCAATTTGTTATTGATTGATTTAGGTTTATTTATTTACCGATCGATTTATCACGCACAGTACTTCAATGTCATTTCCAAACTGTACGACCATTTTGTGTTGTTTTTGTTGGAATCGGTGTTCTTAGTGGCCTAGATGTGTTCTAAATACGTAACCATGACGTAACTTTAGATACCATTTTATTTAGGTCTACAGTGCATTCTAGAAGATGTTGTTGTTATTTTACAGAGAGTTTCTGGCTAGAAAATTTATTTTCTGGAAACTGATATACCATGTAATGGAAATACATTTAAGCAGATTACTTGATGGCTGCTGCTTTCTATTCTTCACCACTTTAGTAACAGTGGAAAACTAAGCCACCATCTTATCATGTGTGCTTTCAGTTTTAGTTATTACTAATCGCTTTCATGATGATGATGATGATGATGATGATGATGATGATGATGATGATGATGATGATATAGCGCAGGTCTCCACAAATTCGCATAGTTATACTACTTTCTACTTTAGTACATTGTAAAAATAAAAAAAATCGCTTTATGGAAGAGAGCTGTCTGCTATTTTAAAATTCTCCAAACCATTTTACAGGGTACAATTATATACGATATGCAGTTACATTATCCTGTGTTGTGATGGACGGCAAGACGAGGTTGTGTTAACTTAATGCTATCCTGAGCACTCCATTGCCTATCCTCCCCCACCTTCTTCTCCACTTCCTCCCCTCTTCCTTCCCTGTTACCCCTCCTCTCCCTTCCCGCCCCCCCTCCCCCTCCTAACCGTCGTGCCTACCAATTAATTCCCTCCAAATCCCGCTGCTTGCGTGTGATGATGAAATAATGGGGTGCATTTTTGGCACACACATTTTTTAAAAGTTTTTTTTCTTTAGTGTGATTTCTGACTGTCAGCCGTCGTTAGACTGCGAGATCCAGACAAGTAAATCATCCTATAACAAAAGGACAAAGAAAGTCATGAGCTCCGAGAATGGCGGTTAGAGTTTGGCTTAAACAAATATTTTATTTTTTAACGAGACCAGCAATCAAAACATGGCAGACGTAAAAGGGCGCACGCTTAAATAAGTGCAGCCTTTTGATTTATAGTTAGATCCTGTATCGATCAGCGCCTTGAGCTGGAAAAAACCTCTATGCAAGAACAACACATTGTCTAAATTTGCGTCGCTAGACTTGTTTTGATTTGTCGTCACACCAAGGATTTTGTTGACCAACACTGCCGCTCTTGGAAACCATTTTTGCCTGAAAGTGAAAGATCCATAGGAGAAGCGGAAAAGAAGAAGCTGAAGAAGAAGATGAAGATGAAACATCACCACCACCACAACTCCACCTCACTCCCACCCCCACCCTCATCTCCTCTAATGCACCTCATCCCACTGTCAGCGCCTGACTACTACTGTCTCCATGGTACCGATAGTGGTTGTGTGTGTTTCAAACAGCTTTTATGTTGTTGTTGTTGTTGTTGTTGTTGTTGTTGTTGTTGTTGCTTTGAAGTTTGATAATTTCCACTGTTGCTTGAGTTTTTTTCTCTCAATTTCAATCACTACAATGACTCTAACACACACACATACACTAACACACACACATACACACACACACTCAACCCCGTGGGGATGCCGGGGGCTTCAGTCTTTATTGTAAAATGGCCGGCTGGTGGAGTGTCTTCAGTGTTACCACTAGGGTTGCTTCGGCAGATCTTTTATGCGGATCGGGGATGAGTCCTCTTTCAGCGAAGTTGTGGTCTTGATTTTGTGGTCCTGATTGGGTGATTCATTCGGCTCTTTGCAGTCCGTTGCGATGCCGGGGGTTTCAGTATAAATAGTATCCCCACTTTCTGGAAATTTAGATCGTCCCCTATACGCTTGTGTGTCCGGGGACGTTAATCTATTTAACTAACTAACTAACTGGAAATTTAGTGTTTTGAATTATAAATTCCAATGTTCTATCAATTAACTATACGATCTACTTCTTCGCTAGAACAGTCACCTACCTGTTTTCTTGAAAACTCTTCTGGGACAAAACTCTTCATTTGTGCGTGAGGTCTGTTGGATCAGCTTGGAAATATTGGACTCTTTCTGCCAAACTGTCACTGTACTGGGGCTTCATATGATGTTATTATTTGGCAATGTAGGCATTTTATATGTATGTGTTTTGTTGATATTTTATAATGATGTTTGTATTCTATTTTGTTTTTGTTAACAGGGGTTCGATAAATTAGAGTACAGCCTCAGCGTTCCCTGCGTGGGTTGTCTTTATTGTAAAGTGACCGGCTGGTGGAGTGCCTTCAGTGTTGCCACTAGGATTGTTTTGGCAAATCTTTTATGTGGATCAGGGATGAGTCCTCTTTCAGCGAAGTGGTGGTCTTGATTTTGTGGTCCCGATTCGGCTCTTTGCAGTCCGCTGGGATGCCGGTGATTCAGTATAAATAGTATCCCCACTTTCTGAAAATTTAGTGTTTTCAATTCCCACTGTCGCTGTCTTTATCATTTGTTCTTTCTCATTCCTACTCTGTTCTATCAATCTACTATACTATCTACTTCTTTGCTAGACCAGTCACCTAACTTTTTTCATAAAAACTCTTCTGGGACAAAACTCCTCATTTGTGTGTGAGGTCTGTTGTATCAGCTTGGGAATATTGAACGCTTTCTGCCCACTGTATTGGGTCTTCCTATGATTGTTATTATTTGGCAATGTAGGAATTTTATATGTGTTTTGTTGATATTTTAGAATGATGTTTGTATTCTATTTTGTTTTTGTTAACGGGGGTTCGATAAATTCGAGTACAGCCTCAGCGTTCTCTGCGTGGGATGTCTTTATTGTAAAGTCTG
>CM072527.1:7248871-7258871 GCA_036898135.1 Oncomelania hupensis
CATAATCTCTCCCTCACTCGTTCCCGTCTCTCGCTATTTCCGTTGCACCAAATAGAATTTGAAAGCGGAGATGGATCCTTAACAAAGTCAAAGTCAAAAGCGCTTTATTCCATAAAACCCCATGGGGCAAGTGGATACAAGAAATAAGAATAAAAATAAACATAGACTAACCATGAAAATCATAAAATACAATATAAAATACACTTGTACATATATTACAAAAATAAAAGTTAATCTTTCACACTCGCGTTCTAAGACACATAATAAACATTTACAAAATACACATTCATTATTATCACCCAACACAAGCATACTACATAAAACTGATGTGCACACAATCTGATCACAAATCGCACGCACTCTCTCGCAAGATTGGGTGATAAAGAAGGGGAGAAGGGGGGGGGGGGGGGAGGTACAAACTAGTATTGAGTACTTAAATTGTAATTATTGAAAAAAAATCACTATTATTACTATCATACAAAACATTCTATTACGTTCTGAAGCAATCCATTATTATTTTAATAAACCTAGCCAGTTTCAGCAGAATAGTTTTATTTTTCGTTGAAAATAAATTAGAAAATTTAATAGCATTGGGTCGCCTATAGAAAAAACCTTTTAAGCAGCTCTTTTCGATCATCGTCGAAATGTGGACATATAAAAATAAAATGAAATTCATCTCCTAACTCATTAAAAGTACATTTATTACAGATTCTGTCTCATCTCTGGATTCCAAGAAACCTGTTACGTTGAAACGAACGAAAGTGTGTCTAAAGCGCGCACGATAGATCTAATCGTTTCGTTTTGCAAAGTATTCAATAATGGAGTTTATTTACCTTTGATTTGAGTTGGCACTGTTGTTAGGAGAGGCTTTGTATAACGTTGATAATTTGCGTTAGTCGATATTATTTGAGAATCTTCTGGATATGCGTGTTTACTCTTGATAGAATTTTCCCGATGGATATCGAAGGTCGTGAATGTTCCCGGAAGTAGAGAAAATGTGAATGACGTAAGTCAGTGATGACGATCTTTAGTTCGATTGGTGGCAGTGCGTCATTTCTACCACGTACCAATTTTGAAGCTAGTTCAGCCAGGCTAGCTATAAATAGCTTTGCCAGTGCTCTTCTTTCCTATCCTTTCACTGAAAGGGAGGGTGTAGGCAAGCTATAAATAGCCCGCAGCCAGCAAAATGTGGGATAACCTAAGAGTGCTGCTCACATAGGCATTGAGCTGCTGTGGTAGAGAGAGTAAAGTTGTTGATAGTGATTTGGAAAGTTGCTGTGAAAGTTGTTGAGTTGAATTGAGAATTGTATGCAGTTGTTGATGTATGCTGAATAAAAGTGGAAAACTTCATACGTCGACTTTGTGACTTGTATGCTGTTTGGACGGGCTGTGTGAATAAACGAATCTGAGTTACACAACTATCAGGAATTCAAGCATCGGGGCTGAATCAGATACTGATAGAAAACACCAACATCAAACTGAGTGTAACATTTTGGGGGTCAAGCCGCGATTCACGCCATAGCCAAGGGTTCAACTGCTACAAGCGAGTCAACGTTACGAGAGGCAGTCATCGAGGGTAGCCGCCAACGAGTTGCGTCGAGAGGGGCCAACATACCGGGACTACATCACCGATAGGTTCGGGTTGACTGCAAGGGCGTGTAGTCGCTGAAGAGTTGCTTCGTGAGCGAACAACAGATCGGGACTACGTTGCTGCCGTTAGACTACGTCGAGGGACAGTCTCGGAGCTACATCGCCAGTATTAGAGAGAGCGACGAGTGGACGTCGCGTCTACTTCAGCACAGGAGCGTATACATCAACACCAGCGTGGTGCAGCGTCGCATACGACGAGGACAGCGGGGCCTGCGTCAACGAAGGCGACTAGTGACAAGCATCAGCGCTACTGCAGAAAGCGTGCTGTTCTAGAACAGTCTAGAAAGGTACAGCACAGTCAAGAACTTTCCAGAAAAAAAGAACTCTACAGTCAAGAACTTTCTAGAAGAAGAACCTTCCAGAAAAGAACTTTCTAGAAAAGAACTTTCTTGAATAGAACTTTCCAGAAGCATCAAGATGGCTGACTTCTGGCAGAAAGGGGTTGAACTGAATCTAAAAGGCAAGCAGCTGACGGAGTACGTCAAGTCTCAGGAGAGAATACGAGAAAGAGAATTGGAAGAGAAGCGTCTAGAAAAAGAAATAGAACTAGAACAGAAGCGTCTAGAAATTGAACAGCAGCGGCAAGAAAAAGAAGAGCAACGACGTCGTGAAGAAAGAGAAATAGAGGAGCAGCGACGTCGTGAAGACAGAGAATTTGAACTGAAGCGTCTGGAAATTGAACAGCAGCAGCAAGAAAGAGATCGTCAGTACCAGCTAGAGTTGGCGCGTATCCAGAACAATCAGCATGCGCCACAAGTCACCAACGACCATACGGCTCCAAAATTGCCAGCTTTCGTCGACGGGAAGGACCAGATCGACAGCTATCTGGCGAGAATCGAAAGGTTCGCCGAAAGCTCCAATTGGCAACCTCGAGACTGGGCGATTCGACTGAGTGAACTTCTGACGGGGCAAGCTCTCGAAGTTTACACCAGACTGTCGAACGATGACGCCAAAAACTACGACGTCTTGAAAGAGGCCCTGTTGCAGTGCTACAACTTTACAGAGAAGGGCTACCGTCAACGCTTTCGTGAATGCCGGCCTAAGTCAGACGAGACGCCAAAGCAGTTTGTGGAGCGCCTGTCGTCATATCTACACAAGTGGGTGGAGTTATCAGGCGAAATGAAGTCTTACGACAGTCTCCATGACCTGATCGTGAAGGAACAATTTCTCAATGCCTGTCACAAGGACCTAGCGACCCACTTAGAAGAACAAAAGCTGCAGACGCTTAAAGATGTGACTGAGGCTGCTGAAAGATATCTCATCGCTCATGGGAAGACCCTGGGGCCACCCAGCGCGACGAAACTTTTTCAGAAGACTGGAAACCATGTGAACCAGATCCAGGGGAGCCAGACGAACCAGAGACAGACGGACTCCACGCCTCCTCCCAGGGAAGGGCATTCAAGAGGCTGTTTCACTTGCAACGCTGCAGACCACAGAGCGGCTAACTGTCCTCAAAACAAAAGTAGCGGACAGCGGAGCAGTACGGACAATGCAGCGGCGGGCAACCGACAGAGACGTTTCTCCAATCTACGGCAAACCAGTAGATCTGACCATCAAGTGTGCGGCGGGAGCGTCATTCTTCCGAGTGAGACCGAGCGCACAGCTACTCCTGCGGACGTGCAAGAGTGCATGACTGATGGCCAACTTCTCCTTGCCAACGGGAAATCCATCCCCGTCGTCGCTAGCGCAGCTGTGACCGTACAGAACATGCCTGTTTCCAAGGGACGCGTCGGAAATCATGAAGTGACTGTCTTAAGAGACTCTGGCTGTAGTGGGGTCATCGTCAGAGAAGACCTAATCGCTAAAGAACAATTTACTGGCGATTCTAAATGGACACTCATGGCCGACAGCAAATGTGTGAGAGCGCCAGTTGCGAAGATTCAAGTCAGCACCCCTTTCTACATAGGCGAAGTCGAAGCGGTTTGCCTGAAGAAGCCGCTGTACGATTTGATGATCGGGAACATCGACGGCGCGAGACGACCCGACGACCCCGATCCAGAGTGGAGTCCTGCCTCAACTCAACACGTCGAAGTTGTGGAGGAGGATCCATTGCCGTTTCCCGATGGAGACCTTACAGAGCTGCTACGGGACAATGTGGTTACTCCGGCTCAGCCCTGCCGACCAGAGATCGTCGGTGCTGTTACTACCAGGGCCCAGGCCAAGAGAGACAAGACGTCTACGCCACTGAAGGTCGCCGACAACTCAAAAGCTGCCATCGTGGACAGAGATAAGCTGATTCAGCTCCAGGAAGCTGATAGCACTTTAAACAAGTACAGGAACCGCCAAGATCACGTGACCAAACGCAGTGGCACGGTCTATTTTGAGGTGAAGGCCAAGATCCTGTACCGAATCTTCCAGCACCCGAGGGTCAACGGAGGGAAACCACTACGTCAAGTCTTGGTACCGTTACCCTTAAGGCGCCAGGTGATGGGAGTAGCGCATGACTCAATCATGGGAGGTCACCTGGGTATCAAGAAGACGTCGGATAGAATCCAGGCGGTATTCTACTGGCCAGGACTTCATGCGGACGTCAGCCGTTTCTGCCGATCATGTGACATTTGCCAGAAGACCATACCTCGAGGAAGGGTCCCTAAAGTGCCTATGCAGAGGATGCCTCTGATCGACCGACCTTTCAAGAGGGTGGCCTTAGACTTAATCGGCGAAATAAGACCTCCGAGTGAAGAAGGTCATCGATGGGTACTGACTTTAGTGGACTATGCGACTCGGTACCCAGAAGCAGTGCCACTGAAGAAGATTGACACTGAATCTGTAGCAGAGGCACTAGTGGACATGTTCAGTAGACTTGGAGTGCCTGAAGAAATTCTGACAGACCTCGGGACGCAGTTCGTCTCTGACTGCATGAAGGAGGTCAACAGACTGCTGAGCATCCGGCATTTAACTACGACACCCTACCATCCGATGTGCAACGGGCTCGTCGAAAAGTTCAATGCTACGTTGAAGTCCACCCTGAAGAAACTGTGCAGCGAGCAGCCCAGGCAATGGCATCGTTACATCAACGCCTTACTGTTCGCCTACAGAGAAGTACCGCAGGAGTCCACCGGCTTCTCTCCGTTCGAGCTGCTGTACGGAAGAACCATCCGAGGGCCGATGCACATCCTAAAAGAACTGTGGACGAAAGAAGTAGAGACCCCAGAGGTGAAGAACAGCTACCAGTACGTGTTTGAGCTACGGGAGAAGCTTGAGCAGACTCTCGATATAGCCAGAGAAAACCTGAAGAAGTCCCAGGACTGTGGAAAGCACTACTATGACCGTAGGGCTGTGAACAGGAAGTTTAAACCTGGCAACAAAGTGCTGGTGCTGCTACCTACCGATCATAATAAGTTGCTGATGCAGTGGAAAGGCCCGTACGAAGTGGAGACCGTGGTGGGAATCAACGACTACAAGGTGAAGGTCGGCCAGCATTCCAAGATATACCACGCCAACCTCCTTAAGCTGTACGTGGAAAGGCCATCAGAGACTGTGCACGCAGCCACAGCAGCTGTGACCGACGACAGCTTTGACAGCGAAGAACTGTTGGAACTGGGAGACTTCCATAGCAAAGAAGGTATCGATGATGTTAAGCTAGGACCAAGCTTGACGGAAGGTCAAAAGATGGAGCTCAAGGACCTTATGGGCGAGTTTCCCCACAACTTCAATGATGTCCCAGGCTCTACGACTTTGGTCGAACATGAAGTCCACACCCAGACCTGGAAGGAGCATCTGCAGACCATGAGGGAGCTGGTCCACCGTCCTGCAGAAGCCAACCTGACCGTGAGACCCAGCGAATGCATTCTGGGAGCTGACAACGTCGACTGCGTCGGACATCCGACGGAAGAAAAAGACAACGGAGGACGCAATGATTCCAGGGAAGCCCACGTGATCATCGTCTTTGACCCTGGGCCGATGACGACCGCAACTGACGAGGGCGTCGATTCCTTGCGAACGAAAGAACATTGACTGGGTGGACGAACTAAGAATATTGGTAATGACAGACTTGAAAATGAAAAACGTTGACCGGGTAAATGATCTGTGAACATTGACAGTATCCAGAAAGATTTGCAGATGAGAAACATTGACTCTGTGTGAATGAACTGTGAACATTGACAATATCTAGATAGACTTGCGGATGGAAGAACATTGACTCTGTGTATATAAACTGAGAACATTGACAGTAAATGAGACAGTCTGAAGTAAGTTTTAATTCTGTACATTATTTGTGCATTACGTTTCAACGTTGTTGAAAGAAATTGGGTAAATTTCTTCTTGAGTGGGGGGTTATGTTACGTTGAAACGAACGAAAGTGTGTCTAAAGCGCGCATGATAGATCTAATCGTTTCGTTTTGCAAAGTATTCAATAATGGAGTTTATTTACCTTTGATTTGAGTTGGCACTGTTGTTAGGAGAGGCTTTGTATAACGTTGATAATTTGCGTTAGTCGATATTATTTGAGAATCTTCTGGATATGCGTGTTTACTCTTGATAGAATTTTCCCGATGGATATCGAAGGTCGTGAATGTTCCCGGAAGTAGAGAAAATGTGAATGACAGTAAGTCAGTGATGACGATCTTTAGTTCGATTGGTGGCAGTGCGTCATTTCTACCACGTACCAATTTTGAAGCTAGTTCAGCCAGGCTAGCTATAAATAGCTTTGCCAGTGCTCTTCTTTCCTATCCTTTCACTGAAAGGGAGGGTGTAGGCAAGCTATAAATAGCCCGCAGCCAGCAAAATGTGGGATAACCTAAGAGTGCTGCTCACATAGGCATTGAGCTGCTGTGGTAGAGAGAGTAAAGTTGTTGATAGTGATTTGGAAAGTTGCTGTGAAAGTTGTTGAGTTGAATTGAGAATTGTATGCAGTTGTTGATGTATGCTGAATAAAAGTGGAAAACTTCATACGTCGACTTTGTGACTTGTATGCTGTTTGGACGGGCTGTGTGAATAAACGAATCTGAGTTACACAACTATCAGGAATTCAAGCATCGGGGCTGAATCAGATACTGATAGAAAACACCAACATCAAACTGAGTGTAACAAAACCGTCCCCTTTGCACTGGTAACTTATGGTTTAAGGTTCTAAATTTTATGACAACAGCAGCTAGGCTGGCGGGCAAAACTGTCAAATATTCTTCGAATTCAAAATTTTCTTTAAATATTCTATAATTATAGTATAAATCATTTGTGTTAACTATGATATATTGAGGTTGCGACCGCTGCGCTATGAAGGATCCACTACCTCTGGGCTATCGAGAATCCATTGTGCTTCGCTAATGCCCATGTGCTCCTTTGTATGACTGTTGACTTGTGTATTTCATTTGAAAAACTGTTCAGTTACACATTTTAGTGTTTACTCTGATTATTAGCAGCTGGTCTACGACTACAGTAAACGCAGGAGTGCCAATTGTATTAAAACACAACTACCCCCTACATGCAGCCAACACCATCACTAACAACATCAACATCAACTACCATTCTACAAGTTGGGTTGCCGAGGGTTTCTGTATAAATAGTATCCCCACTTTGTGGAAATTTGATGCTTTAAATTCCCACTGTTTCTGTCATTCTCATGTGTTCTTTCTAGTTCCTAATCTGTTCTATCAATCTCCTATCTCATCGCTAGACCCTCCCAAAACTCCTCATTTGTGCATGGGGTCTGTTTGGTCAGCTTGGGGATGTTGTACGCTTTCTGCCAAATGATCACTAGGGCTTTCTATGGTATTATTATTTAGCATCGTAGGCATTTTATATGTAGGTGTTTATAATGATGTTTGTATTCATTTTGTTTTTGTAAACCGGGGTTCGATAAATTAGAGTACAGTCTCAACGTTCTCTGCATGGGATCCCCCCGTTGGGGTGGCGGTGGGGGGGGGGAGGGGTGTTGTATAAATAGTATCCCCGCTTTCTAAAAATGTTAGTGCTTTAAATACCCAATGTCGCTGTCTTTCTCCTTTGTTCTTTCTCATTCCTACTCTGTTCTATCAATCTACTATACTATCGTCTTCTTCGCTAGACCAGTCACCTACCTTTATTCTCGAAAACACTTCCAAAACTCCTCATTTGCGTATGGGGTCTGTTGGGTCAGTTTGGGAATATTGGACGCTTTCTGCCAAATGGTCACTAGGGCTTCCTATGATAGGCTATTATTATTTAGCAATGTAAGCAGGCATTTTATATGTATGTGTTTTGTTGATATTTGATACTGATGTTTGTATTCTATTTTCCTTTTGTTAACGGGGATGCGATAAATTAGAGTATAGCCTCAGCGTCCCCTGTGTGGGATGTCTTTATTGTAAAGTGACGGGCTGGTGGAGTGCCTTCAGTATTACCAGTAGGGTTGTTTCAGCAGACTTTTTATACGGATCAGGAGTGAGTCTTCTTTCGACCAAGTTGTGGTCCTGGTTTTGTGGCCCTGATTCGGCTCTTTGCAGTCCGCTGGACCCTATAAACAATTACTAACTATCAACAACCATAACAATAACATCACCAACGACACCACCAACGCCTACACCAGAAACACTAACTACAATAACATCAACGACAACAACACCAACCTAACAACACCATCAGTATCAAATACAACAACTCATATAAATGCGTCAGACAAAGAATTTAAATCTTTATGAAATGTAATATCCAGCTCACATCATTAAAAAAATCCCTAACAACGAGGTTTCAATAATACATTTTTGGTTTTACTTTGATAGTAAGCTCAAATTAGTAACACGTTCACGAATGATTTTTACAATATAATATTTTAATTTTCATTGTTGATATTTGCATGTAACGACAATCACAGAAGTTTTGAAGATTACGTTATTTGCAATTGAAATGGATAATGAGTTGAAGGTTTCCCGCGCGCACGGCCGCATAACTTACAGGCTACACATGCGCGCACACACTCACGCACACCACCATGAAACGACTTGATTTGTTTTGGTCGCAAATTGGTTTAAAAACTGTAAAGGAATAAATACGAGTAAAAGATTCGAGAAGTAAACGATCACTGTAAACGTTAGAAATGTGGAGAAACTAGAATACAGGAAAGCAAAGTTTTAAAACACACACGCAGAAACGCGCGCGCGCGCACACACACACACACCACATACACACGCAGGAAGGCCCGTGCGCGCACACACACACACACACACACACACCACATACACACGCAGAATGGCGCGCGTGCGCATGTACGCTCGCACAAACACATGGAGGCGCGACGCACACAGACACATGCGCAAACACACATGCCCACATAAAAACACGTAATGTACCATGTTAAACATCGGACAATAAGATGTCTTGTGTCTTAAAATAACGCCCTCAGAGAGGCAGAGTGGCATCAAAGAGCTTATTACGGAAAGAGAGGGAACTTCCATTATGTCCTATACAAAAATGCGAGACGCTCTCACGGATTATTTCCCTTTGCTCGGGCTGGCTATATTTCACCATCTGCTTTATGAATGATCTGTGCGTGGTAACTTATTGAGCCTATGCCATTGCAAAAGAACATTTTTATGGCAACGTTTGCAAAAACCAAACTTTTAACCATCATTATTATTAACATTCCGCTACTGCTGTCTTTTTGTTTTTGTTTTTGTTTATGTTTACTTATTGACATTTATTAGGTGCTTTTATGCTGCTTATGTGTGTATGTCATAGGTTCGTTTTCTGCCCTGGAATTTATTATTTTTTAATCAACGACAGATATTTTAAAATTAAAATATGCATGACAGACTGTTTCATTTATCCGAAACTGTAAATCCGTAATCGTGTGTGTGTGTGTGTGTGTGTGTGTGTGTGTGAGAGAGAGTGAGAGAGAGAGCGAGAGAGAGAGAGTGAGAGAGAGCTCTGTCATTCAATCAATTAATCACAATGAAGCACAATAACAAAATGTTTCATGTTCACTAATAGTGTGAATTTAATTTATATCAGGTGTCCCCCTACCCCCCAACCCTCTCACCTCCCACATCACTGGCTTAATAACATCAGCCACTTCATGGAAAATAATTAATT
Source organism: Oncomelania hupensis (assembly GCA_036898135.1). NCBI lineage: Eukaryota > Metazoa > Mollusca > Gastropoda > Littorinimorpha > Pomatiopsidae > Oncomelania > Oncomelania hupensis. The sequence continues at coordinate 7,258,529 of CM072527.1, forward strand.
AATCAGACAGAACAATCAGAACCTACTGGCTAGACTACAACATTCCACGCAATATAGATCTAATGCGCAGAAATTCACAGATCAGAACAAGGACTGAGTTTCTACATTACATTTTTTCCCGTTTACTCTCAAACGAAAAGGGGTTACAACAGATCAAAGACCATTTTTGTGCCTAGGTAAGGGGTTATCTTGCACAGTATTTGATCACGAGGAGAAAACAGACTTAGTCTAATTTAACTTGTTAACATAAGCAGTTTGACGAAGCCAAACTGCCAATTTGACATCTACTTTTGAAATATAAGCATAAATATAGTCAAACAACCTAGCAATAACGTAAACAGTG
>CM072527.1:7263871-7298871 GCA_036898135.1 Oncomelania hupensis
CCAAACTTTCAAGACGCCATTGGTTTCTAACCTGTGGAAAAGGCAAGTTAGTCCCGCCACAACGATCTCCTTTGGAACTGTGTCCTTTTATTAACAAAATCACATATAATTAAATCATGAAACAAGGCTCATAGCCCAGGGGGCATTTTAGCCAAAAAAGGGGAAAAGGGGGATGGGAAATTACATTAAAAAACAATGAACGGCACAAAAAAAGCTGCTCCATAGGCATCACAAGATAAACCTCTGAAATGTCAAACATCTGTGTAAAGTTTTATGTTGAGTCAACATGGAAAGAAAAATGTACAGCATTGCATGGTTCACAAAATAAGACAAAAGGGAATGCACAATATATAAATAGTGACATAACTCAAACTGCAATAAAGCGGCTTAAATTTAGCAACCTACTCTTTGATTATATTCGTCCAAACAAGAAAATAGAAGTTTGACATAAAATTAAAAGAGAACTGTTGGTCACTACTGGAAAAGTGAAAAAATAATCCCTATAAAACGGCTCAAATCAGACAATCTGCGTTTAGATTTAGAGTTCAATAACTGATTTAACTTATAGGCATTCGGGTGATTCCTGAAGTATTGAGGTATTAAAGAAAGTCTGTTAATAACCAACACAGAATTTGTACATCTAAACAGATAATGAAATTCATCACCTAGTTCATCCAGATCACACAGAGTACACATTCTATCTTCTCTCTGAATATTCAAATATCTAAGTGATTGAATTGGCAGTTTGTGACAGCTGAGCCTAAATTTCAATAAGTTTCTTCTCGATAGAGGTGACAAGGAAACTAAATAATCTTCAAAACAGAACGTACTCTTAAAAATTCTATACGTAATACAAGCATTATGAGCGAATACATCCTGATGCCAGGTTTGCAAGAACTGGTCTCTCAAGCGTTGTTTGACCATGGTCTTAAAACAATTCAAAGAGTATTTACAGCCGTTTAACCAAATGAAAGACAGACCAAGATCATTTAGCAGAGAGCGAACAGTACATAGCCAGGATAGTTCACAGGATCGCCTTTACATAATATATAGAAAGGAAATGTATTGAATGTGTACAGTTTTGAACAATACACTTGTAGACTACGACAATCGATTGTGTGCCTTCTGTGACTAAGACATTTAAAGCCAGTCAAGATTCAAAAATATGTTTAAACAAAGAGAGAAAAGATGTAAAAAACATGAACACACACACACGCACACACACACATACACACACATTTTCCCTTTGTTGCAACTTCCCACCCCATTTCCCAGAACCACTCAAAAATGTGTTTAATCCCTCCAACTGTGGTGCGGGGTGGATTGTCATAACTTACAAGAGGCGGAGGCGATCGCGGTCATGCCCGCTATGATGGCTTGCATCGCAGTCGCCGCCGTAGCTGTCATGGTCACTGGCGAGGTGGCTGCAACTATAGTCGTTGCTGAGGGTGTAGTAGTCGCAGGGGCTTCAGTTGTGGTTGATGCAGGTGCATCAATTGTTTCAGATGCAGGAACAGTAGGCAGAGGTGCTTCAGTGGTAGTAGTTGCAGGTGCTTCAGTTGCGGTAGATGCAGGTGCTTCAGTTGTGGTAGATGCAGGTGCTTCAATTGCGGTAGATGTGGGTGTCTCAGTGGTGTTAGATGCAGGTGCTTCAGCTGTGGGTGCTGTTGTTGTTGTATTGTCAACTGCGGTTGTTATGTTGCCATTTACAGTTGCTATTGGTGCTGTGGTCGCTGAGTTGTCATCTACAGTTATTGTGTTGAAATCTACAGTTGTTGCGTTGAAATCTACAGTTGTTGTGTTGACATCTGCGGTTGTTGTGTTAATATCTGCAGTTGTTGTGTTGACACCTGCGGTTGTTGTGTTGATATATGCGGTTGTTGTGTTGACATCTGCAGTTGTTGTGTTGACATCTGTGGTTGTTGTGTTGACATCTGTGGTTGTTGTGTTGACATCTGCGGTTGTTGTGTTGACATCTGCAATTGTTGTATTGACAACTACAGATGTTGTGTTGACATCTACAGTTGTATTGACATCTACAGTTGTTGTGTTGACATCCACAGTTGTTGTGTTGACATCTACAGTTGTTGTGTTGAAATCTACAGTTGTGTTGACATCTACAGTTGTTGTGTTGAAATCTACAGTTGTTGTGTTGACATTTACAGTTGTTGTGTTGAAATCTACAGTTGTTGGGTTGCCATCTACAGTTGTTGTGTTGACATCTACAGTTGTTGTGTTGACATCTACAGTTGTTGTGTTGACATCTATAGTTCTGTTGACATCTACAGTTGTGTTGACATCTACAGTTGTTGTGTTGGCATCTACAGTTGTTGTGTTGACATCTGCAGCTGTGTTGACATCTACAGTTGTGTTGGCATCTACAGTTGGAGTGTTGATATCTGCAGTAGTTGTGTCGTCATCAGCAACGGTTGTTGTGTTGGATTCCGCAGTTGTGTTGACATCTACAGTTGTATTGACATCTACAGTTGTCGTATTGGCATCTGCCGCTGTGTTAACATTTACAGTTATTGTGTTGATATCTTCAGTTTTAGTGTTGACATCTGCAGTTGTGTTGAAATCTACAGTTGTTGTGTAGACACCTACAGTTCTTGTGTTGTCATCTACAGCTGTTGTGTTGACATCTACAGCTGTTGTTTTGACATTTACAAATGTTGTGTCAGCATCTACAGCAGTTGTGTTGGATTCTGCAGTTGTGTTGACATCTACAGTTGTGTTGATATCTACAGTTGTTGTGTTGACATCTACAGTTGTTGTGTTGGTATCTACAGTTCTTGTATTGACATCTACAGTTTTTGTGTTGACATATACAGTTGTTGTGTTTAAATCTACAGTTGTTGTGTCAGCATCTATAGTTGTTGTGTTCGATTCTGCAGTTGTGTTGACATCTACAGTTGTCGTGTCGACATCTGCAGTTGTGTTAACATGTATAGTTATTGTGTTATTATCTTCAGTTGTTACGTTGACATCTGCAGTTGTGTTGACATCGGCGGTTGTTGTGTTGACATCTACAGTTGTGGAGATAACATCTGCAGTTGTGTAAACATCTACAGTTTTTGTGTTCATATCTTCAGTTGTTGTGTTGACATTTGCAGTTGTATTGACATCTATAGTTGTTCTGTTGATATCTACAGTTGCTGTCTTTAAATCTACGGTTACAATGGGCGTCGATGTTGCGTTGACATCTACAGTTGTGGTGTTGCCATCTGCAGTTGGGGTGTTGACATCTACAGTTGTTGTGTTGGATTGTGCAGTTGTGTTGACATCTGCAGTTGTATTGACATCTACAGTTGTGTTGACATCTACAGTTGAAGTGTTGATATCTGCAGTTGTTGTGTTAGCATCAACGGTTGTTGTGTTGGGTTTTGCAGTTGTGTTGATATATACAGTTGTTGTATTGGCATCTGCAGTTGTGGTAACATTTACAGTTATTGTGTTGATATCTTCAGTTGTTGTGTTGACCTCTGCAGTTGTGTTGACATCAACAATTGCTGTGTTGAAATCTACAGTTGTTTTGTTTACATCTACAGCTGTTGTGTTGACATCTACAGTTGTTGTGTTGACATCTACAATTGTTGTGTCAGCAGCTACAGTTGTTGTGTTGGATTCCGCAGTTGTGTTGACATCTACAGTTGTGTTGACATCTACAGTTGTTGTGTTGACATCTACAATTGTTGTGTCGACATCTACAGTTGCGTTGACATCTACAGTTGTTGTGTTGACATCTACAGTTGTTGTGTTGGCATCTACAGTTACAATCGGCTTTGTTGTGTTGACATCTACAATTGCGTTGACATCTACAGTTGTTGTGTTGACATCTACAGTTGTTGTGTTGACATCTACAATTGCAATCGGTGTTGTTGTGTCGACATCCACAGTTGTTGTGTCGACATCTACAGCTGTTGTGTTGACATCTACAGTTGTTGTGTTGACATCTACAATTGTTGTGTCAGCAGCTACAGTTGTTGTGTTGGATTCCGCAGTTGTGTTGACATCTGCAGTTGTGTTGACATCTACAGTTGTTGTGTTGACATCTACAATTGTTGTGTCGACATCTACAGTTGCGTTGACATCTACAGTTGTTGTGTTGACATCTACAGTTGTGTTGGCATCTACAGTTACAATCGGCTTTGTTGTGTTGACATCTACAATTGCGTTGACATCTACAGTTGTTGTGTTGACATCTACAGTTGTTGTTTTGACATCTACAATTGCAATCGGTGTTGTTGTGTCGACATCCGCAGTTGTTGTGTCGACACCCACAGTTGTTGTGTTGACATCTACAGTTGTTGTGTTGACATCTACAATTGTTGTGTCAGCAGCTACAGTTGTTGTGTTGGATTCCGCAGTTGTGTTGACATCTACAGTTGTGTTGGCATCTACAGTTGTTGTGTTGACATCTACAGTTGTTGTGTCGACATCTACAGTTGCGTTGACATCTACAGTTATTGTGTTGACATCTACAGTTGTTGTGTTGGCATCTACAGTTACAATCGACTTTGTTGTGTTGACATCTACAGTTGCGTTGACATCTACAGTTGTTATGTTGACATCTACAGTTGTTGTTTTGACATCTACAATTGCAATCGGTATTGTTGTGTCGACTTCCACAGTTGTTGTGTTGACATCTACAGTTGCAGTGTCGACATCCACAGTTGTTGTGTTGACATCTACAGTTGCAGTGTTGACATCTATAGTTGTTGTGTTGACATCTGCAGTTGTTGTATTGACATCTGAATTTGTTGTTTTAACATCTACAGTTGTTGTGTTGACATTTGCAGTTATGTTGACATCTGTAGTTGTTGTGTTGTCATTTGCAGTTGTGTTGACATCTATCTTTGCAATTCCTGTAGTCGTTGTGTTGACATCTACGGTTGCTGTGTTGACATCTACAGTTGCTGTGTTGGCATTTGCAGTTGCAGCTGATGCTATTGTCGTTGAGTTGACATTTTCAATTATTGAGTTATCATCTGCATTTGTTGTGTCAGTTGTTTTGACATCTAAAATTGTTGTTTTTACATCTACAGTTGTTGCGTTTGCATCTCCTCTTCCAGTCGGTGCTGTTGTTGAGTTGTCACCTGTAGTTCTTGTGATGTCATCTACAGTTGCTATCGGTGCTGTTGTCGTTGACTTGACATCCGGTGCTATTGTTGTTGAGCTGTTATCTGCAGATGTTGTGTGATCATCTACCGCTGTATCCGGCGCTATTGTTGTTGAGCTGTTATCTGCAGATGATGTGTTATCATCTACCGCTGTATCCGGTGCTATTGTTGTTGAGCTGTTATCTGCAGATGTTGTGTTATCATCTACAGCTGCATCCGGTGCTATTGTTGTTGAGCTGTTATCTGCAGATGTTGTGTTATCATCTACGGCTGTATCCGGTGCTATTGTTGTTGAGCTGTTATCTGCAGATGTTGTGTTATCATCTACCGGTGCATCAGGTGCTATTGTTGTCGAGTTGTTATCTGCAGATGTTGTGTTATCATCTACCGCTGCATCCGGTGCCATTGTTCTTGAGCTATTATCTGCAGATGTTGTGTTATCATCTACCGCTGCATCCGGTGCTATTGTTCTTGAGCTGTTATCTGCAACAACTGCCTTGACATCAACAGCTGCTATCGCTGACGTTGTTGTTGGTTGTGCATTAGAGAACCCTTGTCGCTCGGGCAAGACTGGTACAAACGAGTCCTCCGTTGATTGAGTTGTGCTGCTGCTGTCCGCTTCTGTTGTTTTCGTCGTCGTTTTTTTCGTCGCATCTGCTGCATTAGCATAGACAATTGTTGTATTATCACCTGCTATTGTAGCATTACCATCTATTGTTGTCGCGATCGCTGGTGGAGTGGTGCCTGTAAAGAGAAAGGGTGGGAAGATTTCTTGTTGCTGCTGTTGTCGTGCTGTTGTCGGCCTGATGGTGGCACCGTTCGTCTTACGCACTGAAACAAAATGAAACATCCTCCTGCAATGAGCGCGTTCTTTGAATGGAGACTGCCCTACGAGGCAGAAGTGGACATACATATTCTGATCTCTTTCCTCAAAATCAGCATTGAGGGGATGACTTGTTATCTCATCTTCCTTTAGTCAGGTCAAGCCAAATAGAGTCAACAAATATGTAATGCCCACAATGGAGATTTAATACAGCACGCTGGATCACAGTACATACGTAACACATAAAATCACCAGACAACAAGTACAAAAATGACATTTGTTCCAGCAATTATGCATCAAACTTTTAATTATACTTTGAACATCTACACACACACACACCCACACACTCACACACACCCACGCACACACGCACACACACACACACCATCACACACACACACCAGCCTCTTCTAGCTCTCTCACTTCTAACACACACACACACACACACACAAACACACACACACAAACCTGGGTAACAACTTTACAAATTCTCGTGGGGGTGCCGAGGGTTTCTGTATAAATAGTATCCCCACTTTTTGGAAATTTAGTGCTTTCAATTTTCCACTGTCACTGTCTTTCGCCTTTGTTCTTTCTCATTCCTACTCTGTTTTATCAATCTGCTATACTATCTTCTTCTTCGTTAGACCAGTCACCTACCTTTTTTCTTGAAAACTCTTCCAAAACTCCTCATTTGTGTATGAATGAGGTCAGTTAGGTCAGCTTGGAAATATTGGACGCTTTCTGCCAAATGGTCACTAGGGCTTCCTATTATATTATTATTTAGCAATTTAGGCATTTTATATGTATGTGTTTTGTTGATATTTTATAATGATGTTTATATTCTATTTTGTTTTTGTAAACGGGGGTTCGATAAATTAGAGTATAGCCTCAGCGTCCCATGCGTGGGATGTCTTTATTGTAAAGTGACCGGCTGGTGGAGTGCCTTCAGTGTTACCACTAGGGATGTATCAGCAGATTTTTTTTATACGGATCAGGAGTGAATCCTCTTTCAACCAAGTTGTGGTCCTGATTTTGTGGTCCTGATTCGGCTCTTAGTCCGCTGGACCCTGCAAGCAATAAATTACTAAGTAACAACTTTACAGAAGATTTCGTTTGACTGACAGAGCCACGGATATCAAGCAAAGACAATTAAAACGTCTCCATTCATTATAATAGTATGAAGGGTATGAACATAAATATAATAGAATATTACTTTACACAGAGGAGAGGCTACGTAAAAAGGACGAGTTACATGGTGTTGTTTTTTTTTTTTATACAGAGGTACATTATAGAATAAGAACTCATTCAAATCACACTTACTAGATAATAACGTTTACCACAACGGCCAATCGCATCACAGACCAGCAGTTTTCATCAATGGAAAAGTAATTATCACTGTTAAAGTAAGCAATTTGTTATCACTGATTTTTACTGTCCACGGTTCTAAAGAGAATCGGGCATCTATTTACATCAGAGCGTGGTCTACTGATATTTGACTTACATGCGTACAGCAATATGATTCTTGATACATTCAAATAAATATGGCTCAACTTGAATATTTTTTCTCTTTTAGAGAAGTATTCCTATATTTAATGTTTGCAACAGACATATTGTGCCAGGCCCGAGAAATGTGTCTCGATTAATAATGCATACTGCGCTTACACTCTTGGAATACTAAGTTTTCTAAAGACATTACATGTGTGTGCTCAGAAGAAATTACAATTCGTCATTTGAAACTCAGTTTTAAGACCTTTGTATTTACAAAAAGGCATAATGTTTTGTAGAAAGTGACCTTTACGAAGTCTTATCAAGTGCCGTTGTACATGAGATTGTGTAAGTCATAATTGCATCTCAATTGTACTCACTGCTGTACATTTTAACTGTTTTGTTATTTGTTTACAATACGGTTTAGAATTATTTATTGTCCAATATCACATTGTTGTGAAAAGACAACAAATTGAACGATGGATCGTAAGTAATGTGACCTACATATCCACAGCAAAGGAACAAAGTTAAACTTTTGTTTATACCTCTAGGAACAAACTGTCAAAACATACATGTAATATACTGTATTTCTAAATGCATAGATATGAGGCTACACGTACTGGAAATATTAAAAATAAAAATTTGAAGATTTTTAAAAACACTTTATTGTCCCTTTTTTTTAAATCGGGAAATTCTGGGCCGCCTACCCTGGGGAAAGCGTAGTCTCAGGTAGTGGCGCGCCCCTAATATTTGTTGCGTTTTGAAATGTTGCTGTGGAGCAAACCGGAGTACCCGGAGAAAAGCCCCGAGAGGTTGCCCGAGTCGAAAGTCAATAATATTCGGAGAAACATAACGCCCAGATCGATCCCACACCCGCCATTGGTTTCTAGCTTATAGACAAGGCAAGTTAGTCTCGCATTAGACCACGCAGCCACAAAGCTCATTACATGTACATGTAAGTTTTCATGCGGTGGTTTAAGAATGATTATCAAAAAGTTGATTAAAAAATAACAAAAAAAATAACTACACAAACAAACGACTATAAGACGGACAGGATATAACCAAATAAAGAAAAGAAAAAAACGTAAATAAAGGAAGAAAAAAGGCAAGAAAAAAAAGAAGGCAAGAGAAAAAAAGAAAACAGAAATTAGATAAAATACAGAATTAAATAAAAATACAATAAAGAACTTAAATAATATAAGGATTAATCTGAATTATTAAAAAAACACTAAAATAAAAGAAACTAAACATAATTTCATAATAATAAACTGGACATAAAAACATTAAATGAAATAAAATTAAATTAAATTAAACTAAAGCAAAGTAAAGTAACATCAAAAGTAAAGTAAAATAAATATAATAACAATTCGATTCAACTGAAATGTTAAAAAAAAATTTTACTCACCCACAAAACACACGGTTACTGACAGAAGAAGGGTAATTGTGTTCATCATGAGGGTAAAGTTCTTTCTTTCTATTCTTTACAGAAAGTCTTCTTCTTCTTCCAATGATATTACTTACTTTATTTGTAATCACTGCTGTGACTGAACACTTGATTTCAAAGGTAGAAAACAGCCTTTGAAGATAACAAACCACTGTTCGAAAACGATGGATTCCAAGCGAAATAGTCTGGTGTCATACACGAAAAGTTCTCGAAGAAAAACAACCCCAAAATTCCTTGAAATTAAATTGAAGTATTTCAAAACGAGCACTTAGTTTGTATTTCCTTCACTGTAGCAAAACACTTTTTGTAGGTTTCTTTTTTCTACATGTCTGCTGTTCTAGGTTTATTTACTGTCTCAAATTAAAAGCAAACAATTCTTGATTTATTTACTGTCTCAATTTAAAAGCAAACAATTCTTGATTTATTTACTGTCTCAAATTACAAGCAAACAATTCTTGATTTGTTTTAAGTGTCATAGTTTAAACAGCTATCTCTTGACCTCACTCGCAGCCCTTTCTCTCTCTCTCTCTCTCTCTCTCTCTCTCTCTCTCTCTCTCTCTCTCTCTCTCTCTCACACACACACACCCACACCCACACCCACAAGTCCTTTAGCAAAAGACGGCGATGTTTCGTTTTTTGTCTTTTAGAAGACGTCACGAGATGTTTAAATTGTTGATTTTACAGTTATAGTCCTTGGCATAGAGGGGTAAATTGTTGATTGCCCCGTTGAGCCCATTTTATACCTAACGCGCCCCGGCTTGATGTGGAGTGGAATGGGAGGGGGGGGGGGTAAAGGGGTGGGTGGAGGGGAGAGAGAATGGGTGATGTCTAAACATACCGTCACGGCGCTCAGTGGAGGAGCATTAGGTGTGTCGTGTTGTGTCACGTCATTTCTATCTAAACCCCGCATCTTTCTTCTAATGTTGTTGCTGCATGGACATACATCTGTCAGCGCTGCGGTGTCGTCTGCTTAGCCATTGCCTATTCCATCTCTCCACTGCCTTATTACCTCAACCACAACCACAGAAAGAGTGTGGGGGTTGGGTGGGATGCACAGTGCAGCCGACACCCACCCGTCTAGAACATGAGGTCAGGATCTTTAAAGTCAATGCGATGGAATGCTACTACTACTACTACTACTACTACTACTACTACTGCTACTACTACTACTACTACTACTACTACTACTACTACTACTACTACTACTACTACTACTACTACTACTACTACTAGGCCTACTACTACTACTACTACTACTACTGCTGCTGCTGCTGCTGCTACTGATACAATAACATAGTTGCACAACTAACAACACATTTTTTAAAATTAGAAAACAAATGTTTTTATCATAAACAATGAATGTCTCCGTGCTGCGTATTAACATTGTCAGGGCGCAAACATGTTCATTAATCACGGGTCTTAAGGCCCGGTCACATTGCCCTCTAGCACCCGACCACACTTGTGTTACGCTTAAGGCCCGACCACATCGGCCTGTTGCACCCGGGCACACTTGTGGTCAGGCTTATGCATTTCTTATGTATTTCCTTGCGTAATGGCTAACTTACAATTTCACAAAGATAGCGCCTGTTTGATTTCTATTGCAAACATACGTAAGCCGGGTTTACTAGGACCAATCAGAAGCGAGAGTGTGACGTCATGAGCGTAGAGGTAAACCTAAACTCCTCTCTTGTATGATTACACGCAACAAATGAGGTCTGCTACACACGACTTGCCGAGCTATCCTGTCCTATCCTATCCTATCCTATCCCGTAACTCGAAAGTCGTTGGGGCACCACAGATGATCGTTTGACCAGCGTACTCCTTCTCTGTCCTCAGCAACCCTCATGGCTTCGTTCAGTGTCAGGCCAGTCCATTCTCGAATGTTGTCCTCCCACCTCTTTTCCGGTCTCCCTCCTCTTCTACCTCCTTGCACTGTGCCTTGTAGGATGGTCTTTGCAAGGGCTGATGATCTGATGACATGGCCGTACAATCGGAGTTTCCGTTTTTTCACCACTGTGAGCAGTTTATCGTGTTGTCCAATGGCTTGTGTGATGGTCTGTCGGTCTTCGTCGTTGGAGATGTGCTGGGTATAGGAAATGCCCAGAAGTCTTCTGTAGCCCCTCATCTCCATGCTTTGTATTCTTCGTTGGAGATCTGCTGTTCTGCTGTGAGGGTCAATGTTTCGCAAGCGCATAGTAAGATGGAGATGACAGCAGCCTTATCTTGGAATGTAGACTGATGGTCTTGTCTTTCCAAATGGGCTTCGGCCTTGCCAGGGCAGCAGTTGTTTGTGCGATCCTGGAGAGGACTTCCTGTCGGGACCCATTGTTTGCTACAATGGCTCCTAAATATTTGAAGCTATGCACTGTGTTGAGGGATTGGCCTAGGACTTTGATGTCCGTGTTGATGCCATTGGTGTTGTTGGTCATCATGTTGGTCTTCTCTGCACTAATTTCAATTTCATAGGCTATGGATGTGGTGTCAAGCCTCTGTACCAGGTGTTCAATTTCTTGTTCCTCTCCAACCAATCCACCAATATCATCCGCAAAACGAAGGTTGGAGATTGTTCTACCCCATATGCTGACTGTGTCTTCGTGATCTGAAAGAGCATCTGACAAGATGCGCTCTAGGAAGATGTCCAAGACTTCTTGTTCTTCTGTAAGGCATATGCCAGACTTGCTTTGGATCGTGGAGACCTTGGGCTGTTTAAGACTTGCCAGTCGCTTCACAGTGTTCAGACTGTTCTCTATTTTATGGCATTGATCTTCTATCCAGTTCTCCTTTGCTGTGCGCATGCCTTTTCGGATTTCATTGTTGATTTTTCGGTAGGCATCAACTCCCTGTGAGGTGTTCTTTTTCTTTTTCACCTCTCGTCGTTTTTCACAAAAGTTCAAAAGTTCAGGTGTGATCCACGGCTTTTTCTTTGGTCGGTGCTTGACAAGAATCTCAGTGGCGGCATCTATCACAGCTGAGTTGAAGGTTTTGGTCATGGTGTTGACATCTACTTCACCAGCTCCCAAAATGAGCAGTGGTGCACATTTCTCTCCAATTGTGGCCTGAAATATTTCTGCCACCTCCGGGTCTTGCAGTTTGTCCAACTTCAGTCTAGCGCCTTTTACTGTGTTTACTCTTTTCAAGTGGAGCCGGAAAGACATCATCACGAAATCGTGGTTACTTCCGATGTTTGCTTCTGGAAAAGTGCGTGTCCTGCCAATGTTTATGCTTGATCTGAAGCGTTTCTTGACCATGATGTTGTCGATCTGGTTGTGATGCTCCCCGCCGTGACTGTGCCATGTCCATCGTCTGGATATTTTGTGGAGGCCAAGCGTGTTTGCCAGTATTAGATTGTTGTATCTGGCAAACTCCAAGAGTCTCAGACCCCTGTTATTTGACTCGTTGTTGCAGTGAGGCCAACATGTGTCTCCCCAGTTGTGGTGCGCATCTTGGCCAACCTTGGCATTCCAGTCGCCTTGCACTATGACTATGTCCTTCTTCGGCACTTGGTCAAAGACAGCCTGTAGATTTTCATAGAAACGCTGTCGTCAAAGTCTGATGTTGGGGCATAGGCCTGGATGACGGCGATGTTGAAAGGGGCTGCTCTCAGGCGGATGGTAATGAGTCTACTGGAGACTGGGCAGCAACCCATGACAGTGGCTAAAATGTTCTTGTGGATCAAGAATCCAACGCCGTGTTTGTGCCTGTCATCTCTCCCGCTGAAATAAAGCTTGCGGCCTTTGTTGGTCGTTGTTTCACCTAGACCTTTCCAGCACAGTTCGCTGATACCTAAAATGTTCCATCGATAGTGGTCTAGCTCGTGGAACAGTTCTTCTAATTTTTCCTCCGCAGTTAGGGTCCTAACATTCCAGGTTCCTATGACCATGTTGTTTCTCGTGCGGATCTTGCTAAGTTGTCCATCAGTAGCACACGTATCACCTCCGTCCTGGCGGCCAACGGAAGGCGCGGTCCTTAGTGACGCGGGCGGCGACCGATCAAGTATGTAGTGAATGGTTCTTTTCATCATGCAGTGTGTCTTGGGCAAGAAAGACCTGGCAGGGCTCAATCCTCTCCAGGCTGTTGGCCACGAATCCACGAATACAGTGTGGCTCGCCTTGGCCCCGAGCACGTGGTCGTTGAACCTGTAGTAACGTGAGGTTCCTCCGTCCTGGCCGGTGACTTCTGTGTAGAAGATTTTCGCCCAGTGATGCCGTGCTGACATCACCCCTATTAGTCGCCTCTTACCACACGCCGGGAAACGTTGGGTCTATTCTATTTAGTGCCCGAACCCACAGGGAGCTAATGCAGTTGAATTCACTTGTTGCGTGTCGATCTTAGTAAAGTTGTTTGATATTATAGTCAAATAATAAAAGAGCGCATTACATCGTCATGAAAAAGTGCCTTGTTGTAGTGAAATTACACAGCTACACATCTAACTTCAAACCGGACCGTGACAAACATGTCGCCCTTACCTCCGACCCAATGCATAAGTCACAAAACGTAAGCCAAATGTGACCACTAAACTCATAAGGTGTGGCCGCCTGTCAAAATTCCGGTCAGTGAAAAATCTCGTAAGCCAATGCATAGGCCCTAAAAACATAAGCCATGTGTGGCCACCCCTTTAGTAACATAACACTGAGTGCAGGCGTCTCCCTGCTTTCTGGACGTTTAAATCTGGATCTTTCGTCTGCCCCTCACTCCACCCTTCTCCCCATCCTCCTCATTTTCTTCTTCTTCTTCTTCTTCTTCTTCTTCTTCTTCTTCTTCTTCTTCTTCTTCTTCTTCTTCTTCTTCTTCTTCTTCTTCTTCTTCTTCTTCTTCTTCTTCTTCTTCTTCTTCTTCTTCTTCTTCTTCTTCTTCTTCCTCTTCTTCTTCTTCTTATTTTTATTTATTTTATTTTATTTACCTTATTGTCCCTTTTCTATAGGGAAATTCTAGGCCGCCTTCCCTGGGGAAAGCGTAGTCGCGGCCTGTAGCGCGCCCAAGCCCAACCTATCTAACATTAGTTGTGATTTTGAACTTTTGCTGGGGGAGCAAACCGGAGTACCCAGAGAAAACCCCCGAGGCGTTGCCCGAGTCGAAAGTCAATAATATTCGGAGAAACATAACGCCCAGATGCTGGATCGAACCCACACCTGTCAGGCGCCGTTGGTTTCTTCTTCATCTTCTTCATCTTCTTCTTCTTCTTCTTCTTCTTCTTCTTCTTCTTCTTCTTCTTCTTCTTCTTCTTCTTCTTCTTCTTCTTCTTCTTCTTCTTCTTCTTCTTCTTCTTCTTCTTCTTCTTCTTCTTCTTCTTCTTCTTCTTCTTCTTCTTCTTCTTCTTCTTCTTCTTTTTCTTCTTCTTCTTCTTCTTCTCTACAGTTGGGTGATTAGTAGGTGTGTATAGAAAGTCGTGCGCTTGATTAATTCTTTGTGTATTTCAGTGATTGCATGGAAGTACCAATTTGTCCCATCAAAATGGTACCAACTAGCTCGACGTTGCATAACGTAATATTCCACAGGCGCTTATTATAGATAACCAAAGGGAGACGCGTCACAGGCATAGGCGCTCGCGTGTCCAGATACAAGCGCCTGTGGTAATATTCCTAGAGTACTCTCAAGCCGCTACACTAGTTCTACACCCAACTTTATTTGTATAGTTCTTTCTTCATTTCTTTATATATTTATTTAGTTATTTATTTCTTTTGTTTGGTTGTTTTTCGTCCTGTGATGGATGTCCAGATTAGTTCTTTTTGCGTTGTTTCGTCTGAAATATGTTGGAGCTTAAACAAAAATATATTAGCATAGTAATGTGGGTGTGTGTGTGCGTGTGTGTGTATGTGCATTGAGTGCGTGTGAGTGTCCGTGTATAGAATTATGATTATGTGTGTGTTCGTGCGTAATTGAGTTTTTATACTATATTACAATGATCTGTGTGTATGTGTGTGTGTGTGGGTGCGTGAGTGTGCGTGTGTTTGTGTGTGAGCGTTTTAGTGTGTATGTGTGTGTGTGTGTTTGCATTTGTATATGCGTGTTGTTGTGTTTTGCCTTGTGTGTGTGCGGATGTGTGTTCGTGTAAATAGTTTTAGACATTGAAAGACACATTACACAACCATGAAATGGATTCTCGGTAGCAAAGCGGTAGGTAGATGAGGCTGTAACTACCGCTGCGCTATGGACGATCCACTAGGCCTCTCCTTGTGCGTGGCCTTCGTAATATTACGAAGGCCACGCCTTGTGTAATGTCCTTATGTGAGTCAACCTGTCTCTTTCTCTTCCTCTCCCTCTCTCTCATCTCTCTCCCTCTCTCTCATCTCTCTCCCTCTCTTTCTCTCTCCCCCTCCCCTTCTCTCTTCCTCCCCTTCTCTCTCTCTCTCCTCTCTCTCTCTCTCTCTCTCTCTCTCTCTCTCTCTCTCTCTCTCTCTCTCTCTCTCTCTCTCTCTCGCTTCGCCGTGCCTCTATATATGTTGTTGGTTAATTATTTTATCGAGATGATAAGATGTACGCACACAGTCACACACATTCGTACCACATCCGTCCATCCGTCAATCCAGGGAGACACGGTGGCCTAATGGTAGAGCTTTTGCTTGCGGATCTGAAGGTCCCGGGTTCGAGCCCAGGCTGGGGCATTGTGTTGTGTGCTTGGTAAATATGTCGTGTTCCACTCATCTGCTCGTTTTTGTCTCAACCGTGCTACATTTACGCATGCGCACTATATAGTAACCAATCAGCGTAGACTTGCGAACACCCATTCTTTCACTACATTGCAAACTTGTGCAATAGAAGGGCACTGTTCATGAAAACGGTAAGCAAAATGGCATGCTTCTTGTCTGTTTCATTATATATTTATTTACGTCTATAATCTATACAATCTGCACGCGCAGGCACATTTCCCGGCAAACCTTAGGTTTTGGCTCTACTAAGGCGTGGCTAAAACTAGGAATTAGTAATGAACACTGTGAATTACCGGGATTTTTGTGACTAACACAGAACACGTGTTAATTACTATTATCACTGATACGTGTAACTGAAGGTTTTGGCGCTAGTAAGCCGCCTTAGCCAGAAATAAACAAGCCTGAACACGTACAAATTTTAATTATCAAGTACAAATTGTAATTATTATATGATAACTACAATTTTTGGCTTTGACGCATTTCCATGTGGATTGCTAGAGCCAAAACTGAAAATTAAACAGGATCACGCGAAGATATTTGTAATTTTTCAATGATGATTGTAATTATTCATTGATACTTATATTTATCCCATGATAACAATTCCATGATACTTGTAATTATCCCATGATATTTGTAATTATCAGGTTTTGGCGCTAATAGGTCGTCATAATATCTATAACTTGTGTGTCTCCATTGTCTGCGTGTTGTCTTCCCTATTTCATTTAGAAAATACTTCAGTAGCTCAAAGTTTAGTTTTTACTATGCTCGTAATTTGTCCTTGGCTTAAGTCTAAAGAAAATGCACGAAAGCAACTTGTACTTAAAAAATACAACTAAAATACACCACTACCTCCGTCACCACAATTACCAACAACATCAACACCAATAACCGCGACAACGACACCACCAAAGGCCATTACAACACCAGTACCAACAACAACAACATAAACGCATCAGTCCAAGAGGTTTATATAATCATTGTGTTTATTTATCAAAGGCAACTGTCCGGTGGACAAAAAGAGCACCACCTCTTTATTAAAATAAATCAACACAGCTCACAACATTGACAAATCCCGAACAACAAGGTTCCTATAACACATCTTTGGTTTTACTTTCATAGGAATGAAACAAATTTCTCCGAAGATGTTCACAACATTTTGCATTATAATTTTCACAGGTGTTATTCACCTGTAACGACGATCACAGAAGGTTGAAATGTTAAGTTCTTTGCGATTGTAATGGATAATGTGTAGAAAGTTATTCGCGCGCGCGCACGCATATCTCACCCACATGCGCGCCAGCATGCGCCCACACGCCACCATGGAACGGTTGATTTGTTTCAGTAGAAAATCGGTTCAAATACTGTCAAGTGATAAATATAACAAAAGTAAGATTTGGGGGAGGTGATTAAATGGTGGTAAAGGAGAGATTCAAGAAGTTGACGATCACAGTAAACGTTAGAAATTTGGAGAAACTAGAATACTGCCAAGCAAAGTCTTAACACACACACACGCGCGCGCGCACACGCACCTACACACTCACACACTCACACACACGCAAACAGAGACAGTTTGTGCACAGGTACGAGCGCACACAACACACGCACACATTATGCTCTTCATAATAAGAAAATACGACCACGATGCCGTCGTGTATAAGCGCCGTCTCCACGTCAATGAACACGTTCAATGCGCATACAAACAACAACAACAACAACAACAACAACAACAACAACAACAAAGACATGATCGAAAAAAGTCTGGGGCGGTCATCAAATTAAAAACGAATCAAAATAGTCTTCAAGTAAGGTAAGAGTGGTTATCACAAGTCAAGGGAAACGACTCAGACTTGGAATGGTATCACAGGTAAAGGGAAACAACTCAGACTTGGTGCACGGTCATGTCCATTGTGTTGCAGTTATCGGAATTGCAGAAACACCACTTGTCGCCGCTGGACGTCTCATAGCAACCGTTGGTGGGGAAACCTGCAGGGAAAGTCCACTCGAATCCGACTGAGCATCCACGGAACACCGCTGTTGACAAAACAATGAATGAATGACTAAATGAATGAATGAAGGAGTCAAAGGATGACTGATTAAACGAATAGCAATTGTTTTAAAGAAGTTTGTTATAATTTGGTGTAATACTGATAGTTATTAATTATACAGTAAACCATTTGCTGAGTCACACTTCACACTTTGTTTACTGACATAGACCGCACCTCGAATCTTGTGAGTTGCGTGGGCATTATAAATTCTGTATGCACGTGCTTACCTCCCTTTGGCCACTTGGTGACGCGAGCAAAACATGACGTAGAGCATGAAGTGGATGTGACATAATCAGTGTTGATGGCACCCTTCGCAGGGCACTGAGGGTTCAGCCAACCTTCGGGGTTGCCGCTGTTGCAATCGTAACAGCCAATCAGAGCTGTTGACACGGAACAAATGACATTTTCATTTATGACGTGTAGACTATGTTATGGTGTATAGGCTACACCATGAGGTATATCCTACATTTATGACGTATGTTCTACCTATATGACGTATATCCTACATTTATTATGTATATCCTAAGTTTGTGACATATATCCTACATGATGATGTTGTAGTCTTGTACAGTGCAGGTCTCCACAAAAACAATTTATATTCATTTCATTAAAAAAAGAACGTTAAAGACCCTGGAAGGATATATACACTATATTTGTAGTTCAATATGGCAGATACTGACCATTGGTGAGATTAGAACATATATGCACCATTAAGATTATAATCCACATTTAAAACTTATCGTATATGCTACATTACAAACTATAGGCCACACAGCTAATGGAGTAGGCATGGTATGTTTTGTACAATTGTTTATGGAAAGAGGTCTGCAATGGAGGGGCTAGGAGTGTTAATAAAGGAGGCCTTACCTGGCCTTGTAGTAGTTGTCGTCATTTGCTGCATTGTTGTTGTCGTCATCACTTTCTGCATTGTCGTCATCTCTGGTGTGGTTGACATCACACTTTGTTCAGTGGTGGTGCTTGGTTGAGGGGTGGTGCTTCCAACAGTGGTGCTAGCATCCGTGATGCTGTCGTCAGTGATGCTATCATCAGTAATGCTACCATATGTGGTGCTAGCATCAGTGGTGCCAGCAGTAGAGGTATAAGCATCAGTGGTGCTTCCAACAGTAGTGCTAGCATCCGTGATGCTGTCGTCAGTGATGCTATCATCAGTAATGCTACCATATGTGGTGCTAGCATCAGTGGTGCCAGCAGTAGAGGTATAAGCATCAGTGGTGCCAGCAGTAGAGGTATAAGCATCAGTGGTGCTTCCAACAGTAGTGCTAGCATCCGTGATGCTGTCATCAGTGATGCTATCATCAGTAATGCTACCATATGTGGTGCTAGCATCAGTGGTGCCAGCAGTGGAGGTATAAGCATCAGTGGTGCTAGCAGTAGTGGTGCCAGCAGTAGTGGTGGTTAGGTTTTGTGGCAACGTGGTGTTGCTGGCCATCGGCGCTTCAGTGCTGAAGTCATCAGCGCAAAGAGCTGAGCCCCAAGAGGCAGTGAGCGATGTAACCTAGAGATTGCCATCATGCTATGTGAGAAGAAGTGAACAGATTCTCCAAGTTTGACAGCTACTCCTAGTTACGATGTTGACGAATGTATCTGGAAGGAGGGAAGAAGATCAGAAGAAGAAGAAGGAAGAAGAAGAAGAAGAAGAAGAGAAGAAGAAGAAGAAGAAGAAGAAGAAGAAGAAGAAGAAGAAGAAGAAGAAGAAGAAGAAGAAGAAGAAGAAGAAGAAGAAGAAGAAGAAGAAGAAGAAGAACAACCAGGAGAAGGAGAAGAAGAAGAAGGAAGAAGAAGAAGTGAGAAGAAGAAGAAGAAGGGATAGAAGAGAATGAGAAGAAAGAAGATGTGATAAGAATAAAAGTTGAATGATGTCAACGATGCTAAGAAGCAAAAATTCATACTCTTGTGATGAAAGAGAGGGAAGGAGGAGAGAGAGGGAGAGAGAGAGAGAGAGAGAGAGAGAGAGAGAGAGAGAGAGAGAGAGAGAGAGAGAGAGAGAGAGAGAGAGAGAGAGAGAGAGAGAGAGAGAGAGAGAGAGAGAGAGAGGGTTGTTTTTCTGCTTGATCGGATTTTGAGATTTCGGTTCGGATCTGTTCAGGGAGGGTTGCTCTGCTCAAACACTTTAATAACACACGAACATCATCATCATCATCATCATCATCATCATCATCATCATCATCATCATCATCATCATCATCATCATCATCATCATCATCATCATCATCATCATCATCATCATCATCATCATCATCATCATCATCTCTGTCATCTCATCATTTTTCATCGTCCTTTCTCCTCCTCCTCCTCCTTTCGCCGTAGTCGTCGTCGTCGTCGTGCTGACGATTCTTACTGTTTTGGGCAGATCTGAAGAAGAAGTCGATCTGCACAACACACCATCAACAAGCGAGGTACGATCTGCACAACACAAGAACAAGACAAAGAAGAAGTACAACAACAACAACAACAACAACAACAAAAAAAAAAGAAACAATACTATTGTGTTTTGGTGAAAGAATGAGAATACAACGAAAGGAAGTAAAAAAAAAAAGAGAACTCAGTGATAAGAAACATAAAAGTCTGCAGTGAACTCGAGTTTCTCAACGCTGCTAAGAAGCAAAAATTGCAGCCTTTACCAGTGATGAAAGAGAGGAAGGAGGGAGAAGGAGGGAAAAGAAGGGAGAGAGAGAGAGAGAGAAAGAAAAAAGAGAGAGAGAGAGAGAGAGAGAAGAAGAGAGAGAAGAGAGAGAGAGAGAGCACTCACTGGCAAGCTTCTCTGCTCGGAGTGAACAGACCAATTTGATTATTGCAGTTTCGGATCTGTTCAGGTAGGCCGTTGCTGCTCAAACACTTCCACGCCGCTCTCACTGGACATAAACATGAAGTTTAATAACACACGAACATCATCATCATCATCATCATCATCATCATCATCATCATCATCATCATCATCATCATCATCATCATCATCATCATCATCATCATCATCATCATCAACAACCGCTTCCTCCTCTCCATCTCCATCTTCTCCTCCTCCTCCTCATTAATCGCCGTAGTCGTCATCGTCGTCGTCGCTGCTGACGATTCTTACCTGTTTTGGGCTTGGCGGCGCAGATAAAGTCGAAGGCTGCGATGCCCATATCGAAGGGGAGGGTCTTTGCAGCTGAGCACGCTTCACCTGTCGCTCTGCGCACGCACCGCCTGTATCTAGGGTACGATCTGCACAACACACAAACAAGCGAGCTACATTAATATGTATATGTAACATCAACAACAACAACAACAACAACAACAACCACAACAAAATAAAACAACAATACTATTTGTGTTTTGGTGAAGAGCCATTACCAGCTGAAAGAGTGACTCAAGGCGCTGTCGGGAATCTCACTCTAAAAAAAAACTGAGTCAACCTGATACATCCAAAATAATGTTTGCGCGTGTTATTTTTTCGTGTTTTTGTTTCAGCTCAGGAGTTTCTCAAGACGCTGGCGCGGCCAGAGGCGCTCACTTGCAGCCTTTGACCGCATCCTCTAATGACGAAACAACTGAGCAAAATCTTGGGTGACCGTCGGGGTGACGAAGAAGGGACCTCTAGTACTTGCCGGGTATGAAATAAAAAGGGCCAATAACTCTGTGGACTGGCTTGACACTGAGCGAAGCCATGAGGGTTGTTGAGGACAGAGAAAGATGGAGTACGCTGGTTAGACGATCATCTGTGGTGCCCCAACGACTTTCGAGTTACGGGATAGGATAGGATAGGATAGGATAGGATAGGATAGGATAGGATGGGATCATTGCTACCGCGATGGTATCGAGGATCCACTACTACATTCCTAGCGACGATCCATTCTATTTGGTTACTGCGCCGTATCCTATCCTATCCTATCCTATCCTGTCCCGTAACCCTGAGGTCGTAGGGGCACCACAGGTAATCGTTTAACCAGCATACTTCATCGTTCTCTGTCCTCAGCAGCCCTGATGGCTTCGCTCAGTGTCAAACCAGTCCATCCTCCCACCTCTTTTTCGGTCTCCCTCTTCTTCTACCTCCTTGCACTGTGCCTTGAAGAATAGTCTTTGCAAAACCTGATGATCTGGTGACGTGGCCATACCATCGGAGTTTCCGTTTCCTCACCACTGTGAGCAGCTACAGTCTAAATACGTGTATTGTAAAGCCTACTTGGTAAATTGGCTGACGGGGTTTTCCCGATAGTTGAAACCGTGCCTATTTCAGGCATTACATTTTGCGGCTGTTCACCATTTTTTGCCCCCTTATTTTTTTATTGTGTGGACACATAGTGATATTATATAACCACCACCACCACCAACAAACACTACAACAATAACAACAAAAACAAGGTGAAAATAATCAATGTTTTAAATTTAAACATTTTTTTTTAGCCAGTGAATGAAACTACCAGCTACAAGTCTTACGTAAAATGTACACAATTCTTTAAAATCAAACATTTTATCATTTACAGCTATGTCTATTTTGATATCATATTGATTCAGATGTAGGCCTATGTCTTTATGTCTGTCGGTCGGTCTTTATGTGTTCATGTCTGTCTGTCTCTATGTATATATGTTTGTATGTATGTAAGCCTTGTCTGTCTGTATGTGTGTATGTGTGTAAGTCTGTATGCATATATGTATGTATATATATATATATATATATATATATATATATATATATATATATATATATATATATATATATATATATATATATGTATATATATGTATATATATATATATATATATATATATATATATATATATATATATATATATATATATATATATATATATATATATATATATATATATATATATATATGTAAGTATGTTTATATGTATGTATGTATATATGTATGTATGTATATACCTATGTATGTATGTAGATATATATGTGTGTATGTATGTATGTATGTATATACGTATATAGTTATGTATTTATGTTTGCAATTGACGAACCGAGTTCATTACAAAGTTGTTAATGTTAACGGTTTTAGGTGTAATAAAGTTATCGAATAGTATGCTTATAATTATGTATGTATGTATGTATGTATATATGTATGTATATATGTATGTATGTATGTATGTATGTATGTATGTATGTATGTAAGCTTATTAGTATTTACAAACATACAACGATGTTGAATGTCCATCCTGGATAGCGTCTATCTATATCTCTCCTTTTAAAAAAGGTGAATCTCTACACTTAATTATGGACAGCATTGCCATTGCGATTGTTCGTGCTAATACTTACTCATCTACGGTTATAAATAGAAAACCATACCATAATATTATTAATAAAGCAGGACTCGTGACGTCATGGTGTTTGCAAAAATAAGGCGCTAGTACAATGCTCCATTTCAATAAAGCATGAAGCAAACATGCATGACGTCATGGTGTCTACCAAAACAAGGCTATGAAATTATGTTCCACTTTCATGCTTCAGTAAAACAACAGGATCGGCTGTTTTGA
This sequence comes from Oncomelania hupensis, assembly GCA_036898135.1. Taxonomy (NCBI): domain Eukaryota; kingdom Metazoa; phylum Mollusca; class Gastropoda; order Littorinimorpha; family Pomatiopsidae; genus Oncomelania; species Oncomelania hupensis. The sequence goes on from CM072527.1 coordinate 7,286,926, forward strand.
AATTATTTCCGATGGGATTCCATCTAGATAAGTTTGACGCATAACAATAATAAATTATTATTATTATTATTATTATTATTATTATTATTATTATTATTATTATTATTATTATTATTATTATTATGTTCCGGATACGGATCCGGATTTTTTTTCTTTCTCGTGCTCCACACCTTGAATAACTTATAAGTGCAAGCGCGCATGGTTGGGTGCGGTAGGAGAAGCACGATTAGTTCCTGGCCAGAGGGTACAAACAATAAGATGATTGTTCCGATAGGCATGTCATTAAAGTTTACCTAGACCTGATCAACACTACAGGGTGCATGACTGTAACCCTTTCCCTGCCGCACAACCATCAAGACGGATCTAATGAACGTTGAGGGGGACCACAACAAAATGGACCTTGAAGCACTTCAGCGGACGCTGGTTGATTTACCAACCTAAATATGCACATATCCCAGTTCCCCTGCCCGCACGCGCACCCTCACCCTCTCTGCTTTTGTGACACATGCACTATCGCCACCTGTCGTGCTGTATCACCCACGGTATACCCCGCATGACCAGCAGTGACTTCGGAGAAATTTTAACAAAGAAGAAAGAAGAAATAAGCACGCTAATAAGGGTATAACCGATGATGATGATGATAATAATAATAATAATAATAATAATAATAATAATAATAATAATAATAATAATAATAATAATAATAATAATAATTATTATTATTATTATTATTATTATTATTATTATTATTTTAATAATAATAACAACGATACTACTACTACTACTACTACTACTACTACTACTACTACTACTACTACTACTACTACTACTACTACTACTACTACTACTACTACAATGATTGATATAGCGCATATATCTCACGGTACATGGTGATTCATGAAGACTGATAATAAACACTGAACCGGATTATGCTGTTTTAGGGCTGTCACCAAATATCATAAAAAAGGCGACCAATACCGCGGGATAATTATTGAGCGCGCCATTTAAGGTAAAACCCGGCAGTTAAACAATAAACACAGATAGCTTAAGAACAAATACCGGGTGCACGGTTAGAGTGCAGTTATTTAAGAAGAAGAAAAAAAAAGAAAGAACCAAAGGAAGAAACCTGTTAAGGCAAAGACAAACATATTATAGCGTAAAACAACAGGATGAGAACTGTTATAGGTAAAAGACGCGCATTGAACAACAATAATAACGGGATTGTTCTGATTTATTTTAAAGCGGTAAACATGTAAACAGGATTGTTATGCTCTGCATGTCGTCAGACTTGTAACACGCTTGCACGATTTAAGGCACCGTCCCTCTTTATGACAACGTTGGAACACAATGGAAAGGAAACTGTTAAGGTGTGTCAAATCCGTCTGAGCGGCGTTTCTGGGCGAGGCGGAATAATCTGTTCCTATTGAAACATAATCATGAGACGTACTGTAGCGCTGTGTGGTTTGGATTTTCTTTCACTCTATCACTCACCCTATTTCATTTTTTATTCTTTCTTTCTAATCCATCGTTTTCTTCTGTTATGTTTTTTTTCTTCTTCTCGGTTTGTTTGTTGGTATGTGTGTGTGTGTGTGCGCGTGTGTGTGTGGGTGTGTGTGTTTGTGTGTGTGCGTGTATGTGTGTTTGTGTGTGTGCGTGTATGTTGTGTTGTTTTCTTTTCTTGTCCGTCCTCTTAGTTCTTTTCTTTTTTTCTGTTTTGGGTTCTTTGCTTTTATTTTCCTCCTTTTTTCTTCTATCTTTCTGGTTTTCATTTATCTTTTCTATTTAAGTTCTTTTCTTTCACATTATTTATTTATTTAGATTTGTGTATGCTCTTTTTTTTATTGTCTTTACTTTTTCTATGTTCGTTCTTGCCCTATTTTGCTTCTGTCTTGTCTGCTAATAACATGCTCATTCATTACAGCAATCTTGCTTACTAATTACGAAAAGGATGTTGATCTTGAATGTATCTGGAAGAAGAAGAAGAAGAAGAAGAAGAAGAAGAAGAAGAAGAAGAAGAAGAAGAAGAAGAAGAAGAAGAAGAAGAAGAAACTCATTGGGCTTACTGACCTGCAGACTTCAGAGACGAGAGTGTCGACATCTCTGGATAGGACGAAGTAGGCGAGGGGAGCAAGAACCTTGTCGAATCCTCTTTGCACACAGCCGGAAGCTTTGGTTAAGTCACAGACCGCAGGGCCTCCATCCGTCGCTAAAATGAAAAAAAAAATCGACATAAGTTTGTAATTATTTCAAAACATCTATCGCACTTTAATTCGCCAGCAAAACATTTGATCTCGTACATGTGTGAAAGGAATTGTGGTTGACTGTGCGCAATTTTAAACAACAAATACATTTGTACAAAATTGAATTGTCTGTCACAAAATACTTTAATATTTAAAACCAATAAAGATTCACAGACACGTTCAAAAGCTTTTTTTTTCTTTTAAGAAGAACAGATTTAAAACATACTTTAAGAAACCCACACATAACAATTTCACACCTGTTCCTTGAACTTATTTCCCACCACGCTTCCCACCACCAGCAAAGTGTGTTTAATACATCCAACAGTGGGATTTGGTGGGATGGTGGAATGGACTGACTTACAAGAGGAGGAGGCGATCGTAGTTATGCCCGTGATGATAGCCTGCGTCGTCGTCGCCGCCGCCGTCGTCGTTGCCGTTGTCATGGTTACTGGCGATGCGGTTTCCACTGTAGTTGTTGCTGCAGGTGTGGTAGCCGCAGGTGCATCAGTTGCGGTAGTTGCAGGTGCTTCAGTTGTGGTAGTTGCAGGTGCATCAGTTGTTTCAGACGCAGGATCAGTAGGCAAAGGTGCTTCTGTTGTGGTAGTTGCGGGTGCTTCTGTTGTGGTAGATGCAGGTGCTACAATTGTGGTAGATTCAGGTGCTTCAGTTGGAGTAGATGTAGTTGCTTCAGTGGTGGTAGCTTCAGATGCATCACTTGTGATAGGTACAGGTGCTTCAGTTGTGCTAGATGTAGATGCTTCAGTTGTGATAGTTGCAGGTGCATCACTTGTGTTAGGTGCAGGTGCATCAGTTGTGATAGATGCAGGATCAGTAGGCACAAACATTTCTGTTGTGGTAGATGCAGGTACTACCATAGTGGTAGGTGCAGATGCTTCAGTTGTGGCAATTGCAAGTGAATCACTTGTTTTAGGTACAGGTGCTTCAGTTGTGCTAGATGTAGATGCTACAGTTGTGGCAGTTGCAGGTTCATCAGTTGTTTCAGATGCAGGACCAGTAGGCAAAGGTACTTCAGTTGTGGGAGTCGTAGGTGCTTCAGTTGTGGTAGTTGCTGGTGTTTCAGTTGTAGTTGTGGTAGTTGCAGGTGCATCAGTTGTTTCTGATGCAGGATCAGTAGGCAAGGGTACTTCAGTTGTGACAGTTGTAGGTGCTACAGTTGTGGTAGTTGCAGGTGCATTACTTGTATTAGGTACAGGTGCTTCAGTTGTGGTAGTTGCTGGTGTTTCAGTTGTAGTAGATGTAGTTGCTTCAGTTGTGGTAGTGGCAGGTGCATCAGTTGTTTCAGATGCAGGACCAGTAGGCAAGAGTACTTCAGTTGTGGTAGTCGTAGTTGCTTCAGTTGTAACAGTTGCAGGTGCATCAATTGGGTTAGGTACAGGTGTTTCAGTTGTAGTAGTCGCTGGCGTTTCAGTTTTAGTAAATACAGTTGCTTCAGTTGTGGTAGTTGCAGATGCATCAGTTGTTTCAGAGGCAGGATCAGTAGGCAAGGGTACTTCAGCGGTGGTAGTTGTAGGCGCTTCAGTTGTAGCAGTTGCAGGTACATCACTTGTGTTAGGTAAAGATGCTTCAGATATGGTAGATGTAGATGCTTCAGTCGGGGTAGTTGCAGGTGCATCACTTGTGTTAGGTACAGATGCTTCAGTTGAGGCAGTTGAAGGGGTTTCAGTTGTGGTAGGTGAAGGTCCTTCCGTTGTGATAGCTGCATGTGCATCAGTTGTTATGTTGTCATCTGCAACAGTTGAGTTGTCATCAACAGCTGCTATCGCTAACGTTGTTGTTGGTTGTGCAGTAGATAACCCTTGTCGCTCGGGCAAGACTGGTCCAAACGGGTCATCGACATCCGTTGATGGACCTGTGCTGCTGATGTCCGCTTCTGTTGTTTTTGTCGCTGTTAATGTCGTCGTATCTGCATTATTACCATAATCAGTTGTTGTTGGTTGCGCAGTAGAGAACCCTTGTCGCTCGGGCAAGACTGGTCCAAAGGGGTCATCCACTGGCGGAGTTGGGCTGCTGCTGTCCGCTTCTAATGTTATCGTCGTCGTTATTGTCGTATCTGCTGTATTATCATAATCAATTGTGGTATGATCACCTGCCATAGTGGCATTGTCATCTGGTGTTGACGCGTTCGCTGGTGGAGTTATGCTTGCGAAGAGAAAGGGTGGGAGGGTTTCTTGTTCTTGTTGCTGCTGTTGTTGTTGTACTAGTGTCGGCCTGATGGTGGCACCGTTCGTCCCACGCCCTGAAACAAAACGAGACATCGAAGTGAACACTATGACGCCTCAGAAGATTGACCTCTCGTACACGCTATAAGCGTTCTTTGAATGGAGACCTACCCTAAGAGGAAGAGAGGGTACATAATCATGATCGCTTTTCTCAGAACCGGCTTTGAGAGGATGGTTCGCTATCTCCTACTCCTCGCTGCTTTACGATCTAAATGGAAACAGACTACCATTCACATCTGGGTGGAGCGGTCTAATGATTCTTGAATCACACGCGTACAGCAATGTCAGCCTTTTTATTTCCCCTCACACACACACAAACACACACATACACACACACAGGCGCGCGCATGCATACACGCATGCAAACAAAATTTTGTTAAGCAACACACTTTCAAAAACATATACTGCATTTCTAAATATATTGATATGGGCTCCTCGCACTGGGAATATTAAGAATGAAAAATTCGAAGATAATACGGTGTGGTCAAGAAATGCATTCCAAAAAAGTTAGAGAGAGAGAGAGAGAGAGAGAGAGCGAGAAAAGAAAACAAATATTAGACAGAACATAAGCAAATAAATTAAAAAAAGAAAGAAAGAAAGAAAGGAAGAAAGGAAGGAAGAAAGAAAGAAAGAAAGAAACAAAGACTAGATTAGGTTAAATACAAAATGAAATAAAATACAATTAAGAACTAAAATAAAATAAAGAAGGCTCTTAATTTAAAACAACAATAACAATAATAACTAAAACTACAGTTAAGAATAGAAAGGAAGTAAGAAATATTAAATTAAATAAAGAATGAAGTAAAATACAGTTAAAAACTAAAATAAAACAAATAATACTGAAAATAAATGTTAAAAAAAAGATTTGAAAAATGAATTCATAATAAAATTAATAAAATGCACAAATAAACGAATTTGTTCGAGGCACATTAAATTAAATGTAATTAATTAAGGTAAATTAAATTGAAACGAAGTTAATGAAACTGGAATAAAATACAGTAAAATTAAAGTTAAGTAAAATAAACTTGATAACAATTCAATTAAAATTTAAAACCAACACAATTTTACAATTGAATATAGAATTGATTTTACTCACCCACAAGACAAGCGGTTACTGACAGCAGAAGGGTGATTGTGTTCATCATGATGGTGAAGTTCTTACTTTCTATTCTTTAAAGAAAGTCTTCGTCTTAAAATTTTATAGCTTGCTTTATTTTTTTAAACTACTGCTGCGACGAAAAACTTATTTTTAAAGGTAGAAAACAGCCTTTGAAGATACACACAAATGTTCGAAAAATATGGATTGATTCCAAGCGAAATAGTCTGGTTTTAATCAGGAAAAGTTATCAAGGGAAATGCAACCAAAAATCCTTAAAATAAATGAAGTATTTCAAAACGAGCACTTTGTTTTGATTTCCTTCGGTGTTGTAAATTAAAACACTTTCTTGGGTTGCTTTCTTCTAGGTCAGTTTTACTTAGTTTCTTGGTTACTAGTCTCAAATTATAAAACAACAAACATTTGTTGATTTCCTTAATGTATCAAATTTTAAACTTTTTTTTTCTTGATCTCACTCGCGCGTCACAGGAAAAAATAAGTTCTTTAGCGAAAGACGGAGATGTTTTGGTTATTGTCTTTCAGAGGACGTCACGAGATGTGTAAACTGTCGGCTGCATCGTTGGCCCATTTTATACTTTCTGCGTTTCCGTTAAGGGAGAGAATCCGTGATGTCGCAACATTCGTTCAAGGCGCGCTGTGTGGGAGTAGGTGTATGTTGTTTCGTGTCACGTCATTTCTAACACCCTTCTTCTTCTTCTATTATGACCCCCCCCCCCCCCATCTCCCCTCTAGCCTCCCTCTCTCCCCCTCTCTCTCCCTCAAAACTCCACCCCCAACATCCGCCATTTTCTCACCACAACCTCGCTTCCACGATTTCGCTCACTTCCCCCATCAATCTTGTCGTCTAATTCTGTTTTAACCTTCAACAAACCTTAACCTTCCTCCATTTTGAATTCCGGACGAGTTACCAGTGACTTCTTCCCCGTTTAAGTATTCCCTTGTTGGATCAGCAGGCTATTATGCTTTGTTTTGACAACTAGTTTCATATTTTCAAAGTTGAATAATGTTCACAATATGAAGTTATATCATTTGTGTCAATATAGTTATAGAATTGCTGTCCAGAGTTTAATAGAGGTAGACTTGTTTTTACTTTGAGGAAAAGTTTTTCAATAAACTGTAAAGCTTGGTTTTTATCTGACGACTCGTTATGTGTTTGTTTGTTTTTTTAATCTTCTCTGTTGTTCTTCCTTTTTCTGCCGCTATTATAGCTTAAAAACTCCAAATTCCAAGGCTTTGTTTACTTTTGGCAAAAAGGGGTTTACCCTAAAATCCGCATTGTTATGACGTTACACAATGATACAGTGGGCTCACCTGGCTCAAAGCAACCGCTAAAGTTTGAATTTTCCATTTCCGTTCTGACAGGGAGTGATTTCCCCTGTTTTAACGGTACATCGATACCATAACCGCGTAATCTTGGACCCTATTTCTGAGTGAGCCACACGGCTTGAAGAATGCGTCTTTGTGGTCTGGGGTAGGGTAGAGTAGGGTTTATTTTATCAACCTAAAACGAAACAACAACAACAACAACAAGATTATTGCTTTAGGTCATAAAACGAAACAAACAAACAAACAAACAAACAAACAAACAAACAAAACTTTCGAGCATTTCTTTTCACCGGTTCTCACTCTTACCGGCTTTTGTAGCTGCTATTTTGAGCTCAGGATGTTGCTATTAATAGACACACAAAAAACACTACGCATCAATGTATGACTGAATGAATATCGAAGTTTCACGTCTACACCCACCATTGGCGATATGGCACAAAGGGGATAAATCACTATCCCAGGGAAGAAGGGGAGGGAGGGGGATAAGGACCTAAACACAAGTATATCAACTAACAAGTTAGTATCTCGTATTGCCCCCCAGTCGACGTGCGGTGGTCCCGTTGCCCTTGGTTTTAGCCACAAGCTATCCCAAACCTAAAAATAGAATAGAGAATTCTGGGAAATCTGTTCAAGGGAAGTAACTGATAACTAGCTACGGTTGAAGTCATCGTCGCCATTTTTCGCGAAGATGTGCTGGCTGAAATTAAACGAAAGTTGGGATAGGAACTGCATATTTCTGGTAGTGAACAAAGGCTTTGCTCAATTATCGAAGGAGAACACGATGGATTTATAGAAACATGCACACATGTATGTGAGCTCAGTGCAGGCGATCGTGAGTCGCTTCGATGTGATGGTTCATTTATCGCTTGCATCACACTGTATAATGCACATGCAAGTTCTGTCAAAGATATGTGTTGTAGCATGAGAAAACCAGGCTAAAGTGTCAAAATATGAAAAATTACTTATTTATTTATTAACAAAGTACTAAAACTAATCTTCAAAATGCAAAAAACCAAATTGTTTTATCTTTATTGGTTGATGTTTTATGATTTTTTTAAATATTTTATTTTCTCGGGGGCTAATTTCCAGAAATTGCCTTCAAAGTTTTAAATTGTAAAATGATCATTACTTCACAACCAGAATTTTCCCATGCATGTATTTGGTATCAAAACAATCAGGAAGATGGCAGCAATATGGCAGTGAGTTGAGATAAGATGAGAAAATTCACATTATACACCATCCACACAATACTGAACATAAACAAATTAAAACAGTACGCACAATTTTATTCTGTACCCATCCATAATGCATAGTGTTTTTAAACATATTAGAAATAAAACAAGTGTTTAGCAAGTCTATAATAACTCAAACACATAATAATATATCAAGAACATGGCCTGAATCAATCATTTTTCTAAAATAAACCCTATCATAATGCCCCCCCCCCCCCTCCCCCTCTTAAATCCCTCGTCCGTCAAGTAATCTTTTGTTTAATTGCAAGCAGCTACATCAGCTCAGTTCAAATAGTCAAACAAAGATTACAAACCTAAAACAAACGTTTCATTAGGTAGTTTTCAGTCCTAATAATCAAGCTTTAATAATTCCCCGATTCTCCACTCCCTTCCGCACGTCGAATAAATCTGTCGCGTCACAGGTGTAAATCAAAATAACATGTAATTTTGCTCTATAAAGTTTAAATAAACACAAATATCAAAGCAAATACTAATTACTAGTAATTTGGTAAATAGTCCTCATGTTCATTTCCTAAAACAGACAAACCAACAATAATAAATACTGAGAACATAGTCAACTTGTCATGCTAGTAATATTGAATGCAGGCCAGACTACTTACCTTTTCAACCCTCCCCACCCCACCCCCACCCAACAAAATATACTACTGAAATATTTTCCACACTCCTACTGCAATTCTTTCACTGATATCGCCTTTTCAACCTTTACCTAAATCTATGCAAGTAGAATGACGGATTATTAAAGACACGCCTATAGCGAAGAGGCCTACGAAACATGAATCATTGAATGAAAAACAAACGGTATCGTTTAATAACGGGATCAAGCTTCTGCTCGTCAGAATCATAATCCTCATCACAGTTCCCACCGGCACCATCATAAAAATAGTCCGAAAGCAGGTCTTGGAGCTCTTCAGAAGCAAAACCGGGTCGATTCAAGGCCCTAGCTACTCTAGCAGACGACACATCTACTGACGCTGGAGACGAAGCCATCACTTCCGGTTTCCAAAAATAATCGGTCACTTACTTTGACAAATTGTTTCTAACAAATGCAACATAAATATTGCAAGAAAACACTTGAAATAGATGTAAGATGAGTTTATCTACATTAAAAAATTCACTTTGAACTAAAGAATCGTCGAAAATCTATAGGAAACACTTCCGTTTTTCACGACCCGGCAAGAGACGCATTCGAACACAACGTGTGTCACAAGCAAGCTTCAGAACAAGGAATTTCATGAAAAATTCATATGCCACACACTTTTATGTACCAAAATGTAGTACCAATAGGGACTTTTCACTCCCCAGACGTTATATATCAATCCACATTGGGGATTTCCCTTCATAGTCGGACAAGAAAAGTTGGGGTATCGGAGGTCAATTAGTGCCATTGTTTTAGCAAGGTGTGATCAACACCCTTATCAAAATCAACAAAATAAACAATGTTTTAGTAATTTTTGAACAAAATCCGTTTGGGATATTAAAGAAAAGTCTTAAATAAAGACAAAGAGGCAACAATCTTAAAATTGATGGGGTAGCCTATTTTTAGTGTTTTACGGCTGTAGCAGCGAATCAATCCTAGCGTCTTTAGCCGGGTTTTGTCATGCGGCAACACATATGATGATTTGAGCATATGTTCGATTCCGTACCGATTGGAAGGTGTGGTGGAAAAATTCAATCATGGTGATGATCAATCCTATTTTGCAATGGTGGTTAGGCCTACTTTATTGACTGTATGGTCACGGGTACTTACCTTTTGTATTTTGTGTGCTTTTTGTTCTGTCGGCCTTGAGTGTTTGCGTCGCCTTGGCTCGTTATACTTAGTTGTGGTCTCGCTCTCTTTTGATTTGTGAAAGCAAATTCAAATTACATTGTTTTCCAGCAGCATGCGAGGTCAAATTAGACGAATTCAGATCTAACCAATCTTCTTGTGACGGCATTTTGCGTGTGTCTCGTGTGCCATGCACTAATCGCGAAGAGTCCTGCCGACGTCATTTCAGAAAATGATTTCCCTACCCATAATTCCCCTGGGTTTTGAAGTTTCTAAAAAATTATTTTAGGCCGACGACGCTCTATGGAGCACAAAGCATGTAAAGGGAAGCAACCGGTTGTACGCGCACGTCGACAGAGACATAGAAGGGAGATACTAACTTGTTAGTTGATATACTTGTGTACCTAAATCAACACTGAACCACCAGAGCAATTGTACTGTTTAGACGGACCGTGAAAAACTAATCGCCACTTTTTGTTCCAGCACTATCGCGGGATGCGAACCTGGGTCATCGGTGTGCAAAAGCGAACGCTCTACCACTGTGCTGCGGGGGTGAACCAGAATTTAGGCTACATGTAAACATGTATGTCGCTAAAAGCTTCTCCATGAGTGAAAAGCCATCCTCCATGAAACTTAATTTTTTTCCCTCATTAAAATTAAACGTTTATGCCAAAAATAAAATTCAGTTACCAAAAAAAAAAAAAAAAAAAAAAGAAGAAGAATTTTAAAAAAAGAGATTCCATTTCACGAAGTCGACCCTTGGAAGGAAACCCCCATCCTGGTTACGTCATACATTTCCCGAATCATCATAGTGACGTCATCTCTCTCTTTCTCTCACCTTCCGAATTCAGCTGGTGATGCATGGACACCTGTCAACGCCGCGGTGTCGTCTGCCTATTCATTTCCCTAGCTGTCTTAACCACTGCAACCACACCAACATGAAGAGTAGGAGTAGAGAGAGAGAGAGAGAGAGAGAGAGAGAGAGAGAGAGAGAGAGAGAGAGAGAGAGAGAGAGAGGGGGAGGGGGATGGAAGAGGGTAAGGGTAAAGAGCGTTGTGGCCAAGTGGGCTAAGGCGGGACTAATTTGCCTTGTCCACAGGCCAGAAACCAATGGCGCCTGACAGGTGTGGGTTCGATCCTGCATCGGGGCGTTATGTTTCTCCGAATATTATTTACTTTCGACTCGGGCAACGTCTCGGGGGTTTTCTCCGGGTACTCCGGTTTGCTCCCCCAGCAAAATTTCAAAATATTTCAAAAATTTAAAGAATTTCTAAATGTCAAAAATCACAACTAATGTTAAGTAGGTTGGGTTTGGGCGCGCCACAGGCTGCGACTACGCCTTCCACATGGGGAGGCGGCCCAGAATTTCCCGATAAAAAAGGGACAATAAAGCATTAAAATCTAAATCTAAAAATCTAAAAGAGGATGAGGGTAGAGGGCAAAACAGTGAGCAGCGGCAACAATACAATACCATTCAATATCATACCATTCGGTCTAGTCTGTGCACGCACGCATTCCATCACATGGACTTTAAAGATCCTGACGCTCATGTTCTAGACCACAGGCGCTTGTATCTGGACACGCGAGCGCCTGTGCCTGAGACACGTTTCCCTTTGGTTATCTATAACAGGGCATAGGGGCTCGTGTAACCTATAATACCAAAAGGAGACGCGTCACAGGCATAGGCGCTCGCGGGTCCAGATACAAGCGCCTGTGGTCTAGACGGGGTGAGTGCCGGCTACACAAATACACCCAGCACGCACTAGGTCCCTTCTCCCCATCCCCGGTCGCCCAGGATTGTGCTCAGTAGTCTGGGCGTCAGGCTACGCGTCCAAAAGATGCAAGAGATCAGGCGCCTTGAGCGTCTCTTGAGCTGGAAAAGCGCTATATAAGCTAAATTAAATTAAATGACCAAACATTGCATTACATTACATTATTATTGCTTTAGGTCCAGCGGACTCTTTCGAGCCAAATCAGGACCGGACAACCCCTGATCCGCATAAAA
>CM072527.1:7303871-7338871 GCA_036898135.1 Oncomelania hupensis
AGAGAGAGAGAGAGAGAGAGAGAGAGAGAGAGAGAATAAATTAAATGTGTCTCTCCCTCTCTGTCTCTGTGTCGGTCTGTTTCTGTCTCTCTGTCACTCTCTGTGCCTGTCTATGTCTGTTCATCTCTCTCTCTCTCTCTCTCTCTCTCTCTCTCTCTCTCTCTCTCTCTCTCTCTCTCTCTCTCTCTCTCTCTCTCTCTGTTTTTCTTGCTGAGATGCAATGTACTGTATGAATTCTCCATAGTGGGTACTAAAGATTTGCTGACTTGACTTGACTTTTTTTGCCTCCGTCTCTCAGTCCGTCTCTGTCTGTTTCCCTGTCTGTCTGTCTGTCTAAGAAGTTAGACTCTGCCGCCTGCCTGAAAAATTAGGTCAAACCCGTTATGACTTGTCAAATGGGTTTTCCCCACAAAACTCCTCTTTATACTATACTATGAGCTGAGCCTACCTATTGCCTTTTTAATACAACGTGAACACAGGCGCTCGTATTTGAATACGCAATAATCAGCTCTGTGAACGGGAAAGTATCCCTAAACAAACAAAACACACTAAATCGTTAACTGATGACGTTGTAGCCATAACCATATTTGGTAGTCCTTATACTACAAGTTCTAGGAATCAGTAGCATGGACTATCCTAATAATGAACAATAGCCACAACGCTCTCACTACATTCGTCTAATCGCAAGGGCGTTTCTCACGTTGGGCGCCTGTCGCGGACCCTCCCATAGCAAAGCGGTAGATAGTACACTGCCTACGTTACGATCTAATTCTTTGCAATGTGCAGTACTGTACGTGTGCACAGGTTCAACATCTGTCCATCTGAAGATTACACAAGGGTGTTATAAATTAAGTTGTTGAAAACGTTGCAAAGGAGATTTCATGAAAATAGATATGCTACTACTGCTACTACTGCTATTACTACTACTACTACTACTACTACTACTACTACTACTACTACTACTACTACCACTACTACTACTACTACTACTACTACTACTACTACTACTACCACTACTGCGGTCGCTGCTGCTGCTGCTCATTTTCAGACTGCTGCTGCTGCTGATGATGATCGAATTCAAAGCGATGCAATCTTCTTGGGATGAGAGTATAAACCGAAGCCTAGTCTATGCACGCACGCATTCCATATCACGGACTTTAAACATCCTGACACACGTGTCCTAGACGGGTGAGCGCCGGCTACACAAATGCATCCAGCACTCACTAAGTCCTTTCTATCTCAAAACGCGGTCGGCTAGGATTGTGCATAGTTGTTTGGGCGTCAAGCTATGCGCCCAAAAGATGCAAGTGATCGGGCGCCTCGGGCGGCTTGGGTTAGATCTTGTATCAGCCAGTGCCTTGAGCAGCTCTTGAGCTAGAAAAGTGCTCCATAAGGACGACTGCTTTTAAAAGGAGGGGTTTGATGTTTATTGTTTATGTTTATTGTTGATCTATAGAATAACTTGCATCGAATATCGTTATTTAAAGGTTCTTCCCCCGTTGGGGTGCCGGGGGTTTCAGTATAAATAGTACCCCCACTTTCTGGAAATTTAGTGCTTTAAATTCCCACTGTCGCTGTCTTTCTCATGTGTTCTTTCTCATTCCTGCTCTGTTCTATCAATCTGCTATACTATCTTCTTCTTCGCTAGACCAGTCACCTACCTTTTTTCTTGAAAACTCTTACGGGACAAGACTCCTTATTTGTGTGTGAGGTCTGTTGGATCAGCTTGGTTTTCTGCCAGGTGGTCACTAGGACTTCCTATGATGTTATTATTTAGCAATGTAGGCATTTTATATGTATGTGTTTTGTTGATAATGTATAATGATGTTTGTATTCTATTTTGTTTTTGTAAACGGAGGTTCGATAAATTAGAGTATAGAATCAGCGTCCCTTGCGTGAGATGTCTTTATTGTAAAGTGACTGGCTGGTGGAGAGCATTCAGTTTTACCACTAGGGTTGTTTCAGCAGATCGTTTATGCGGATCGGGGGTTGTCTGGTCCTGATTTGGCTCGGAAGAGTCCGCTGGACCTAAAGCAATAATCATGTAATGTAATGTAATTTAAAGGTTCACAGTTCCAAAGTTTACTGTGAATCAACGGAACAAGGAGACATTGGCCTAGGTCAGCTATTGAAGCGTTAAACAGGATGAAAAATAAAATGATGATAGTCAAAGGGGCGTGTGGCATGTAGCAAGACTTGAGGTCAAACAGCAAACAACCACCAAGAAGACAAATGAAGCCAGCATTAACAGGTTGTAGCCCGTCACTGTATCTTGAAGGCTTTGTAGCACTAAGGCTAAATAAAGAATCCGCTTCACACCAAATCCATCGGGTCCAATTTAAATAAAGATTTAAGCAAGTTTTTATTGTCGAGATATGGTTTGGTCTTTGGTATTTCCAGATTAGACTTATCTGGAAATACTTTGAAATAGCCGGGAATCACAACGAGCTAAAAATGTCGGTCTGTTGGTCGATCGGTCTGTTGGAAGCCATAATATCTCCAGATCTACTGAACGGATTTTTAGTCAAACTTCATGGGAGCGTTTCCAAGGCTAGTGGCCATCATTTTGCTCTGACCTACCGCTAAATTCAAGGTCACTGTAGTCATTTTTGCCACTTTAACACGTTGGACTCAATATCATTTCTTTAAAAAAAATTGCGCCTAAGTGAGTTTGCTGTGATTTGGTACACGGGATACTTTAAATCACGGGCCATCCTTCAGAAGCAGTTCTGTTGTTGGACAGTTGGTCAGTCCGTCCGTCCGTCCGTCGCTTTGTATTCCACTTGCTTTGGTCAAAACACACTTTGAGCTCTTTTTCAAGGATAACTGAACCAAAATTCGTAAGCTTTACTTTGTGCATACTTTAACCACTGCTAAGCATGTTGGATCGTTCGTATTTGCACTTTCTCAAAGGTCAAGGTCATAGTGACTCGCCATTCTCTAAACACGTTTTGCCCTGTATCTAAAAACTGGCGTAGCTGATTTGGATAATCTTTGGTTGGCAGATACTTTAGATCGCGGGCCTGTCATTCCATTGTTGTCATTTTCGTTTCGTTGGGATGAAGCCGAGTTTACAACACCGGCAAGAAAGTTGAACACTTTTTAAAATACTCATTTTTTCGGCTGGTGTGTGGGTGTGTGTGAGTGTGTGGGTGCGCGTGTGCGTGTATGGGCGTGTGTGCGTGTGTGTGGGTGTGTGTGTGTGCGTGTATGTGTGTGTGAGAGTGCCTGGAAAAACATTTGAATAGATAGGCTTTTTTTGGGGGGTTGAAAGTGAATGTTTTCAAACATTTTACACTAAATGGTATGACCTTAGAAGAGTTGTTTTTTTTTAAAACCAACATTCTTTGAGATGAAAGCTCTCAAAATAAGCTTTGTACGCGGATTAAAAAGACATTCCATTCCCTCCTACTCTTTCTGTCCTTGTGGTATTCTCTGATCCATAATGAACATTGTAGATATGGCTAAAGCCAGTGGACAACACGATGACCTGCTCACAGTGGTGAAGAAACGGAAACTCCGATGGTATGGCAACGTCACCCGATCATCAGGTCTTGCAAAGCCCATCTTGCAAGGCACAGTGCAAGGAGGTAGAAGAAGAAATAGACCGAAAAAGATATGGGAGGACAACATTCGAGAATGAGCGAAACAATCAGGGTTGCTGAGGACAGGGAAAGATGGAGTACGCTGGTTAAACGATCATCTGTGGTGCCCCTACGACCTCCGAGTTACGGGATAGGATAGGCTAAAGCCTAGATCTGACGACGAACGTTTTTGATTCCAAATATAGGGAAAATCAGGACTTGAGTCACTGATTTCGTGAGGCTATCGCTCAGTCAGTTCGCGGTGGGATTTGAGATGATTTTCTACGTTTAGAACATGCTCTACTTTCGACGAACTGAATGCGAGTCATTCAGCATGGGAACCAATCAAACGCGCTACTTTGATCACGTTATCTTGCGAGAATGGCTAATAATTCCAAGATCAATCCGCTAGGAACGTTAAGTGAGAAAAAATACCTGTGAAGTAATAGAAATTAAACAGTCGACTCAAATGAATATTAATGGGATATCGTCTTTTTCTATGAACTTTACCAAATGAAAAGCTACCGTTAATGCAACAATTCTTCTTCGCTGCTTTTAACCTATTTTGACTTTCGGCGCAGCAAGGGTAACAACTCCTGTGCTTTTGTTTATGCGCAGTGATTGTGCGCATGTTTACCAGGATCAAACGTTTTAGTGTGACCTCGACGACTCGCAGCGACAATCCTCCCATTCAAATCCTGTCTCGCAAACATTCACTGTCATTGTGATTGCAGTGCAAAAGTGTGTCGTCAGACCTAGGCATAAGCAGACATTACATTACATTACATTACATTACATGATTATTGCTTTAGGTCCAGCGAACTCTTCCGAGCCAAATCAGGACCAGTATAGCCGAATCAGGACTACAAAATCAAGACCACAACTTCGCTGAAAGAGGACCCGCCCCTGATCGGCATACAAGATCTGCCGAAACAACCCCAGTGGTAAAACTGAAGGCACTCCACCAGCAGGTCACTTTACAATAAAGACGTCCCACGCAGGGGACGCTGAGGCAATACTTTAATTTATCGAACCCCCGTTTACAAAAAACAAACAGAATCTAAACATCATTATAAAATATTAACAAAACACATACATATAGGCTTACATTGCCAAATAATAACATCATAAGAAGCCCCAGTGACCACCTGGCAAAAAGCGTCCAATATTTTCAAGGTGATCCAACAGACCTCACACACAAATGAGGAGTTTTGTCCCGGAAGAGTTTTCAAGAAAAAAGGTAGGTGACTGGTCTAGCGAAGAAGAAGATAGTATAGCAGATTGATAGAACAGAGTAGGAATGAGAAAGAAGGAGAAAGACAGCGACAGTGGGAATTTATAAGCACTAAATTTCTAGAAAGTGGGGATAGTATTTATACTGAAACTCCCGGCACCCCCACGGGGGGGAAGGCTTAAGCAGACGAACACCGCAGAGCTGACAGATGCACATGCATCACCAGCTGAATGTGGTAGGGGAAAAAAAGGTGATTGTGAGGGGGAGGGGGGCCACGATGACGTCACAATGATGAATCGGGAAACTTATGACGTAACGACAAGGGTCGACATCGTGACATGGATTGCTCTTTTTTTTTTTCCTCTCAACATAATTGTTTTGCATTATCGTTAATGTAGAACTTTTTTTTTTTTTACTTCGAAGAAGTTGTAGTAGTTGTAGAAGAAGAAGTAGCAGCAGCAGCAGTAGTAGTAATAGTAATAGTAGTAGTAGTAGTAGTAGTAGTAGTAGTAGTAGTAGTAGTAGTAGTAGTAGTAGTAGTTGTCACGACAGACTAGTTTTACCCTGCCTATTTACTATTTAGCCTTGTTTAGTCATTGTAACTTTAGAAAGTTAGTGTATTACACAGCAGCTGATTACAGTATAGGAGGTACACACACTGCGAGCTTGACGCAGGCAGTTAGTGACGTCAGCACTGTGTGCCTTGAATCTGAAAGTTTTAACCAATGAGACGCAGGCAGAGCGGTTAGAGCCGGTTCTGACTGGGTCAAAACCTAGCATAGCTTAAGTCAGTGCTACGAAAGACACCGAAGTCTACACAGCTAGACCGGAGCAGAGAACTATCTTCACTCATAGACCAGGAAACAGGACTTGTGAATTTTAGAATTCACTCAAGTAGCCACGAGGCCTGACTTTGTCAAACAGGTAAATGAACATACTTCTGTTTCATCGTGATATATTTATATTATTGTTGAAATTATGTTTGTAGAATTGGCCATGCATAGATTTGACTTGTTAATCCGAATTTGCGTGACCACGTGGCGAAACACGACCGGTTGCGCCGCCATGTTGTATACCTGACGGAACCACTGTTGTTGAACCTATATGTATGTTTGCAGACCAGTGGCTGTACCAGTGAATGTTTATATTATTATTAATTCTGTATGTGTGTAGTTAGCCATGTTTTATATTTATGTATGTATAGGAAATTAGAGTTGAGATTCCAGTGGACCGCGGATGTAGCAGAATGTTCGTCGCTTATGTATAGAGATGTGGAGCTATCACTGAGGGCTACTTTGGCTTTCAGTGAGACGCTCTGCACAAACCGATTATTCAGGGTTGTGCAGAATTTCGTCTCTTATATTACAGACGAGCAGGCGAGCTATCCCGTGCGCCCAACTCCACAGGAAAACCAAGTTGGCTGTTTAGCCCCTACAGCACAAGACTGAGGGAGCAACCCTGAAAACACCCTGCAAGACCCCACAGCATGGCAAGGGACCAAACTACACGACGACACAGCATGTACCAGAAGCTACCTCATCAAAGGGCTTCAAACCACAAGCTAAGTGCCCAGGAATCAGTGCATTTAAACTGATAGCACAAGGACCACAGTAGTCCACTCTTCAGAACTGTAGTAAAACGGACCACAGTAGTCCAATCTTCATGAAATCTAGAAGCCAGTGCCCGATGAAGACATAACAGCTGCCTAGACTATCAGCGATCGAATTATTTGCATTGACTTATGACATTTTAAGGTAGATTAGTACATCGAAGATCTTGTATAGAGTAGAAGAAATAAATGTGTGATTTTAACTGTTATCAAGTGGCTGGACTACATATGATTCATAGCCGTGTGAAAGCTAGTGTGACAGTGATCTTTTACCATTTTTCTATCTATCTCGGTATCCCAGCCTTAACACAGACCGAGCTAAACAAATAAATTTATTAAAGTAATTCACAGGGTGACTAACTAGCAGTTCCCATCGAATAAAGCGTGAGGGTTACAGCATTCCATTGTGCAGAGCCCAGTAACAACTAAACCCCACGTGACACTAGTAGTAGTAGTAGTAGTAGTAGTAGTAGTAGTAGTAGTAGTAATAGCAGCAGTAGGGTGAAGCAGATTGCTTCTACTTTGGCTTTTTGCTATTTAACTGACTTTAACGTAATAAATGGTTAAGTTGTTACGGTATAAGAAATGTGTCCTACTTTAGCTTTTCGTTTTTAACTTACATTAACGTAATAGTAATTATTTTAACATAATAATACCACAATGTAATAGTATTTATTTTAACATAATAATACCACAATGTAATAGTAATTATTCTAACATAATAATACAATAACGTAATATTTACACGGGGACGAATTCAATGGTTACTCCTGTGTACATTAATGGGGAGATCTAGAAAAGACAGGTACTGAAAAGATTGCTAAGGGAGTGAGTGACATCATTGAGGCCGGGTTGGGGAATGAGAGAGGGGCGGAGGTTGGGGTAAGAGGGAGGTGAAGAGGGGAGGGGAGTGTCGCTGGAAGAAAGCTACGCGTGTTAGAAAAGACGTCACGCGAACAGACTGACCTCCTCCTACGCGGCACCTACAGGTTAAGAGCATCATAGGTTGAGTATGAAAATATAGTTTTAAAAAAAAACCAGTTGGAAGGCTTTGAATATCTTTGGCGAAAACGAGGTTACTCACAAAATGTTGCATTGTTTATTACATTAAACAATAATAAATCAATTAATAATAATAATAATAATAATAATAATAATAATAATAATAATAATAATAATAATAATAATAATAATAATAATAATTATTATTATTATTATTATTATTATTATTATTATTATTATTATTATTATTATTATTATTATTATTATTATTATTCTTATTATTATTATTATTATTATTTGCTCAAACCAATCGCTAAAGTTTGAATTTTCCATTTGGGTTCTGAATGTCCTTGTTTTAACGGTACATCAATACCGTCGCCGTGTAAACTTTGACTCGAGTTCTGAGTGAACCACAGGGTTTTAAGAGTGAGCCCTTGGTGTCTGGGTTAGCGTAAAGGTTAGCGTAAAGGTCTATTTTATATCAAGCTAAAACGAAAAGAAACAAAACACCCAAACTTACCGAGCATTTTTTTTACGGGTTCTGTCTCTTACCGGCTTTGGAAGATGCTATGATTAGCTTCAGAATATTGGCTAGCCCTTTCTATTAATAGGCACACAAACGTACGGAACTTATTCATTTAAAAAAAATTAAAACAACAACGATCTATACTTTCGAAAGAGCTATTTTTGGTTTGTAAGCTTAATTTTTCTGCGAGGCAACACTCACGGTGAATGTTAAAAGGGTCTGTCGACGGAACGTGGTCAAAGTGGATCCCTTTAAAAACAACAACAGCAACAACAACAACAAAAAAACCCGGTATTGCACGCCGGATTCCGTGTTTTAAAAGTGTTTGGCCTTATTGCTAAAGGGAGGTTGGATGCTCTCCGTCGCTTGTCATGCTAGAGGGAGGTTGGATGCTGTCCGTCGCTTGTCATGCTAGAGGGAGGTTGGATGCTCTCCGTCGCTTGTCATGCTAAAGGGAGGTTGGATGCTCTCCGTCGCTTGTCATGCTAGAGGGAGGTTGGATGCTGTCCGTCGCTTGTCATGCTAGAGGGAGGTTGGATGCTCTCCGTCGCTTGTCATGCTAGAGGGAGGTTGGATGCTCTCCGTCGCTTGTCATGCTAAAGGGAGGTTGGATGCTCTCCGTCGCTTGTCATGCTAGAGGGAGGTTGGATGCTCTCCGTCGCTTGTCATGCTAGAGGGAGGTTGGATGCTCTCCGTCGCTTGTCATGCTAGAGGGAGGTTGGATGCTCTCCGTCGCTTGTCATGCTAGAGGGAGGTTGGATGCTCTCCGTCGCTTGTCATGCGGTATGTGCAATACCAACTGATTTGTCCAAGCAGGGTGGTTTTGAGAGATGGAGCTCTGATCAAGATGGAACTGTTTATGGCAAAAGACGTCGTACGTAAGTGTTTCACAAACATGGTGAATGGACAGGATGACAGGAAAACACTGTCGTTTGCGTACAAGGGGGGACAATTTAAGCTTGTTTTTTTCCTATCAAACTTTCCTTTAGTCATAAAACGTAGGATTGTAGTTTTTGGTCCTGTGGTAAACGGCTTGCTTTGTGTTCTCAAGATTAGGGATCCATTCCCGAAAGGGATGGGTGTGGTTGGGGATATGGAATTGGGGGTCGGGGAGGGGGTGGAGGGTGACAATACTAGTTCTTACTTACAGGAGTCGAATTTGTGTAATGACAAACGTTTTATATCCCTTGTTTAAACTCGCCCGCAGTCCTTTCTGGGACACATTTGCATAATGAAGTATTATTGACTTCAAGCATAGCATATGTCACAGTCGGTCTTTGAGCTCTGGCCCTGCTCTCAGCCATTTCCCCCCTATTCGCCCGCTGACCCAGCGATCCAAGCCCCGCCCCTCCGGACAGTCCCACGTGATCCTGGACTGGACCGGGGGATCAGTAAGTCAGTCTACTCCTGCATGCCCAAGCGAACACACTGCCTGCCGAAGACACGTCTGCACCCACGTTGCGACCGCTGAGCTTCGCCAATATTCTTGTGTTTCAACCCGTTCCTTGGTCCAGGTAAGAGTGGCGACTTATTTCATATCCTTTAGCTTCCCATCACCCGTCGATTTCCCTACATGTTCGTATGTCTTGTAGATATTTACGTCCATGCCTGTGGTTTGTCTTGATGTATTGCTTATGATATACTATTTTGCTTCATGTATCCATTGTCTGTAGTCTGATTGTTGCACTTGCCATGCTTGTCTTTATACATGTATTTCCCCCTGCCTAGATTCTTGTATAAATCCCCCATGCCATGTTGCCCTATCATTTAGACTAAAGTACCCCAGTTAATCCCCATTGCTTATAATCCCCATGGTCCTGTATTTACACCCTTTTGTTTCTCCCCTGATCCTATTGTGTAAATATCCACCCCTGCTGTCCATAACCCCATCTCAGGCGCCGAGACTATTATCCATTAGCGGCTGCCAGTAAATTCTCCCAAACCCCAGTAGCCATTGTTGATACAAATAGACAGTTGGAAGACGCCGGTCAGTCTTGACCAGGCCTCCCACATTCAAAATCTGACTGGCATGCGCGATGAATGGCGCAGCATCCAGAGCGTGTGTGCACCTCTGATGCTGAGAATGATCATTTGCAGAACGGGTCTTTGTGAGGGCTACTGCAAGACTCCACGCCGCGTGCCTCCCTTATACTCTGGCTGTCACTGAAGACGCGTGAGCAAGACCCCGGCCAAGTACATATGTCCGGTTCTGACCAACCCAAGTGTTGCACCATCAACGCGACCTAGTGACCTACACTGGGCCTCCCAAGCCATGCGACTGACCAATTGCGCAACCGCCATCCAGTCACCTGAGGCAACCACCGCCTACGTCCATAGCAGATAAGTGTGCACTCTGCGCACACCACAACTCGGCTGATTATCTGGCTTCCCACGCTAAATCATCCAGCCACCCCTTGCCATATGATGATATCAGTCTATATTCGCCCCAATGACTCTTTAGTAGATAAACCAGAATTACTCCAAGATACCCTGGACGTTATCAGACTTTCGTTCGTGATCCAGTTTTAACCCAACCTACTGTTTGACCTACACCCAGATAATAAATTATTGTATATTGTACTCTATTACCAGTCTCCCCTTGTTGAGCCCTCCACTAGTTAATCCTGTACATCTCTCGTCTGTCTTTAAACCTTTCTATAAGTCTTTAGTACTCTCAGCGTTATTCACTTGAACGTCACCGCAAGTCGGCCTATGACAAGGGAGGCGACACAGCGCGAGTGAATAATTGCTAACCCTCATTCCCCCAACCCCCTATATTCGTGACAGCATAATAGGATCAACCACGTCATATTTCAATTTACGTCATTAACGGTACTCATTTCAGATTGGGACGAAATAGTATTGCACATTATTATTAGAGTTTCAAATTTTATTTAATGACACTGGTTTATGATTATACATAATTTTATTATATTGGTTATATCTATATATTACGCCAATTCTATAGATTATACCGTAATAGATTAAACGATATGAAACTTAAAACTGTGTGTGCCGAACAGAATATTTCTTATCTTATTATTAAATAAAGTGAGGTTGCATACAAGAACCGAACTGAACTGTCTCCCCTTACATACGAGGAGCATTAAACAAGAAGAATGGATCACCAATAGCAAGCCGGCAGCAGCCATTTTTATCGTCACGTGGGGCTATCGGGGATCCATTCTACATGCTTTACTCTAAAAGCTGTCCACAGGCGCCTGAACCAAGTAGAATGGATCCTCAAAATGGAAAAGAATTAATGGATCCTCAATGGCATAACGGTTACCACTAGCCTTCTCTATATCCATACATACTACTGCTACCGCTGTGTTATCGAAGATCCACTCATTCTTTCCTATCCTTCTACCTGGTTCATGCACCTGTGGGCTGTCTTCGAATCACGACATTTTCCAAAAGTAAGCTAGTCGTCTCTTACACTAGCCCGTGAGGAAATTCAAACACTTCTTTATGCATCTGAAGAACTCGACTAAACACGCCATCATCGTACGTTGAATCTGATCCTTCGGATGGGAGTATAAACCGAGGTCCAGTGCATGAACTCGTACATTTGATCGCATGGACTTTTAAAGACGCTCATATCCTACCCGAATGCCAGTTACCTAACAACAAATATCTTATATATATAAATGCAATATCATTTTATATGTCATAATCAGACTGTGATTATTGTTATTAACAGTAGTGGTGGTGTGTATTCGTGTGTGTGCATGAGTGTATGCCTGTAGAAGTGGTTGTAAAAGTATTGTTTTGTTTTGTTTTGTTTATTTTAGCTATAATAAACCTGCATGTGGAGGAAAATTTGTAGGTTGAAGCATTTATTACTTACCTCTTTGTAGCTTGACTCTTTTATTATCAGCTGGATCCAGCGTGATTCAATGTAATTTGCTTTTAGAGCAATAGATTTTAGTCGTCTAGTTTTTAAGAGATTCATATGCATAACCATACTTAGTCTGTGCAAAGTTAATCATCAGAAAACCCTGTACTGACCCAGTTTCTCCTTGCATGGCAGTCTGGTTCATAATATCAAAAACATGTATACTGCTTGGAAATTCAGGTCTTTGTTTCTTGGGTCCTGTTGTGTACGCATAAAAATAATATCCAGGAATTGCAGTTGATCTGCACTGAACTGAAATAAACACAGACTTAGCACAACTCCCGTTGTGTGTTTAGAACACTGTAACTAGGTTAGAAGTGACGTCATTACTGGTCCTGCCACAGGCCAGTGACAGTCTGCATTAAATACTGTACCGGTAACTTTTTAACTTCTGGTGTGTGTGGGTGTGTGTGCGTGTGTGTTTGTGTGTGTACGTGCGGGTATGTGTGTGTGTGTGTGTGTGTGTGTGTGTAGGTGGGTGTTTTGTGTTAGGGGTTAGAAAGTAGGATGCATGACTTTTATTATTTCATAAGCTACATTCATGTTGTGTACACCAGCTTTTCTGTTCTTTGGGGTGTATTGTTTTAATCCCTGAAGTCTTTTGTGTTTTATTGCTTTTGTGCTGTTGTTTTGATGAAGTGTACGCCGCACACACATTTCCTTGTGTTTTCATGGGGACAATAAAGATTCTGATTCTGATTCTGATTCTGATTCTAAGCGATCTTTTTTGTAGGTTTTGGTACGCAGGTTACTTCAAAGCATGTGCCATTCTTCAGTAGCAGTACGGTTGTCAGTTGGCCAGTTCTGTCGGTCCGTCACTCCCGTTTTTAACTTTTTTTCGTTACGGGGGCAGTCCGATAAGTACTTAGCCTCGCCGCCCGATGGCGCCAATATCGCAAGAGCAATTTACTATCGTGTAGTACATTCTCGTAGACGGCTACTGTCCAAATTTCAGCCGGATCGGACTCGTAGTTTAATTTTGACCGCGTGTGGAAGCGGGCGTGTGCTCTTCCACAATGATAACGCACCGGCTCACACCCTCCGCCCTCGCCACGGCCAAATTGGTCGAATTGGGCTAAGAACTGCTGCCCCATCCACCGAAAATCTACAGATTTGGCCCCGTGCGACTTCTTTTTGTTTCCAAACTTGAAAAAGTCACCCGCCGGGCAGAAATTTGAGTCGAATGAGGAGGTCATCGCCGCCACGGAAGCCTACTTTGCAGACCTCGAGAAAACCTATTTTTCAGACGGGTTAAAGAAGATGGAGCATCGCTGGGTCAAGTGTATCGAACTAAAAAGAGACGATATTGAAAAATAAATCGCCACCTTTTCAAAAGTTTCGTTTTTCTTTTGTAGGCTAAGTACTTATCAGACCACCCTCGTACTGTTGGCCTTATTTCCACAATATAACGGAACCGAAAATTCCTCATTTTTTACTTTGCGAATACTTAAACTACTGCTAAGTATGTTAGAGCATTTCTATTTGTACTTTCGCAAAGGTCAAGGCCATTGTGCTACACCATTTTCTAAACACGTTTTGCTTTGCGCTGTATCTAAAAACTAGTGTGGCAGATTTTGATACTTTGTTTTTTTGCTTGCAGATAGATCAGATAGAGTGACCCATCATTCCCTGTTTTCCCTTGGGCTTCGTTAGGATAAAACTCAGTCACAAAACCGCCATGAAAATTCACAGTTGAAAATGCTTATTTTGCGGTTATGGGTGTGTGAGTCCGTTTAATACATTTGAATGACTTACAGCCGTCTAGTTTTTAATGCCTTTCAAGCTTACAATTTTCAGCGGCATCGGCACGACCCTTGCACACGGATCGGATGAAACCTGTGTCCTTTTACATGCATATGAGGAAATAAGATTAATTGACTTTTTTGCATGGCATGCACTTGATTCTTGTTGTTGTTGTTGTTGTTGTTGTTTTTGTTGTTGTTGTTGTTATTGTTGTTTTTGCAAACACAGTACTAATAATAATCAAAATAAACAAAAGTAAATTGTAATGATGATGATGATGATGATGATGATGATTGTGACGACACGAGTTTCAGCACATATCAGAGAGAGCTATATTTTGTGCGAAGTTGCACCTCTCTATTATGTAGTGTATATAGACAGCTCGGCAGTTTTCTTTATTGCGTATGAAAGATGCAGTATCTCTAAGTCCACGTGCTTAACACAGGAAATAGGGATATGTTGAATTAGAAGTTGGGGTACTGAATTCGAGCTCGACCGGTTACCTGTGGCCTGGCGTGTGTTTAGTAAGGCAGAGTCGATGTGGCGCTTTTTGCGAGAGGTCAGCTTTAGCCAGAAAGTAACCTTGTGACTGTGTGTCAGACGAGAATTAGGTTTATTTCTTGGAAGGGTGTAGTATTCGCGTGTTTCGAACCACCCAAGGTCTTACGCCCTCGTCGGGGTAAGAATGTCTAAAGACTGTAGTAGGAGGAATGTAATCGCCATTTATTGAAGATAAATGTAGGATTCTTTCCTAAGGTTGTGTAGTCCTCGATTAGGCACCCGCCAAGGCTCAATGTCTTTATCAGAATTGAGATGTCCTTATGAATCGCTAGCAATTAGCCAAATAACGAATTAACTCTCAGACTAACCAGTGTGTACTGTACTGTGCTGTGTTGTACTGTGTTGGGGAGGTGTGTCACAGGCCGAGACTTATAAGGTGAGTAAAAACCCTGTAATTCATTTCCTCAGTGGCGAGCACTTCGAGACTGCGTACGCGAATGAATGATGGTGAATGAGGGGGAAGGGGATGTATTTTGATGAATAGTAATTTATTGATTTGTATGATTTTCATATCATTTTCTTATTATATACATAAACGGAAAATGTCATTGCTGTGTTGCTAAAGTGGGTCAAGAGTGACGATGTGAATGCATGTTAGAGAGAGAGAAAGAGGGGGGATGTATGTAAAGGGAGAGAGATAATTGCACTGTGCTAGAGAGGGGTGAAGAAAGTGATGGATATGAGGGGAGCGTGTTTATATTATAGTATGATAAGATAATATGGATGAAGGGAGATAATCATGATGTGTTATAACAGTTGCGAGGGATGATGAGGATGGAGATGAGGATGGAATGAATTGGGAATGTGTGAATGAAGTGTAGTCATTATGATTATGTATGTTTATATAAACAACTGTGCTTATGAAAGAGATATGGATTATTAGTATCAAGAGTTGCATTATATTATTGAAATGTATGTATAGCATCCTGTATTATTATCATTGTTATTATGTATAACCAGGTCAAGATGGCGGACGGCGGAAGGCGTATTATATGAATGTAGTATTAAATTTTGTAGGCAAACTGTTAAGACTATATATTTGTCTACAGGTTTGGGCTTCTCTACTAGTATACTGTTCTACTGTTCTACTATTTTGCTGTGTTATGCGGGTGTAGTTTATTCTTCAACTACTTCTGCGCACCTCTACGCCTTTGCGCGCCTTTGCGCGCCTTTGCTGTACCGTTGGGCCGTGTGTGCATCCGCTCTGGAACCCCTGCTTTTGCGGCCGTGAAGTGTGGAGATTTGACGGGCCTTTTTCGCCACCACCGCCGTCTCTCTTCGGGATTGTTGGCGCCGCCATTGGAGCCTCTGTTTACCACAGGAACTACACGCACCACACCCACGCACACACAGATTTGCACGACACGCACCTAAAAACATACTTCATTTATTTAGTGTAAATCATTTCATCATTTGAGTGAATAACTGCTTAGCTCCTATTGATCTCTGAATAACTGACATTTTCTGAACAGTGTTTCTGACCTGCAAGCTAGCTTGGATAATAGTTTGAATTTATAAGATTTGCAGCTCCATTTCTTCAGCTGGAATTTGTATTATTTTGAATTTGATTGTTTATTGCTATTGCTGTACATTATTGTGGGAAACCTGGTTGATGTTTAGTTCTGTTTCGGTTGAACAAGGGAGGTAATTGTTAGTAAATACTGCGGTGGGGGTCTTGATAGGGGTGGAGGGTGGTTTAGTACCCCATTGTCCTGTGTATGTGTGTTTGAGTGTTGAATAAAAGAGTGTGTTTGTTATTCTGGCATTTTGTGTTAGTTTCTTTTGTTTGAGTTCTATCCTCCCACTCGTTGCTTTGAGCTGACGTCGCGGAACCCGCTCGGGTGACGTGACAATGATGATGATGATAATACTACTACTACTACTACTACTACTACTACTACTACTACTACTACTACTACTACTACTACTACTAATAATAATAATAATAATAATAATAATAATAACAATAATAATCATCATAATCATAATAGTCATAATAATAATAATAATAATAATAATAATAATAATAATAATAATAATAATAATAATAGATTTAAATAGCGCAGATATCTCACACTATAAAGAGTGATTCAAGGCGCATTCTCACACATTCTTACACATAATAAAATAATGGTAATGTACATAGAAAAATGGTGAAACACGTGATTCCCAATCATTTGAGTAAAAAAACAACACGAATATATACATAATATGGCAGAGGAAGAAATATCCCACCCTTATACACCACACAGACACACACACAGACACACACTAACTCTAACCCTAACACACACACACACACACACACCCACACACACACACACACACACACACACACACACACACACCTCCATACTTGCAATACATCACAAATGGGTTCATTTAAGAATGTAGGAATCGGAAAGTCATTTTTTGATGGAAAAGGGTTAGGGCAAGGGTTAGTTGCAGCGCTGCAACTAGCCCTTACCCTAACCCTTCTCTAGAAAGTTGACCTATTTCGTCTCCAATAGGCGACGAAATAGGTCGAATTTTGCTTCAAACTTTTCCAAAAATTCACTGTATTTTCTCCGTCCCGGATGCCTAGTTCCAGTCATTCGCCCAAAAAGGCAATCACCGAAGTCGAACGAAGCTCTCCGATGTGTTACGAAATGATGCTTGCATGACTACGACTAGTTGACATTAAAAATGATCGCTGTTGCTTCTAATTCTGTTCGATTTACACAGATTAGCATTTCGCAACGGTATACTTTGTTATTATCGACCATATTTAATACTTGCGTTCCTTGATTTGCATTTTGTTAGTTCTCAGCACAAAACCTGTCGGTAGCTACTATCCATGGAAGTATTCTGCCCTGCAACAATTTCATATAGATTTTGTAAAATGATGTTAGCAGAGAGATAAGGAGCCAGTTACTGGGCTAATCCAGATTGCCTCTTCTTTGGTAGTAAGAGGATTGTACAGGCTCTGAAGTCTTTTCTTTCGTCTTTGTAAACTCGTGGGCCTCCTACATACGTACGTAGTATAGTATTTAATTGAGGCCTACGAAAGACGAGACTTCCCAGCCCTGTGGTTTCACGTAGTCCTGCCAGCATTCGTTCGTAAAACATCGGATAGCTTCGCTCGACTCGGAGAGCTTCGTTCGACTTCGGTAATTGCCTTTTTCGGCGAATGACTGGAACTAGGTTGGAAAAAACAAGTTTGCGTCCCGATAGTGCACTCCTATGTACTTAAAACACTCTTATGCACTACAACTGCACTCCCATGCACTAAAAGAGCACTCCCGCGCACTTAGAAAAAAGTGGGGTCCTGGAAAAAAGTGGGTTCCAAGCAAATAAACCCATTTGTTACTAGAAAAGACAAGGTCTGCTACCCATTTGTGCGCTTTTGTGGGTACCCACACACACACACTGTGGTAGGGCCGCGTGGACGCTGCGCCAAACATCTAGACTATTATGTTGCGCGCACATAGGCACATACGGAGGCCTAATAGTAGAGCTTTGGCTTACGGATCTGAAGGTCCCGAGTTCGAGCCCAGGCCGGGGCATTGTGTTGTGTCCTTGGGAAAGACACTTTACTCCCGTTTCCTACTCCTTCGGATGAGAGTATAAACCGAGGTCTAGTCTGTGTCGCATACATTCCATCATAACGGACTTTAGAGATCCTGACGCTCATGTCCTAGATGGGTGAGTGCCGGTGACAAGAACACACCCAGCATGCACCTAGGTACTTCTCCCACATCCCTGGCTGCCCAGGATTGTGCTCAGTTGTCTGGAGTGGTATTACGATGCGCCTCGGGCGGCTTCAGTCTTGTCAAGTACGGCGAGATACGAGCTATAAAAATCCTCGATGTAATAAATCATAATAATAACATAGCATACTAATTTGTTGATTGGAACTGTACTGTTGGTAATTAGAGGATGTTGTTGTTTTTATAGATGTAAGGACGATTACTAGCTCGTGTTTTCTCAACGCACCTATGTTCTAGAATCTACTTTATATAGCAATGACAACTTGTTAAAATTGATTTCAACAGATGCTTCCAAGTAGAGAGCGGTTTAATCAGATTCTTGTGTCATCCACTGTGTTCTTCTACACTCTACGGTACGCTCAGGTAGTGGTGACTTCTAGAAAGTCGTCATTTTCTTAGCAACATTGAATCATGTTTGGGGTAGAGAGAGAGAGAGAGAGAAAGAGAGAGAGAGGGGGAGGGAGAGAGAGGATATTGCAGGAAGGGGGAGAGTAAGAGGGGGGGGGGTGTCTTAAAACTCAATTTGTCTGTCCCTTTTTCCCCATAAAACCAGCTTAAAGGGGTCGTCTAAAAGCCTTCTATCGTGTCTAAGGGGGTCGTCTACAAAGCCATTGTATTTTCTTCTTTCTTCCCTCCACATTATTAATATGATATCCATCGTTATCTAAAGGGTCGTCTCTTAAAAGTAGTTGAGTATTTCCGTATGCACATTAAATCAGATTCAGAGGGGCATCTCAGAAGGCATTTTGCCTTTTCTTATCAGCATGTTCTTTTTCTTTCTTTTAAAAAAAAAAAAATCAAGTTCACGAGGTTATTGAGATGGCACTCCATCTCTGTCAACCAACTTAGTTTATCTTAAGTGCTCGATTCCAGTTTTTACAAGAGGACCCACATTTTAGCACATAATAACCACGGCTCGGCAACCATTGTAGACCCTGTGTTATGTTAGCCTCGATTAGCCTAGCTGATACACTGACAATCTGAGAACTCAGCAAAACGGCCATCATCTATATCTGTTGCATACAAAACAAATCCACCAACGCAAACCACTGGCAGCAGAGAAGAGGAGACAGATCTGTCCTATCATTCCCTCTTTCCACGGAGGACAGCAACTGATAAAGATTATACCCAGGGTGCTGTCAATACACTGCAGCCCTAGCTCTGTAGGCCAGCCACCTTTGTCAAACGTGTTCTACACAAACGGACCTGGATGCGTGAGTGGAGATGCTTTACCCACTCTTTGAGAGGATCTGGGAGAAAGAATGTGTTCCGGCAGACTGGAAGGAAGGTTGCCTGATCAAGCTTCCCAAGAAAGGTGAACTGTAACAACTACAGGGGCATCACACTTCTATCTGTGCCTTGGAAGGTCTTCAACCGGTTTTTTTTTTTGGAGAGGATGAAGGATACTTTCGACTCACAGTTACGAGACGAGCAGGTAGGCTTCCGGCAGAATAGATCCTGCACGGACCAGATTGCAACGCTCTGCATCATAGTTAAGCATTCCCTGGAATGGAACTCGCCGTTGTATATCAACTTCGTCGACTATGAGAAGGCAGCGTAGATCGAGATACCCTCTGGAAGCTCCTTCGACACTATGGCATCCCAGCCAAGAAGGTCAATCTGATCAGGAACTCCTATGACGGCATGTCCTGCAGAGTTATCCATGGAGGACAGCTCACAGACAACTTCCAGGTGAAAACCGGAGTCCGACAAAGATGCTTGTTGTCGTCTTTCCTCTTCTTCTTCGCCATAGACTGGATTATGAAGACGTCTACCAGCGAAAGTTGGAACGGAATCCAGTGGACTCTGTGGAGCCAGCTCGATGACCTTGACTTCGCTGACGACCTTGCTCTTCTTCCCCAGAGCCAGAGCAGATGCAAGAGAAGATAAACGCTGCCCTGTGGCGGCCACATCGTAGGAGGTCGGCCTCAACATTCACAAGGACAAGAGCAAGAATCTGAAGATCAGCTCCATCAGTACCCAACCAGTCACTTTGAATGGAAGTCCTCTACAAGAAGTGCAGTCCTTCACCTACCTGGGTAGCATCATTGATCAGCAGGGCGGAACAGATGCGGACGTCAAGGCTAGGATCGGCAAAGCAAGAGCTGTCTTCATTCAGCTCAAGAACATCTGGACCTCCAGAGAGCTGTTTTTGGCCACCAAGATCCGAGTATCCAACTCAAATGTGAAGTCAGTCTAACTGTATGGAGCAGAGACATGGAGGACAACCAAGACCACCATAACAAAAACGTCCAGTCCTTCATCAACAGTTGCCTCAGAAGGATTCTCCAGATCAGCTGGCCCGACACCATCAGCAACGCCAACCTTTGGGAAAGGACCTGCCAACTCCCTGCTGAAGATGAAATCAGGAAAAGGAGATGGGGCTGGATAGGGCATACCCTACGCAAACCAGCGACGAATGTCACCCGGCAGGCGCTGAAGGAAAAGCAAAAGAGAGACCGTCCAAGGAACACTTGGCGACGCGACATCGAGGCCGACACCACCAAGATGGGCTACAACTGGAGTCAGTTAGAAAGAATGGCACAGGACAGAGGACTCTGGAGAGCTGTGGTTGGCGACCCGTACCCTGGCAGGGATGACGGGCATTAAGTAAATAAGTACTATCAGGTTCTTCAGTTATGTTTTTCGCGATCTGTACGTTAATTTGTTGTATTTCTTATTTCCATAATATATGAAAAAAGTTCTATATGCATAAAAAGAAAATTTTCTTTCAACTTTGTAGTGTACAGATGCATTGAATCTAAACCAAAACTTCTCTCTCTCTCTCTCTCTCTCTCTCTCTCTCTCTCTCTCTCTCTCTCTCTCTCTCTCTCTCTCTCTCTCTCGTGACGTCACGGTGGTGACGTCATTTTTAAATAATTAAAATAGTACTTTCCAAGAAAACATTATTGGGTACAACAAAGTACTTAGACTTTATACTAACTAACTAATCTAAAATAGCACTTTACAGATGTCTTCAAAATAAAACCACACTTATGCAAATCGAGTGACGTCATAATGACGTCATCTTTTTTAAAGTGTTTTTTCCCCCCAACCTGTTTTTAATGTATTATGTCCCTTAAATTGTGGCTGTAATTAGAGTTATTATGCATACAATCTCACACGCTGCCATGATTCAATTTGGAACGTCGTGCATTCCACTAAATATTACGATCGAAAATTGGCAGTATATCACCGACGCTAAACGGTCAAGGGACGTAATAGATCTTTTGCTAGATATCTTCCCTTGGCGCACGTTGCCTTGAGGCTGAAACGATAGCCTGCAAATGTAAAGTCTGCGTGCGTGTGACTGTGTGTGTGTGTGTGTGTGTGTGTGTGTGTGTGTTGGTGTGTGTGTGTGAGTGTGTACGTACCTAACCATAACAGTGGGTTTATGCATAGGTTACACTTACGTGCAACTGGGTTTAAAAAAATACTGGGTTCCAAAATCTGAAACTCAGTTTTTTTAAAACCGGCTTTGCAATAGGAATAACAAAAAAAGTGTATACACAAAGTCTGAGCGAGAAACCCACAATTGCGGTTGAGTCAACTTTGAGTTTGAGCCAGTTAACACTCCGCGATGTGTGTTTTCGCTGGTCAACCAGTCGAATACACGCACTGTCAGGGGAAGTAACTCGGAACGCCACACGCTACGTGCCGGCTGGCAAGATGGAGGTATGTGTTTTTTCGTTTTATTCAGTTGTATTTTGTCCTCCTGTCTCTGTAAATAGTTCTTTAATCTATATTTTGTGCTTCTAGGATGTGGCTTTAAAATGTTCCCTTTTTAAAATTTCAAGCTTTTTCGGTGTGCTTTTGTACTTTTAAAATCATATCAATTTTCGTGTGGATGTTGTGGTCGATTGTCAACGCAGGGTCTGCATTTTTGTTTGTTACTTTTTGAAGAACACAAAAATAAATTTGCTGCATTTTAAGCGTCCTTGTATGTGATATTAATGAAGAGTCTTGTGAAGTCTCTTGAACATTGAAACAGTTACCATGAGAAATGTATGACTCCTTTGTTCACACTGGGGTTTTCAAAACTTGCATTTTTCCTCATTTACAAAAAAGACGGTCAGTGAAGACAGTACAAGAAGTAAATAAGGGAGGTATTGATGTGTTATTTTATTCATATGTAGATTGATTAAATAAATGTTTAAAAATATTTTTGCAGAATAACAATTTTAGTAAGTTGGCGCCTCGGGCGGCTTGAGTTAGATCCTGTATCGGCCAGCGCCTTGAGCAGCTCTTGAGCTGGAAAAGCGCTATATAAGAACGATTAAATAATAATAAATTAATAATATCAGTATTAGTCCTAGACTGTTTTTAGCATGGTCATATTTTTTGTAATTATTCAGCTTGTGCTGCCTACACATTTAAGATTGAGTAACCGTTAGATCTCATGCTGTCATTCAACACATTGATAGTGTAACATTATTAGTTCCTATCCTATCCTATCCTATCCCGTAACTCGGAGGTCGTAGGGGCACCACAGATTTTAGTTTCACCAGCGTACTCCATCTTTCCCTGTCCTCAGCAACCCCTGATGGTTTTGCTCAGTGTCAAACAAGTCCATTCTCGAATGTTGTCCTCCCATCTCTTTCTCGGTCTCCCCCTTCTTCTACCTCTTTGCACTGTGCCTTGCAGGATGGTCTTTGCAAGACCTGATGATCTGGTGACGTGGTAATACCATCGGAGTTTACGTTTTTTCACCACTATGGCTTGTGTAATGGTCTGTCGGACTTCGTCGTTGGTGATGTGCTGGGTATAGGAAATGTAGCACCTCATCTCCATGCTTTGTATTCTTCGTTGTAGGCGCAGCGTTTTTTGACCATGATGTAGTCGATCTGGTTGTGATGCTCCCCGCCGGGACTGTGCCATGTCCATCGTCTGGATTTTTTGTGGAGACCAAGCGTGTTTGCCAGTATCAAATTGTTGTATCTGGCAAACTCCAAGAGTCTCAGACCCCTGTCATTTGTCTCGTTGTTGCAGTGGGGTCCACATTAATAGCTAGAGCACCATTTTCAGATCTGCATCTACTCCATTTCCCAAATTGTTAGCTGTAATTCTGAGTAAGCATAATTATTTTAATAAATTCTATTATTCCTTTTTTTCCCAGAACATCCTGTTATGCCTCGAGTTTATCCGGTTGCGGAAAAGTCGCTGTAGTCCGACGACGACCCAGGAGGCGTTTGGAAGGAAGACGTCCCACTCCATCACCATCAACATCTTCATCGCCTTCATTGTACTCATCAGGTGACAGCTGGTGTGTGTTAGTACTTATTGAATTTTATAATATTGTTGTTTGCTTTGAAAAAAAACACACATTGATTGCTGTATAAAATCGGTGCCACAGCAAAGCAGTTAACAACTGGCAGCTCCACGCCTCAGATCAAACTGTGACCTGCTAACACAAATTTTGTTGGTGGTATATTGTTTCTACATTGCAAAGGGGGAGGTGAGGAGAGCTTGGATGAGGGAGGAGAATGGGGGGGGGGGACATTAGTGTACATGGCAGAGCTAGACATCCTTGTTGAATAAGATCAAAGTTTTAGCTCAGTTTTACAGTTGTTAATGGGGCACATGAAATGCAGATTACATTCTGATTATAATGTACACAATTCGCTCTGGGCTTTTCAGGTTGTATATGTATGCTTTGGATTTTAAAAAGCAGGCATGTTGAGGAACCTTTGTTTTTGTGCTTTCATGGGGTGGCCTCGTGGCGCAGTGGATAAGTCGCCGGTTTCCTATGCCGAAGGTCGCGGGTTCGATTCCCGCAAGGGGCGAACGTATGTGACTTAGGTACGAGACTATTGAGGTCACCGAGGGTTTTCTCCGGGCACTCCGGTTTCCTCCATCCCTTCAATAATGGTACAGGATGCAGTCAATATAAAAATTTCAAAAATAAAAAATTCGATTTTCTTCCGTCTTCTAATAGCGATCTCCCTGCTTTTACACCACCTGTTTGAGTGATGTATGTGTATTTGGTGTGTGAGAGGGTAAATGAGACAGGGGAGCGTGTATGTTGGTATAGATCGCCGCGCTTTGAGCCTTGGGGAAAAGCGCGTACATAGCATCCTGTATTATTATTTATTATTATTTACTGAGTAGCAAGTAAGCATAAGAGTTTCTATAACTATTTTATAACTTGGTTGCTAGTAGCTAGTGTGTCGAAGTGGTTAGTGGGAAAAAATGCTGTCCCACTTCCTCCGGGCTTTTGTGCCCTTTTTTCCCCAACCTCTACCCCCTAAACTTTAAATGTGTTTTGCTTGTTTCTTTTACACTTTAAAGAGTGTGAGTAGTACATTCATGTACAAGAAAATTAAAGTCCAGAATATAATATTTCGTTGAAGAATCAGTAGACAGTATTGTCAGTCAATCCCTTTTTGTAGTTGAGCCAGTTCAAGACTCTACTCTTTTCAACTTCCATTCCCTTCTCCCACCCCAGGCCCACCACCCCACCCTTTGTCCATCCTCATACCTTGGTTTGTTCTTATGCCGCTGTATTTGTTCTGTTGTTTAAACCCTGTGTTCTGATGCTGCTACTTGTTCGCAGGAGGGCTGAAGAGCAGCATGAGGATTCTAAAGACTCTAATTCATCGGAAGGTTCAGTCAAGAAACAAGCTAGAAAAAGGCGTCAAAGCCAGCAGACCGAAATGCATACAACATCCCCATCATTAGCTTTGTTGCTGCCATCAGTGCTACCCCGTTCTCCAGGGTGTGAACCAAGTGCCATGAATCGTTTAGATATATAATATATATTCAAATTTGTTTGCAAATCTATTCAAGATGAGTCCTAAATAGTAAAAAATTGCATGTGTAAATGTTGTCTGTCTGTCTGCCTTCCATCTGTGCAAAACTTTAAAGTGGCTAATTACACGAGACCTCGAAAATTATCAGTGATTGAATGACTACACTTCAAGGTCAAGGTCACAGGTTCAACAAATGTTAGTCAAGCTATGTCAATTTTCCACAAAATTTCTTGTTAATACTAAGTTATTAATATTAACTAAACTTCAGATTGTTTGATGCATGATAGGACTGGTATCAATGAGACGCACATGTATATTTTGTCAACATTGCTCCAAGGTGAAGGTCATTGGGGATGTCCAAAATAATAAAATCTTTTGCTGTAGTTTATTTTATCGTACATGAGTGCATTTATAGCTGGAGGTCAAGGTCAAGAGCATCGAAATATCAAAGCTTGTATTACTTTGCATTTTAAACCCACCGTTTCAATCATTTAACTTTTTTTTTCTGGCATCTCATTTTTGTGTTATTTATTGGGAGTTCCATAAGGAGCATGTGAGTTATATGGACTTGCCTTTCCAGTGATTGATGATGTTCATCATGTTCAAAGCTTTTTGAGGTGCTACTTGTCATTAAGTAATGGAAATTTACTGCTCTGTATTGTGTAGACTAGTTTTTAGGCCAGTTTTGTTAAGTAGTAGATTTCTGTCTTAAACTTAAGAGAAAGTGGTGGATTAATCTGGCAAAGTACCAAATTATTTTTCTTTGCCAAGTTAATACATATGTTATTCTCGGGGTTCTTGTTCATCAAAAAGCAATGTCAAGACTAATGACTATATAATAATATTCTGCTCTTCACATGGTTTTATGCAACCTTTGAGATGCTGGAAAAAAACTAATTATAAGTGGTTGCACTCAATTGATCCTTATTCAGAATATATTAACGTAACGGGAAACCATAAACAATTTATGTAAAACCTAACTAAATGAAGTTGATAAAAAAATTAATAATAATATATACAAATTATGCTCTACTAGACACTTTCAAAATAAAAATGTTAACAAATTATGTCTGTGTTATGTTGTTCATATGTTTGTTTTACATTACCAGTTCTCTGCTTTTTTATTTGTCCATTCCTATTCTTTTCCAATGAAGATTTGTATACTTTTCCACCCTTCTCATTCTTTCTTTTCCTCTGGAGATTTTATGCTTTTTCTCCACGCTTCTCCTCATTCTTCTTCTTTCTATTAATTCTTCTTAATACTCCTCATACTTTTTCTTCTTTCTCCTTCTTGCCTTTTCTTCAAAGATTTGATTTAAATCTGGAAGTAAAGTAATAAATTGAACATGAAAAAATTATCCACAGTTAACATTTGAGAACGACAAGATATCTTTTTTTGTGTGCAGATCTTCCAGTCTGGATTCAAATTATAAAAAACCTTTAAAACCATACAATACAAAGTAAATGTAAGCAAAGTAAATA
The DNA here is from genome assembly GCA_036898135.1 of Oncomelania hupensis. NCBI lineage: Eukaryota > Metazoa > Mollusca > Gastropoda > Littorinimorpha > Pomatiopsidae > Oncomelania > Oncomelania hupensis. Next base: position 7,330,009 of record CM072527.1, read on the forward strand.
TGACAAGAATGTTTGCTTAATGCCGAATTTTTCTTTTCGATTTTTACTGACACCAGCTAATAATTTATTTTTTGGGCTATGGGGAGAAAAAGAGGGTCACGCACTGACCTATCCAGAGGTACACTGTAACAACCTCAGACCTTTCGGTTCTCAGTTCAATGCTTTAATCACTGAGCTACCGCCCAGTTCTTAAAGTAAATGGCAAAAGTCTATCCTTCAATAACAGCTCTAATTCTATACAGTAGCCTATATACCAACTGAAAATATTGTAATTGAAATTATAAAATAAAAACAAAATCAGAGGAAATTCTGAGCAATAGTAAAAGTTGTTTCATTAGTTGAATTAAACTAAAAGTGTCAGTGACACGTGACACAAGTACTGAAAATCTTGCAAATGCAACCTTGGCCATTTATACGTTTTGGTTGTGTCCGTGTGTGTGATAAACCCAGTTTTTCCACAGAAACCCAGATGTCCAATATGCATGTGTAAAAACCCACTGATATCAAATGAACCCACTATTTCATAGCACAATTTCTCCTTTTGTTTTTGTCAAAAATGAAAACGGTTGTGACAGATAACCTTACAAGAGGCTATTGTATCCGTTGAGTGAATAGGAATGGTCTGTAATGAAGGGAAAGGATGGAACCCAGTTTGCCTTCTTTTGAACATAAACCCACTATTATAGTTTTGAACGTATGTGTGTGTGTGTGTGTGTTTGTGTGTATTTGTGTGGGTGCGAGAAATGATTGAATCTCTTAAATTAATATTTGTTGATTTAGTTTCTTAAGAAATGTCGTTTACTGTGCATGCTTTTATCTATTCAGCTTGAAGCTGACTGTTCTGAGATACCTGTTTTCAGTTCCCCGTTTTCAGTTTTCAGTTCCCCGTTCTACCACTGAACTGTATTCTGATATACAGGTCAGTGGTTCAACCGTGTTGAGCAAACAACAAGACTAGGAAGTAGGGTGAGATTTTTTATAAAGTCAATGATAATATCTTTTGGTTTTACTGACGTTTACATCAAGAAAGTTCTATTCCTTGTACTTGAGGGCAGTGGGCAGAATCAGAATAGGAAAGATCTTCAATGGCAGTCATCAGTATTTAATAATGGAAGCTGGGGAGAATACGCGTAAGCAGCAATCCGCACACTAGGGTCTTACAACAAATAAATAACGACAGCACGGTACTTATTTGTCCACAAAGTATTTCAAATTAGTATGAGTGAATATGACATTGCACACGTTCCTGCAGTGAAAACAGGGCGCTCGCGCGAACACACACACACACACACACACATACGTTCAAAACTATAATAGTGGGTTTATGTTCAAAACAAGGCAAACTGGGTTCCATCCTTTCCCTTCATTACAGACCATTCCTATTCACTCAACAGATACAATAGCCTCTTGTAAGGTTATCTGTCACAACCGTTTTCATTTTTGACAAAAACAAAAGGAGAAATTGTGCTATGAAATAGTGGGTTCATTTGATACTAGTGGGTTTTTACACATGCATATTGGACATCTGGGTTTCTGTGGAAAAACTGGGTTTATCACACACACGGACACAACCAAAACGTATAAATGGCCAAGGTTGCATTTGCAAGATTTTCAGTACGTGTGTGCAGTACACTGACACTTTTAGTTTAATTCAACTAATGAAACAACTTTTACTATTGCTCAGAATGTCCTCTGATTTTGTTTTTATAATTTCAATTACAATATTTTCAGTTGGTATATAGGCTACTGTATAGAATTAGAGCTGTTATTGAAGGATAGACTTTTGCCATTTACTTTAAGAACTGGGCGGTAGCTCAGTGGTTAAAGCATTGAACTGAGAACCGAAAGGTCTGAGGTTGTTACAGTGTACCTCTGGATAGGTCAGTGCGTGACCCTGCTCCTAGCTATCTTTCCGAACTTTTGACTGTCTATGTTCCTTCTCGGTCTCTCCGCTCCTCTGCAGATGAAAGGATGTTCCGTGTACCAGAATACCACAGGGTGAGACACGGTGGTAGAGCTTTCAGTTTCTTCTCCGTTCAGACCTGGAACTCGCTACCTCGGTCCGTCCGTCACAGTCCTTCACTAGCGTCTTTTAAAACGAACTTGAAGACGCATCTTTTTAGAGAGGCCTTTTCTTAGGCGCCATGAGTGAGTGTTGTTAGTTATTTTTGGTGTTGAGATGTATATATGGTTGCGTGTTATTGACCAATGTACGCATGTTGTGTTTACATTTGTTTGCTTTGTGATTTTGGAAAGCGCTGAATAAATTGCCTGTTATTATTATTATTATATTATTTTCTCCCCATAGCCCAAAAAATAAATTATTAGCTGGTGTCAGTAAAAATCGAAAAGAAAAATTCGGCATTAAGCAAACATTCTTGTCATATTTACTTTGCTTACATTTACTTTGTATTGTATGGTTTTTAAGTTTTTTAAATTTGAATCCAGACTGGAAGATCTGCAAAAAAAAAAAGAAGATATCTTGTCGTTCTCAAATGTTAACTGTGGATAATTTTTTCATGTTCAATTTATTACTTTACTTCCAGATTTAAATCAAATCATTGAAGAAAAGGCAAGAAGGAGAAAGAAGAAAAGTATGAGGAGTATGAAGAAGAATTAATAGAAAGAAGAAGAATGAGGAGAAGCGTGGAGAAAAAGCATAAAATCTCCAGAGGAAAAGAAAGAATGAGAAGGGTGGAAAAGTATACAAATCTTCATTGGAAAAGAATAGGAATGGAAAAAAAAAAAGCAGAGAACTGGTAATGTAAAACAAACATATGAACAACATAACACAGACATAATTTGTTAACATTTTTATTTTGAAAGTGTCTAGTAGAACATAATTTGTATATATTATTATTACTTTTTTTATCAACTTCATTTAGGTTTTACATAAATTGTTTATGGTTTCCCGTTACGTTAATATATTCTGAATAAGGATCAATTGAGTGCAACCACTTATAATTATTTTTTTCCAGCACCTCAAAGGTTGCATAAAACCATGTGAAGAGCAGAATATTATTATATAGTCATTAGTCTTGACATTGCTTTTTGATGAACAAGAACCCCGAGAATAACATATGTATTAACTTGGCAAAGAAAAATAATTTGGTCCTTTGCCAGATTAATCCACCACTTTCTCTTAAGTTTAAGACAGAAATCTACTACTTAACAAAACTGGCCTAAAACCTAGTCTACACAATACAGAGCAGTAAATTTCCATTACTTAATGACAAGTAGCACCTCAAAAAGCTTTGAACATGATGAACACCATCAATCACTGGAAAGGCAAGTCCATATGACTCACATGCTCCTTATGGAACTTCCAATAAATAACACAAAAATGAGATGCCAGAAAAAAAAAGTTAAATGATTGAAACGGTGGGTTTAAAATGCAAAGTAATACAAGCTTTGATATTTCGATGCTCTTGACCTTGACCTCCAGCTATAAATGCACTCATGTACGATAAAATAAACTACAGCAAAAGATTTTATTATTTTGGACATCTCCAATGACCTTCACCTTGGAGCAAGGTTGACAAAATATGCATGTACGTCTCATTGATACCTATCATGCATCAAACAATCTGAAGTTTAGTTAATATTAATAACTTAGGATTAACAAGAAATTTTGTGGAAAATTGACATAGCTTGACTAACATTTGTTGAACCTGTGACCTTGACCTTGAAGTGTAGTCATTCAATCACTGATAATTTTCGAGGTCTCGTGTAATTAGCCACTTTAAAGTTTTGCACAGATGGAAGGCAGACAGACAGACAACATTTAAACATGCAATTTTTTACTAATTAGGACTCATCTTGAATAGATGTGCAAACAAATTTGAATATATATTCTATATCTAAACGATTCATGGCACTTGGTTCACACCCTGGAGAACGGGGTAGCACTGATGGCAGCAACAAAGTTGATGATGGGGATGTTGTATGCATTTCGGTCTGCTGGCTTTGACGCCTTTTTCTAGCTTGTTTCTTGACTGAACCTTCCGATGAATTAGAGTCTTTAGAATCCTCATGCTGCTCTTCAGCCCTCCTGCGAACAAGTAGCAGCATCAGAACACAGGGTTTAAACAACAGAACAAATACAGCGGCATAAGAACAAACCAAGGTATGAGGATGGTCAAAAGGTGGGGTGGTGGGCCTGGGGTGGGAGAAGGGAATGGAAGTTGAAAAGAGTAGAGGCTTGAACTGGCTCAACTACAAAAAGGGATTGACTGACAATACTGTCTACTGATTCATCAATGAAATATTATATTCTGGACATTAATTTTCTTGTACATGAATGTACTACTCACCCTCTTTAAAAAGTAAAAGAAACAAGCAAAACACATTTAAAGTTTAGGGGGTAGAGGTTGGGGAAAAAAGGGCACAAAAGCCCGGAGGAAGTGGGACAGCATTTTTTCCCACTAACCACTTCGACACACTAGCTACTAGCAACCAAGTTATAAAATAGTTATAGAAACTCTTATGCTTACCACTCAGTAAATAATAATAAATGATAATACAGGATGCTATGTATGCGCTTTTCCCCAAGGCTCAAAGCGCGGCGATCTATACCAACATACACGCTCACCTGTCTCATTCGGTCCTGATTTGGCTCGGAAGAGTCCGCTGGACCTAAAGCAACAATAAATCAATCAATCAAACCTGTCTCATTTACCCTCTCACACACCAAATACACATACATCACTCAGACAGGTGGTGTAAAGGCAGAAAGATCGCTATTAGAAGACGGAAGAAAATCGAATTTTTTATTTTTGAAATTTTTATATTAACTGCATCCTGTACCATTATTGAAGGGAGGGAGGAAACCGGAGTGCCCGGAGAAAACCCTCGATGACCTCAATAGTCTCGTACCTAAGTCACATACGTTCGCCCCTTGCGGGAATCGAACCCGCGACCTTCGGCATAGGAAACCGGCGACTTATCCACTGCGCCACGAGGCCACCCCATGAAAGCACAAGTACAAAGGTTCCTCAACATGCCTGCTTTTTAAAATCCAAAGCATACCTATACAACCTGAAAAGCCCAGAGCGAATTGTGTACATTATAATCAGAATGTAATCTGTATTCATGTGCCCCATTAACAACTGTAAAATTGAGCTAAAACTTTGATCTTATTCAACAAGGATGTCTAGCTCTGCCATGTACACTAATGTCCCCCCCCCCCCCATTCTCCTCCCTCATCCAAGCGCTCCTCACCTCCCCATTTGCAATGTAGAAACAATATACCACCAACAAAATTTGTGTTAGCAGGTCACAGTTTGATCTGAGGCGTGGAGCTGCCAGTTGTTAACTGCTTTGCTGTGGCACCGATTTTATACAGCAATCAATGTGTGTTTTTTTTTCAAAGCAAACAACAATATTATAAAAGCTGTCACCTGATGAGTACAATGAAGGCGATGAAGATGTTGATGGTGATGGAGTGGGACGTCTTCCTTCCAAACGCCTCCTGGGTCGTCGTCGGACTACAGCGACTTCTCCGCAACCGGATAAACTGGAGGCATAACAGGATGTTCTGGGAAAAAAAGGAACAATAGAATTTATTAAAATAATTATGCTTACTCAGAATTACAGCTAACAATTTGGGAAATGGAGTAGATGCAGATCTGAAAATGGTGCTCTAGCTATTAATGTGGACCCCACTGCAACAACGGGACAAATGACAGGGGTCTGAGACTCTTGGTTTGCCAGATACAACAATTTGATACTGGCAAACACGCTTGGTCTCCACAAAAAATCCAGACGATGGACATGGCACAGTCCTGGCGGGGAGCATCACAACCAGATCGACTACATCATGGTCAAAAAACGCTGCGCCTACAACGAAGAATACAAAGCATGGAGGTGAGGTGCTACAGAAGACTTCTGGGCATTTCCTATACCCAGCACATCACCAACGACGAAGTCCGACAGACCATTACACAAGCCATTGGACAACACGATGACCTGCTCACAGTGGTGAAAAAACGTAAACTCCGCTGGTATGGCCACGTCACCAGATCATCAGGTCTTGCAAAGACCATCCTGCAAGGCACAGTGCAAAGAGGTAGAAGAAGGGGGAGACCGAGAAAGAGATGGGAGGACAACATTCGAGAATGGACTTGTTTGACACTGAGCAAAACCATCAGGGTTGCTGAGGACAGGGAAAGATGGAGTACGCTGGTGAAACTAAAATCTGTGGTGCCCCTACGACCTCCGAGTTACGGGATAGGATAGGATAGGATAGGAACTATTAATGTTACACTATCAATGTGTTGAATGACAGCATGAGATCTAACGGTTACTCAATCTTAAATGTGTAGGCAGCACAAGCTGAATGATTACAAAAAATATGACCATGCTAAAAACAGTCTAGGACTAATACTGATATTATTAATTTATTATTATTTAATCGTTCTTATATAGCGCTTTTCCAGCTCAAGAGCTGCTCAAGGCGCTGCTCAAGGCGCTGGCCGATACAGGATTCAACTCAAGCAGCCCTAGGCGCCAACTTACTATAATTGTTATTCTGCAAAAATATTTTAAACATTTATTTAATCAATCTACATATGAATAAAATAACACATCAATACCTCCCTTATTTACTTCTTGTACTATCTTCACTGACCGTCTTTTTTGTACATGAGGAAAATTGCAAGTTTTGAAAACCCCAGTGTGAACAAAGGAGACATACATTTCTCATGGTAACTGTTTCAATGTTCAAGAGACTTCACAAGACTCTTCATTAATATCACATACAAGGACGCTTAAAAGGCAGCAAATTTATTTTTGTGTTCTTCAAAAAGTAACAAACAAAAATGCAGACCCTGTGTTGACAATCGACCACAACATCCACACGAAAATTGATATGATTTTAAAAGTACAAAAGCACACCGAAAAAGCTTGAAATTTTAACAAGGGAACATTTTAAAGCCACATCCTAGAAGCACAAAATATAGATTAAAGAACTATTTACAGAGACAGGAGGACAAAATACAACTGAATAAAACGAAAAAACACGTACCTCCATCTTGCCAGCCGGCACGTAGCGTGTGGCGTTCCGAGTTACTTCCCCTGACAGTACGTGTATTCGACTGGTTGACCAGCGGGAACACACATCGCGGAGTGTTAACTGGCTCAAACTCAAAGTTGACTCAACCACAATTGTGGGTCTCTCGCTCAGACTTTGTGTATACACTTTTTTAGTTATTCCTATTGCAAAGCCGGTTTTAAAAAAACTGAGTTTCAGATTTTGGAACCCAGTATTTTTTTAAACCCAGTTGCACGTAAGTGTAACCTATGCATAAACCCACTGTTATGGTTAGGTACGTACACACACACACACACACACACACACACACACACACACACACCTACACACACACACATACACACACTTTATACACCTGTGTGCCATAATGAAAATATTAAAAACAAATTTCGTTATTAATAAATTCATTAAAATACAACAATTATTGCACATTAAAGTATTTATCAGAATACACTTACTTAGGCCTACTCTGCCAAGGCCGGCTACTCTACAAAAGCGAAAGTCTAAGCTTCCCATAACAACCAATAAAAAATTCAGCCAATTTTTTTCTCCCAGTAGCGTGTATTCTGACCAGTAAACGCGCAGGAGAATTTTGTAGGGAGCCGGACTGCAGAACTATGTGATGGAATGAACAGGACTGCGTGTTAGAATGTGGAGGTGACTTTATTTGAAGTTTGTACGAATGTGTTGGAGTGAGTGTTTGTGATTCGTCTGCACACTCAGTTTCGGTGCGAAGTGGACACAGAAAGGTAGAAAAGGCGTTTGTTTTGGGAGGTCAGTGGCGGAAAAACGGAAACGGGAAGTGAAACACCTGTAGAGAGTTTATAGTGAAAGTGAAAGTTACAAAGACGAAAGAAGATACTTCCGAGCCTGGCCATGCAGCAACCACCTCGGCTTCAACCCTCCACAACCCACATTACCATCACCCCTCTCTCCACCCTCCCTATCTCCATTTTTTTTCTTCCTCAGAAAACGTCAAATACATTAAATATTGATTCCTCATGAAAACTGTAGTCTTGTAATGATGAGTAGACACAACAACAACAACTTAGACTTACCCCTCCCCCAGCGCTCCCCGTCTTCCATCACCACCACCCCATTCTCACTCCCCCTCACTGTACTCTACCCTTCCCCTGTGTGTTCCCCTCCTCCTCCCCCATCTTGTATTAACGTAATAATAGGTAACAGCAGTTGCTTGCTCATGAATAGTCTTCAGTGCTGCAATTACTTGTAACGATGACTAGACATCGCATAACAACGCCATCAACAACAACCCACCCACCCATCATCACCACTACCCTCACCCACCCAATCCGCTCTTCTTCCTCCTTCGGCATTGTTATTTTTATTTATTTATTGTATTTGTTTATTTAATAATTTCTTGAATAGCGCCTTTATCTCTCAAGAGCTGCTCAAGGCGCTGGACGATACAGGATCTAACTCAAGCCGCCCGGGGCGCTCACTTTTCAACCATTGGGCGCTTCGTCTGACGCGCGGCCAGACAAATCCTGGGCGACCGGGGATGAGGAGAAGGGACCTAGTGCGTGCTGGGTGTATTTGTGCAGCCGGCCCTCACCCGTCTAGGACATGAGCGTCAGGATTTTCAAAGTCCATTACTGTGTAATGCTTGCTTGCTATTCATGAGAGCAGGGACACACAAAGGTTCCTGTAGTGTTTTGAGATGCCCGGAGTACTTTTGAACACTTTTTTCAGGTAGGTAAATCTGTGCAAAGTAGCCTATAGACAGAGACTGTAAGCCATTTTAGACAGTAAGCCTTTTTAGACAGCAAGCCTTTTAATACAGTAAGCCTT
>CM072527.1:7343871-7403871 GCA_036898135.1 Oncomelania hupensis
TTGTTTAAATTCTCTTAAAAACACTTTCACACTACCAACTCCTTGATTCATCCATACATGACCAAATCCATTCCTGCATAAACACATACGAACGTTCATAACCCAATTCTTCTTTCCCCTAGATTCCAAATTATACAGCATAGAATACGCTTTCTTAGGCAACCTATCACCTTCCATTTGCTGAATTTTTATCCAGTAACGAATACAGTTTACAGCAGAATTTATAACAATCGGATATCTATTCAACTCATTATAAACAAAATCATTAGGTGTGCGCATATTAATGGACAAAAATTTCTTAAGACCATACAAATGAACTTTTTCACATTGTTGTGCAGCTTCTTCTAGACCCCAGATTTCTGATCCATATTGCATAATAGACTGCACTTGAGCATCAAAAAGTCTAAAAAAGATATCTACAGAAAAATTGTCATAAACACGAAGTTTATGCATGATAGACAAAAGTGCTTTCTTCGCTTTGTTTGCAAGGTCTGTGCATGCTGCAGTGAAACTCAATTTAGTAGAAAAATAAATACCAAGGTACTTATAGGCATTCACAACAGGCATACTCTTTCCATCATACATCCACATCTCTCTAGCACCCAAATAGCCACCTTTTCTAAAAACAACAATATTACTTTTATCATAATTAACTTTAAGACAAAGCGAAGTAGCTGCTTTATATAAACTATTCAGCTGTGTCTGAAGCCCAACAACAGTTTCAGAAATTAAGGCAACATCATCAGCTAACAACAAAATAAATAATTCAAAAGCATCCAATGAAAATGTAGCACCATGTCTTCCGTTATTGATAACTTCCAATGCAAGTTCGTTAATAAACAATGAAAAAAGTACAGGACTGCATATGTCTCCCTGTTTCACACCGGAGGTACAAGACACACATTCTGAGAGTCTGTCACCACATCTAATACGCGCCTTCACACCCACATACATACTTTTGATACATTTATACAACTTTCCTTTCAAACCATTCTTCAACAAAATAGGCCAAAGTAAATTTCTGTTTATATTATTAAAGCATTTTTCAAAGTCTATAAAAGCAACATACAACTTACGATTAAGACTAAACTGCTTTTGCACACAAGCCATTAAAGTAAATAGGTGATCTACAGTAGAGTATCCTCTCTTAAAACCAGCCTGATATTCGTTAGTAATATTATTCTCTTCAACCCAAGTCTGCAAACGCATGTTAAGGATAGTACCATACACTTTGCTGCTAGTATCACACAGACTAATACCACGGTAATTGCCAGGATTATTTACATCACCTTTTTTATACAATGGCAAAATGATGGATTCAGACCAGCTCTCGGGGTATATACCTTTCTCAAACAAAATATTAAAGAATTTCATGAAGAAAGGAACGCAAACATCATAAGCGTTCTTTAGAATCTCGCCAATCACACCATCAGGGCCTGCTGCCTTTTTAGACTTCAGCTTACGTAAAGCTAACTGTACTTCTTCTTCAGAAATAGGCCTATTGAAAAAGTTACTATCATTATCATCTGTATCATCTTCAACTTGTACATCATCAACATTAGCTTCTTCTTCCTTTTCTAATAACTGTTTGAAATGCTGGAACCATTCATCAACTGTAATTTGATTTCGAACACCTTTTCTATTAGGCAACATGTTGCGGACATTATTCCAAAAATCATGCTGTGAATTTATAGATGCAACTAGTTTATCAATCATCAACTTATTGAATTGCTTTTTCTTATATTCCAATAAATGCTTATACTCTCTTCTAGCTTTACTGTATTCTGTTCTATCATCTTTATACAAAGTGCGTCTAAATCGTTTCAACATCCTTCTCACTTTTCTTCTATATTCATTACACTCCCAATCAAACCAGTTTTTATGTTTCTTTCTACCACTAACACAAACACGCTTTTTCATACAAGTTGCAATATCTTTCACACAATCACTGAACATATTTAAAGCTAAATTAACATCCACATCAATCATTTCAATTGCATTGTGCATAACTCGCTGTATGGGTTCAGAAATCATGGCATCCTTAAACAACTGTATATAATCATAATTCCAAACAAACTTCTCAACAAAACATTCTTTTTCAGCACGCATAACATCAACAACATTTCCCTCAGGAAACACAACCGAGAGAACAACAGGCATATGATCAGATTCAGAGCGATCCAAAACATTCAAAACACATTTATCCCATACAGTAGCCAACAAATCACTAGACATTAGAAAATAATCCACCACACTGTTCCCAAAATCCGAAATAAATGTGTAGCGACCCTCACGGTCACCAGAACACACTCCATTTAGAATACACATATTCAAAGCAGTGCACATGTGAAGTACTGACTTCCCATAACCATTCAAAACATTGTCTTGTGAATTTCTGTTTACACTTGCAGGACTACTTACATACAAGTCATCAAAAGTATCATTTTCAATAGAGATTGGCTGCGAAACATTAGATGTTCTACCATTAAGATCACCTGATAGAATAATAAAACAATCATTATCCAAAAAAGCTTTATTAACAATACAATTTTCTAACATTGAAATACCATCACCATCAGTGTTCATAACTGTGTAATACCTAGAACCTTCAGGTGAACAATAAGCACAAACATACAATATTATCCTTTGTCATGCCAAAGAGGCTTTTATCAAAAAGAAACAACAAAAAGTTACCATCTGTGTTACGTTGAAACGAACAAAAGTGTGTCTAAAGCGTGTACGATAGATCTAATCGTTTCGATTTGCAAAGTATTCAATAATGGAGTTTATTTACCTTTGATTTGAGTTTGCATTGTTGTTAGGAAAGGCTTTGTATAACGTTGATAATTTCCGTTAGTCGATATTGTTGTAGAGTCTTCTGGATCGGCTTGTTTACTATCGATCGAAGATTCGGGATAATTGTAGAAATTTGAAGGAACGATCCGGAAGGAGAAGAAATGTGTAATGACGTAAGTCAGTGATGACGATCTTTAGTTCGATTGGTGGCAGTACGTCATTTCTACCATGTACCCAATTGTTCCAGAAAAGAGAGAGGTTATTTAATCGTGTGCCGAGTTATTGTTGAGAGAGTAAAGTTGTTGATAGTGATTTGGAAAGTTGCTGTGAAAGTTGTTGAGTTGAATTGAGAATTGTATGCAGTTGTTGATGTGTGCTGAATAAAAGTGGAAAACTTCATACGTCGACTTTGTGACTTGTATGCTGTTTGGACGGGCTGTGTGAATAAACGAATCTGAGTTACACCCTATCAGGAATTCAAGCATCGGGGCTGAATCAGATACTGATAGAAAACACCAACATCGAACGGAGTGTAACATTTTGGGGGTCAAGCCGCGATTCACGCCATAGCCAAGGGTTCAACTGCTACAACAAGCGAGTCAACGTTACGAGAGGCAGTCATCGAGGGTAGCCGCCAACGAGTTGCGTCGAGAGGGGCCAACATACTGGGACTACATCACCGATAGGTTCGGGTTGACTGCAAGGGCGTGTAGTCGCCGAAGAGTTGCTTCGTGAGCGAACAACAGAGCGGGACTACGTGGCTGCCGCAGGACTACGTCGAGGGACAGTCTCGGAGCTACATCGCCAGTGTTACAGAGAGCGGCGAGCGGAAGTCGCGTCTACTTCAGCACAGGAGCGTATACATCAACACCAGCGTGGTGCAGCGTCGCATACGACGAGGACAGCGGGGCCTGCGTCAACGAAGGCGACTAGTGACAAGCATCAGCGCTACTGCAGAAAGCGTGCTGTTCTAGAACAGTCTAGAAAGGTACAGCACAGTCAAGAACTTTCTAGAAAAAGAACTTTCCAGAAAAGAACTTTCTTGAAAAGAACTTTCCAGAAGCATCAAGATGGCTGACTTCTGGCAGAAAGGGGTTGAACTAAATCTAAAAGGCAAACAGCTGACAGAGTACGTCAAATGCCAGGAGAGAATATTGCGTGAAGAAAGAGAAGAACAGCGAAGGCGCGAAGAAAGAGAATTGGAAGAGAAGCGTCTAGAAAAAGAAATAGAACTAGAACAGAAGCGTCTAGAAGTAGAAGAGCAGCGTCGCCGTGAAGAACGAGAATTAGAAGAGCAGCGTCGCCGTGAAGAACGAGAATTAGAAGAGCAGCGTCGCCGTGAAGACAGAGAATTCGAGCTGAAGCGTCTTGAGTTCCAGCTAGAAATGGCGCGTATCCAAAACAATCAGCATGCGCCACAAGTCACCAACGACCATACGGCTCCTAAATTGCCAGCTTTCGTCGACGGGAAGGACCAGATCGACAGCTATCTGGCGAGATTCGAAAGGTTCGCCGAAAGCTCTAACTGGCAACCTCAAGACTGGGCAATTCGACTGAGTGCACTTCTGACGGGGCAAGCTCTCGAAGTTTACACCAGACTGTCGAACGATGACGCCAAAAACTACGACGTCTTGAAAGAGGCCCTGTTGCAGTGCTACAACTTTACAGAGAAGGGCTACCGTAAACGCTTCCGTGAATGCCGGCCTAAGTCAGACGAGACGCCAAAGCAGTTTGTGGAGCGCCTGTCGTCATATCTACACAAGTGGGTGGAGTTATCAGGCGAAATGAAGTCTTACGACAGTCTCCATGACCTGATCGTGAAGGAACAATTTCTCAATGCCTGTCACAAGGACCTAGCGACCCACTTAGAAGAACAAAAGCTGCAGACGCTTAAAGATGTGACTGAGGCTGCTGAAAGATATCTCATCGCTCATGGGAAGACCCTGGGGCCACCCAGCGCGACGAAACATTTTCAGAAGACTGGAAACCATGGGAACCAGATCCAGGGGAGTCAGACGAGCCAGAGACATACTGACTCCACGCCACCTTCCAGGGAAGGGCAGTCAAGAGGCTGTTTCACCTGCAACGCTACAGACCACAGAGCAGCTAATTGTCCTCAAAACAAAAGTAGCGGACAGCGGAGCAGTACGAACAATGCAGCGGCGGGCAACCGACAGAGACGTTTCTCCAATCTACGGCAAACCAGTAGATCTGACCATCAAGTGTGCGGCGGGAGCGTCATTCTTCCGAGTGAGACCGAGCGCGCAGCTACTCCCGCGGACGTGCAAGAGTGCATAACCGATGGCCAACTTCTCCTTGCCAACGGGAAATCCATCCCCGTCGTCGCCAGCGCAGCTGTGACCGTACAGAACATGCCTGTTTCCAAGGGACGCGTCGGAAATCATGAAGTGACTGTTTTAAGAGACTCTGGCTGCAGTGGGGTCATCGTCAGAGAAGACCTAATCGCTAAAGAACAGTTCACTGGCGATTCAAAATGGACACTCATGGCCGACAGCAAATGTTTGAAAGCGCCAGTTGCAAAAATTCATGTCAACACCCCTTTCTACATAGGCGAAGTCGAAGCGGTTTGCCTGAAGAAGCCGCTGTATGATTTGATGATCGGGAATATCGACGGCGCGAGACGACCCGACGACCCCGATCCAGAGTGGAGTCCTGCCTCAACTCAACACGTCGAAGTTGTGGAGGAGGATCCATTGCCATTTCCCGATGGAGACCTTACAGAGCTGCTACGGGACAATGTGGTTACTCCGGCTCAGCCCTGCCGACCAGAGATCGTCGGTGCTGTTACTACCAGGGCCCAGGCCAAGAGAGACAAGACGTCTACGCCACTGAAGGTCGCCGACAACTCTAAAGCTGCCATCGTGGACAGAGATAAGCTGATCCAGCTCCAGGAAGCTGATAGTACTTTAAACAAGTACAGGAACCGCCAAGACCACGTGACCAAAGGCAGTGGTACGGTCTATTTTGAGGTGAAGGCCAAGATCCTGTACCGAATCTTCCAGCACCCGAGGGTCAACGGAGGGAAACCACTACGTCAAGTCTTGGTACCGTTACCCCTAAGGCGCCAGGTGATGGAAGTAGCGCATGACTCAATTATGGGAGGTCACCTAGGTATCAAGAAGACGTCAGACAGAATCCAGGCGGTGTTCTACTGGCCAGGACTTCATGCGGACGTCAGCCGTTTCTGCCGATCGTGTGACATTTGCCAGAAGACCATACCTCGAGGAAGGGTCCCGAAAGTGCCTATGCAGAGGATGCCTCTGATCGACCGACCTTTCAAGAGGGTGGCCTTAGACTTAATCGGCGAAATAAGACCTCCGAGTGAAGAAGGTCATCGGTGGGTACTGACTTTAGTGGACTATGCGACTCGGTACCCAGAAGCAGTGCCACTGAAGAAGATTGACACTGAAACTGTAGCAGAGGCACTGGTGGACATGTTCAGTAGACTTGGAGTGCCTGAAGAAATTCTGACAGACCTTGGGACGCAGTTCGTCTCTGACTGCATGAAGGAGGTCAACAGACTGCTGAGCATCCGGCATTTGACTACGACACCCTACCATCCGATGTGCAACGGGCTTGTCGAGAAGTTCAATGCTACGCTGAAGTCCACCT
Organism: Oncomelania hupensis; assembly: GCA_036898135.1. NCBI lineage: Eukaryota > Metazoa > Mollusca > Gastropoda > Littorinimorpha > Pomatiopsidae > Oncomelania > Oncomelania hupensis. Next base: position 7,350,301 of record CM072527.1, read on the forward strand.
TGAAGAAACTGTGCAGCGAGCAGCCCAGACAATGGCATCGCTACATCAACGCCTTACTTTTCGCCTACAGAGAAGTACCGCAGGAGTCCACCGGCTTTTCTCCGTTCGAGCTGCTGTACGGAAGAACCATCCGCGGGCCGATGCACATCCTAAAAGAACTGTGGACGAAAGAAGTAGACACCCCAGAGGTGAAGAATAGCTACCAGTACGTATTTGAGCTACGGGAGAAGCTGGAGCAGACTCTCGAGATAGCCAGAGAAAACCTGAAGAAGTCCCAAGACTGTGGAAAGCACTACTACGATCGTAGGGCTGTGAACAGGAAGTTTAAACCTGGCAACAAAGTGCTAGTGCTGCTACCTACTGATCATAATAAGTTGCTGATGCAGTGGAAAGGCCCGTACGAAGTGGAGACCGTGGTGGGAATCAACGACTACAAGGTGAAGGTCGGCCAGCATTCCAAGATATACCACGCCAACCTCCTTAAGCTGTACGTGGAAAGGCCATCAGAGACTGTGCACGCAGCCACAGCAGCTGTGACCGACAACAGCTTTGACAGCGAAGAACTGTTGGAACTGGGAGACTTCCACAGCAAAGAAGGCATCGATGATGTTAAGCTAGGACCAAGCTTGACGGAAGGTCAAAAAATGGAGCTCAAGGACCTTATGGGCGAGTTTCCCCACAACTTCAGCGATGTCCCTGGCTCTACAACTTTGGTCGAACACGAAGTCCACCTCACTTCGAATATCCCTGTTCGATCCAAGCCCTTCCCGATCCCTTTCAAGGCCCGTGAATCCTTGAAGAAAGACATCGATGAGATGCTGAAGATGGGCATCATCAGGGAGTCCAGTTCCCCCTACGCGTCCCCTGTCGTGGTCGTGAAGAAGAAGGACGGGAGCAACAGAGTGTGCATCGACTACAGGAAGGTTAATAAGATCACCGTCTTCGACCCTGAGCCGATGCCTACCGCAGCAGACCTCTTCCGCCAACTATCGGGGAGTAGAATCTTTTCAAAGATTGACCTCAGCAAGGGTTATTGGCAAGTCCCCGTGCGTCAACAGGACATACCAAAGACTGCTTTTATAACCCCTGATGGGACGTACGAGTGCCTAAGGATGCCCTTTGGCATGGTCAACAGCGGAGCTACCCTGAAGAGAGGGATGAAGAAGATGCTCAAAGGGATGGACAATGTCGTGTGTTACTGGGACGACCTGCTAGTCCACACTCGCACCTGGGAAGAGCATCTGCAGACCTTGAGGGAGCTGTTTCACCGTCTCACAGAAGCCAACCTGACCGTGAGACCCAGTAAGTGCATTCTGGGGACTGACAACGTAGACTTTATCGGCCATTCGCTGAAAGAAGGACAAAAGGGGCTTCTACTAGAAAACGTCACCAAGATTCTGAACGCTCCACGTCCCCAAACCAAGAAGCAGGTGCGATCTTTCCTGGGGTTGGCTGGATATTACAGGGAGTTTGTACCAAACTACTCCGCCATCACAGCACCCTTGTCGGACCTGGTGCGGAAAGGCTGTCCAAACCAAGTGCAGTGGGGACCGTCTCAGGAGAGGGCATACCAGACTGTGCGCGACCTCCTTTCAAAAGATCCGGTGCTACGACTGCCTGACACTTCCAAGGAATTCGTCTTAAGAACAGACGCAGCGGACGAAGGCATCGGCGCCATACTGATGCAAGAGCACGAAGGGAAACTATTTCCGGTCAGTTACGCCAGCAAGAAGCTGTCCAGGGCTGAGAAAAATTACTCGACCATGGAGAAAGAGTGCCTTGCCATCATATGGGGAATCCGGAAGTTCGAACTGTACCTTCAAGGAGTGAAGTTCGTGCTACAGACTGATCACAAGCCGCTAACTTACTTGAACTCTGCCAAGTTTGTGAACAGTCGGATCATGAGATGGGCTATGTACTTGCAGAACTTTAACATGCGAGTAGAATCTATCAAAGGATCGGACAATGTTGGTGCGGACTTCCTCAGCAGAGTGTGTGAGTAAAGAACATTGACTGTGTGGATGAACTGTGAACATTGACAATATCCAGATAGACTTGGAGATGAAAACCATTGACTCTGTGTAGATAAGCTGAGCGCAATTACAGTATTCAGAAAGTCTTAAATTAGTTTCAATTGTGGACTTTGTTTGTGCATTACGTTTCAACGTTGTTGAAAGAAATTGGGTAAATTTCTTCTTGAGTGGGGGGTTATGTTACGTTGAAACGAACAAAAGTGTGTCTAAAGCGTGTACGATAGATCTAATCGTTTCGATTTGCAAAGTATTCAATAATGGAGTTTATTTACCTTTGATTTGAGTTTGCATTGTTGTTAGGAAAGGCTTTGTATAACGTTGATAATTTCCGTTAGTCGATATTGTTGTAGAGTCTTCTGGATCGGCTTGTTTACTATCGATCGAAGATTCGGGATAATTGTAGAAATTTGAAGGAACGATCCGGAAGGAGAAGAAATGTGTAATGACGTAAGTCAGTGATGACGATCTTTAGTTCGATTGGTGGCAGTACGTCATTTCTACCATGTACCCAATTGTTCCAGAAAAGAGAGAGGTTATTTAATCGTGTGCCGAGTTATTGTTGAGAGAGTAAAGTTGTTGATAGTGATTTGGAAAGTTGCTGTGAAAGTTGTTGAGTTGAATTGAGAATTGTATGCAGTTGTTGATGTGTGCTGAATAAAAGTGGAAAACTTCATACGTCGACTTTGTGACTTGTATGCTGTTTGGACGGGCTGTGTGAATAAACGAATCTGAGTTACACCCTATCAGGAATTCAAGCATCGGGGCTGAATCAGATACTGATAGAAAACACCAACATCGAACGGAGTGTAACAATCTGTAACATTAATTTGCTTTACAAGAGGCAAAAACTCATTTTTAATAAAACATACAACTCCCCCTGAAGGCCTACCAATAGCAGACAATTTCTTTGACGACTGACAAAATGCTTTATAACCACCAATGATATCAGGGTTCAAAGTGTCAACAAAGGCCTCAACCAAGCAAACAAAATGGAATGAAGTAATAAAAGAGATAAATTTATCATCAAAAAGTTTAGGCATCAATCCATTTACGTTCCAATGCATAAATAAGAAGGCATTATTGCTAACATTATTTACATATACATATTCATCAAGACTGTTAGCAGAATTATCCGACAGAACACTATCATCCTTATCATCATCAGAGGTTGGGGCCCCGAACGTCGATTCCATAAAAGGGTAGTAAACAAAACTTGACCCGGCCTTGACCTCTGAACTATCACCAGGATGCGAGCATAACGTAGTATATTGTGTGTATGTGTGTGAAAGTACTCTGTCGTCATTTAATTCAATAAGTCTAGCGCCGCGCTCATCGTTACAATACTGTGAGGTTGCAGGTTCAAATGTATTCAAATTATCTGTAATATCGCATTGCCTGTCCTGCATGACATGTTTAGAAAAACAAACTGCGTAATTGCTTTCAAAAGATTGAGAAAAACAATCGTGTGAAAACCTATCATGTTGACATGCAAGATGTTTACATAGGCCTGTGCCATCGGGCTTACTAAACACACAATCAACACACTTGCACTCTGACAGGTCATGATTGGTACAATGGTTACACAAAACAGCATTCAATGTTTGCACACAAGTTTCATTGGGACTGCCAACACGTTATTCTGAATCAAATGCCCTTCTCCCTTTCACCTCATCTACTGCTACCACAGCTTCCCCATCATCCGCCAGTACATACTTTTTGCCGTCAACAAGTAAATGATCAAAAACAATGGCCACCCTTGTACCACTGGGTACCTTCTTTTCTTTTTTCAGTTTTGACAATTTCTTCCTAACCTCCCTGACCCTCCTAGAAAAATCTTCGCCAATAAACAGATTGCTACCTTTTAAGTTTTGTTTTGCTTTCAGCATTTTCACTTTATCTCTGTAGTTAGTACACCTGGCAATGATAGGAGCGTTAGGTTTTGAGCTAGTGCGATGTACTCGATCAAATTCAATGTCCTCACTCAGTTGCAGCTTGTCAGTGCACATTTCTTTGATTCTTTCTTTACAGTCCTCGTTTGTTTCACCTTGAATCCTATCAAAGCCATAGAACAACAGATTGTTCCTTCTAGACCGTCCCTCTAAATCGTCAGTGAGTTTTCCACCTTCTCCATTCTCTCCAACAACCTGCTTTTATCTCTCCTCAACACTTCATTTTCATTCTGTAAGTCATTCATTTGTTCCTTTAGATTGTCAACTTCATTTTGCAATTGACCCACCTTGTTTTGGATAGCGTGAATATCGTTCCTCACCTCGTCTAGCTTGCTGTTGACGCCGCTGTCGATGGTGTTCAACTTGGCCATCACGTCCATCAAAGTCGGCTGTACATCGGTTGCAGCGGCGGCGTAGCTCTGCAGTCTCGTTTGTCGTTTGGAGTTGGTGTCAGTGGTGCTGGCGTTGGAAATGGCGGTACTTCCAGTGGTTTTGTTGTCCCCAGGGCCCGGGTTCTGCTCCACGTCGCCGGCCCTCAAAAGTAACAGGCTGCCCCAGAAAAAATAGGACAAAACCGTCCCCATGACAAGGCTGGTCGAACGACGTTTCAGCGATAAAACTCGCATTCTCATTTTCTTGTTGAAAACGGCCCTCTTCGTCATAAACTTCACAAAAGTAAACATGAAGGTACTATGGGGCGCCATGTGTCCATTTATTCTATGTGACTATTCTATACATAGAATAAATTATGTGCACATAGAAAGCATTCTATGCACACAAAAAGCATTCATTAGTTGAAATTCCATTTATAAAAAAGAAACCAATATTGTAAGTCATAGAATAAAATTCTTTGTATAGAATAACATTCTATAATATAGTGTAAAATTCTATGTCCATAATACAATTCTATGTATATAATAACATTTTATAATAGAGAATAAGATTCTATGTATGTAATACAATTCTATATTATAGAATGCACTTGTATGCATAGAATTGTATTCTATAACATAGAATGAATTCTATTACAAAGAATGAATTCTATAACATAGAATTTATTCTATGTGCATACAATTCATTCTATAACATAGAATGAATTCTTTAACATAAAATAAATTATATGACATAAAATGAATTCTATGTGCATAGAATAAATTGTATAACATAGAATGAATTCTATAATAAAGAATGAATTCTATATGCATAGAATTAATTTTATAGCATAGAATGAATTATATGACATAGAATGAATTCTATAGGCATAGAATGAATAGTATAACATAGAATGAATAAGACGACATAGAATGAATTCTATGACATAGAATGAATTCTATAACATAGAAGGAATTCTATAGCATAGAATGAATTCTATGACATAGAATTTATTCTATAGCATAGAATGAATTCTATAACATAGAATGAATTCTATAGCATAGAATGAATTCTATGACATAGAATTTATTCTATAGCATAGAATGAATTCTATGTTACAGAATGAATTCTATGTCATAGAATTCATTCTATGCTATAAAATTCATTCTATGCTATAGAATAAAGTCTATGTCATAGAATTCATTCTTTGCTATAGAATTCATTATATGTTATAGAATTCATTCTATGTCATAGAATTCATTCTATGTCATAGAATTCATTCTATGTCATCTTATTCATTCTATGTTATAGAATTCATTCTATGTCATAGAATTCATTCTATGTCATAGAATTCATTCTATGTCATAGAATTCATTCTATGTCATAGACTTCATTCTATGTTATAGAATGAAATCAATATATACACTTTTTTTTAAATAGTAAAAACTGGGGCACTGTCAAGGTATAGAGAACATTTTTATGGCATGGGACTGTATTGCAGAGAGATATACACATTGCCACATCCCATCACCACACCACATCACTCTACATCACACTGCACCACAAATGTGGTGGGTAGGTGTGGTGGAGTGATTAGGTTATGTGATGATGTGGTCTGATTCACTGCTTTTAAGGCATAATAGAACTGTATTGCAGATACATACATACACATTACCACATCACATCACCACACTACATCACTCTAAATCACACCACACTGCACCACAAATGTGATGGGTGGGAGGGGTGGGGTGATTAGATTATGTGATGTGATTCACTGATGCCATGATATGTGCTGTCTGCTGCAATGTGAAGATGTGCTGCTGCTGTGATGTCGGCTGATGTGATGTGATGATTTGTTGATATGATGTGATTTTATTGGGTGGTGCGTTTTCACGATGATGGTGATGAAGCAATGTGATGCAGTGATGTGATGTGATGATGTGATCGATGTGGTGATGATGCGATGTGGTGATGTGTCATACAATATCTTTTTTTTAATTCTAAATTTTGTTACAATTTATTAGTTGTGTTTTTTAATTTTATGTGAATGAAATGAATTATATGTATATAGAATTAATTGTATAACACAGCAAGAATTGTATGACATAAAATTTCTTTTTTTAACATAAAATAAATTTTATTCGCAACACTGAATACATTCTATTTTCATAGAATTGTTTTTTAACATTTGGTGCCCATAGAATGCATTCTATGTTATAGAATGTTCATTCTATAACATAGAATGTTCATTCTATAACATAGAATGTTCATTCTATAACATAGGATCCATTCTATAACATAGAATGTTCATTCTATAACATAGAATTCATTCTATAACATAGAATGTTCATTCTATAACATAGAATCCATTCTATAACTTAGAATGTTCATTCTATAACATAGAATCCATTCTATAACATAGAAAGTTCATTCTATAACATAGAATGCTCATTCTATGCGCAACTAGGTCATTCTATGTGAAACGAGGCTATGACGTATAAAGGGACACGTGGAGCCTTGCACGCGCGCGAGAACTGAAGAAATGGCTGACGTACCAAGCGCTCTGCGGCTTTATCAGACATCATAATTTCGTGAACAAGCATTTAGGTTTCTTGTTCTTCTTCGACGGTATAATTAGTGTGAGTAGTTCGCGTAGCGATAAAAATAATTGACGTCACACCCCCCCCCCCTCCGCCCCTGCGTGCTTGCTTTTTTCATTACAATGTGCTGAGGTTCTGTAAGGGTTTATAGTGACAAAATCTAATTAAATAATCAGTTCTTTTCGCTCAATACCGAAGAAATAACCGTACTGTACACTCATAAAAAGCAATAATTAATATATTTAAAGGTCGAATATTGCTATACAACTCTGAGACATAATAAATGAAAGGTTCATAAAGCTGATTATTGCAAAAAATCTATTTCACCCCAAGCGGCCCCCCAGGGCGCTATGCACAAAGGCGTGGCGGCCACGTGCTGCGGGAATAACACAGCGTGATCGAGTTTGAAAATGGTGAAGTACTGTGCTGCGTTTGGATGCTCTAACTCCGACGTAAAACCTTTCTGCAAAGAAAAGAACATTTCCTTTCATCGATTTCCACTTCGAGCGCAAATGATGAAGCACTGCATGTCGTCAACTCTAAACTGAATGTCAGTGACAAATCGCTCTCTAATCATTATTGCACGAGTGTGCTATGTTCAAAACATCACAATATCCCAAAATGTCGGTAAATTTAAAATTTTTAAGCAGCATTGGAGTACACGCGAGCGAGCTAAAAGAAGCATGACCGCGTTGTTATTCCCGCGCACGTGACCATGCCGCCGACTTGTGCATAGAGCCCAACCTTGACAGTGCCCCAGTTTTTACTATTTAAAAAAAGTTTTTATATTGATTTCATTCTATGACATAGAATGAATTGTATGACATAGAATGAATTGTATGACATAGAATGAATTCTATAGCAGGGCTCGAAATTAGCGGGGGCCCGGGGCCAAAAACCCGCAAAGTTGATTTCGGGCTCGGAAAGTTGAAAAACGAAGGGCCCGCTTGGCCCGCAAAATAATTCGTCTGCTACAGCTAGCTCTACTCGTCAGTTTCGTATTTGGGCCAAGGGAAGCAACCCACACCGGTGCCCTAAATTTGGACAGGAAAATAAAAACAGAGAAAAGAAGCGAAAACCCTTTAATTTTGCACTCAGTTTAATATACTTCAATATTTTTAATATAATAAACAAAAGGCTATGGCACAACATAAGAGCAAAATGTCCATCTTTGCAAGTACGAAAGTATGGCTACATATCGTCGCCATACAGTTGCTAAAACAATCGGCGATGGCGTATTTTGAACTTTTGTGCATTGAGGTCAGATTTTGTGTTAGGTTACTCATATGAAAAATTTAATGATGTGTATTGTGCAATACTCAGTCACAAAACTGAAAAGTATTATACAAGAGACTCACTTGATTTTTTTCTATTTTGTTTAATGGCCATTTCAGGCTCACTAGTCACTGGAATATGTGTGTCACTGAATGTGTGTGTGTGTTTTTTTCCCCTTTTTTGTTGGCAATGTTTGAAAGTGAAAGAAAAGGCAAATAAAAATGACATCACTCAGCAAAATTGGAAATTCAATTGTTTTTATTTTAGATTATCAGACAAATTGTACTTTCTTATTATTATATTGTCAATAATTCTTTTGTTTTTTGTTTGCATTATTTTTCAAGTTGGGCCCCGAAAGTTGCTTGTGGGCCCTCAAATTTTTCAATTAAGGGGCCCGGTGGCCCCCAAAGAAAAAAGTTAATTTCTAGCCCTGTATAGCATAGAATGAATAGTATAACATAGAATGAATAAGATGACATAGAATGAATTCTATGACATAGAATTCATTCTGTAACATAGAATTCATTCTATGCTATAGAATAAATTCTATGTTATAGAATTCATTCTATGCTATAGAATTCATTCTATGTTATAGAATTCATTCTATGTCATAGAATTCATTCTATGTCATAGAATTCATTCTATGTCATAGAATTCATTCTATGTCATCTTATTCATTCCATGTTATACTATTCATTCTATGCCTATAGAATTCATTCAATGTCATAGAATTCATTCTATGCTATACAATTCATTCTATGCATATAGAATTCATTCTATGCTATAGAATTCATTCTATGTCATACAATTCATTCTATGTCATACAATTCATTCTATGTCATAGAATGAAATCAATATAAAAACTTTTTTTTAAATAGTAATGACATAGAATGAATTCTATGACATAGAATGAATTCTATGACATAGAATGAATTCTATGACATAGAATTCATTCTGTAACATAGAATTCATTCTATGCTATAGAATAAATTCTATGTTATAGAATTCATTCTATGCTATAGAATTCATTCTATGTTATAGAATTCATTCTATGTCATAGAATTCATTCTATGTCATAGAATTCATTCTATGTCATAGAATTTATTCTATGTCATAGAATTCATTCCATGTTATACTATTCATTCTATGTCTATAGAATTCATTCAATGTCATAGAATTCATTCTATATTATACAATTTATTCTATGCACATAGAATTCATTTTATGTCATATAATTTATTTTATGTTAAAGAATTCATTCTATGTTATAGAATGAATTTTATGCTTATAGAATCAATTCTATGTCATGCAATTTATTTTATTTTAAGGAACTCATTCTATGTTATAGAATTCATTCTTTGTAATAGAATTCATTCTATGTTATAGAATGCCCCCACGGGCTCGGCTCCGCGCGCCGGGGGTGGACCCCATGCCTCTCTCTGGCTGGGTGACCAAGTTGCCTACCCCTTTTTCTTCTCTTTTGTCTTGTTTCTGTCTTATTGGTCCTTTCACCTATATTCTCTTCACCCTTAAATTCTCCCAGTATACTATGCAGTTTTGACTTCCTTTCCTCTGCCTTACCGGACTTTCCCTGTCTTCTTTTTCCCCATCATTCCTTCTTTTTCTACCCTTCCTTTTCTCTGTGGCCTTCTCTTGGCCCCCTGCGTTTGCCGTGCAGGGCAACCCGTGTCGGGGGAGAATGGGATCCTGGAGGTTGAGGTCCCTGAGGGACTGCGGTCCCTCACACTAACACACCTCTTTGGCCCGGACTTCTCCTAGACGGGAGGCTGGCGTGGCCCGCGTCAGTCAAGCGGCTGGTCGTGTATTGCCCTAGCTCTGCTAGAAGGCTGCGGCTCATGGGTCAAACTTGAACAAAACCGTAGTGGCAGTGCGGGATTGTCTGGGTGTATATCCCCCCTGTAGCCCTGGTGCGCTCCCTTGCTGGATTTTCCGCTTGGACGCATCCCCTTGTTGGACTCCGTGGTGGGTGGGGAGCAGGGGGGATGAATTCATAAATTAATAACATGGCTTCCACAAATAAACGACGACTGCGTGATGACGGACCGGACTCGGACACGGACAGTGACATGGACACGAGACAGAAAGCTTGTGCATCGGGGGTAGAAGGGGCCTGGCCTCGTTTTTTGGTTGTAGAGGGGGCGGATCCGGCTATGCCACTAGGCAAGCTGTCTCCGTTCGCAATACAGAAGGGTTTTCAATCCGTTTGCACAATCGGGTTCAAAGATGTGAAAAAACTGAGATCTGGGGCCTACCTGGTGGAGTGCTCAACCAAAAGGGCATCGGATAGTCTTCTAAAGAGGGATTCGACTGTCTTCGTTGATAGACAAATCAAAGTTTCTGTGCATGGACGGTTGAATTCCTCCAAGGGAGTCATCCGATGTCAGGATTTGATCGACATGTCAGAATTGGAAATCCGTGGTGAGCTCTCCAGCCAGGGGGTCACAGCAGTCCAGCGGGTCTTCGTCACCAAGGGATCCCAACGTATCCCCACCAACACACTTTTTGTGACCTTCGCTATGGCCAAATTGCCGGAGTCACTCAAGGTGGGGTACCTTAGGGTGAAGGTGACGCCGTTTGTACCATCACCGTTGCGATGCTACCGGTGCCAAAGATTTGGTCACGGTAGCAAGAACTGTAAAAGCAAGGAAATATGTCGTGATTGTGGTAAAGAGAAACACGAAAACGAATGCAAAAATCCGATTTGCTGTGTGAATTGCGCCGGGAATCATTCGTCCAGCTCCAAAGACTGTCCTCAGTGGCAGTTGGAGCTGGAAATCCAAAAGGTGCGGGCCACTGAGAGTTGCTCCTTTGGCGACGCCAGGAAAAAAGTTCTTGCAAGTAGGCCGGTGCTTAAAGAGAGGTCCTTTGCGGCTGTGGCGGGTTCCACATCTCATGTGGAACCTAGCGCACACCCGACAATGGACACTGCCATGAGTAAAATAACACAGATTTTGGAAACGTTGTGCAAACGGATGGATACTCTCGAAAAGATGCTTGCTTTGTTTGCCCAGAAGGGGGTTTCTCCAGCCCCACCGAATCCACTGGAGAACGTGCCGACGGGCACGTCAAAAACCGTCACTCCAAGCGCGCAGACGGCCGCGCCAATAGCCGTCACTCCTGCCACGAAGGAGGCTAGGCCTCATGCCACCGCACCAGCAACGACCGGTTTTAGCGACCGGGTAGTTGCTGGGGCGACTAAAATCCTAGTTACCCAGCAGAAGAGCGTCAGAGGAGGAGAGGGAAAGATTGGCAGGGGTGAAGGGGAGAGGGAATATATAAAATCTGGTGCTGGGGAGAGGGGGAGGAAGTCCGCTGGCAGCTCGGGTTCCGGGTCTTTGACAAAGAATCAAAGGCCCGGACCCCTTTCTTCCAAGCCCCAGCAGCCTCTCGAAACGGAGAACCGTTTCGGGGGGTTGATGGAACATGAAGAGATGGACGAGGGTCCAAAAGATACAGAGACATAATTGTGCTCTCGGAGATGAAACTTTTAGCATTCTTTTACTTAATTTTTATGTCCATTTTACAATGGAACATCCGAGGGATAAGGGCAAATTATGAGGAGCTATGCTGTCTGCTGACAGAGCATCGACCTGAAGTATTGGCCCTTCAGGAAACTCTCCTGTCAGAAAAACATCCTATAGATATTACTGGTTATTCCTCTCTAGATTGTTTATCCTCTAGAGGCGTTTCACTCTTTATCCATAGAAATGTCCCATTTAATCCAATTTTACTTAATACAAGTTTACCAGCAGTTGCAGCTAGAGTATCTCTTTTTAAATCCCTCACAGTTTGTTCTCTATATTTGACACCATCAATAAATGTAACTAAAAGTGAACTTGAGAATTTGGTCCAACAGTTACCTCCCCCTTTTTTGTTGTTGGGAGATTTTAATGGACGCTCTCCCCTGTGGGGTAGTGATCGTACCGATTCTCAGGGTAAAATAATTGAAGACATTTTAGACTCGTTAAACCTAGTAACTTTGAACGAGGGTGCTCCAACTTTTTCCTGTTCTAGAACTGCTTCTTTGTCCCACATTGATATATCGATCTGTGATCCCTCCTTACTTTTGGATTTTAAATGGACAGTTTTAGAAGATCTCCATGGCAGCGATCATTTCCCGGTTTTATTAAAACATGATTCAGATAACCTTGAGCAAACTCATGGCAGGTGGAAACTGAAACAAGCTAACTGGAGTCTGTTTTCTAACCTGTCTGAGGCCCAGCTACGTGCTAAGAACCAGGAATTTTCAAATGCCTTAGATCCAATACAGCTTTATACTGACATAGTTATTAACAGTGCCAAGGAGTCCATTCCGCAAACTTCGTCAAACCCTCACACACTTAAAAAACCCTGGTTTGACGATGAATGTAGAAAACTTCAGCAAGCTCGTAAAAAAGCTTTAAGAACTATGTTTTTACACCCAAGCACTGAAAATAAACAAAACCACCAACGTTTGCGAGCGCAATGCCGACAGCTCTTCAAACGAAAGAGAAAGGAATCGTGGAGAGGTTTCTGCTCCACGCTTAATTCAAAAGCGAAACTGTCGAAGGTGTGGAAAGTAGTCCGCAAACTCAAAAATAGAAGTAACAAACAGGTGAGCCCATGCCTTACTGTGCAGGGTGACGTAATCGGAGATAAAAAATTAGTAGCTGATCTTTTGGCTTCTTCTTTTGCTGCAAATTCTTCCTCTGAAAATTATTCTGGCCCTTTTCAAACAGTTAAAACCCGTAAAGAAAAACAACAGTTACATTTTACCTCCGATAATTCTGAAGATTACAACATTCCGTTCTCATTAGTCGAACTTGATGATGCAATTAACAAAAGTGCAGATTCAGCAGTTGGACCGGATGATGTACATTATCAATTTCTCAGACATTTAACAAGGTACTCACGGTCTCAACTGCTGGACATCTTCAATCAGCTCTGGATCACTGGCACCTTTCCTCCCTCCTGGAGAAAGGCCATTATTATACCCATCCCTAAACCTGGCAAAGACCATACTAACCCGACAAACTATAGACCAATAGCCTTAACGTCTTGCTTATGCAAGACGCTAGAAAGAATGGTTTATTCTCGCTTACTGTGGTATCTAGAAACCAACAATATCTTATCCAACACTCAGTGTGGCTTTCGAAGTGGTCGAAGTACTGTTGACCACCTGGTGCGACTGGAAACTTTTATCCGTAACGCGTTCGTCCAGGGTGAACATGTCGTTGCCATCATGTTTGATTTGGAAAAAGCTTATGATACCACATGGAAATATGGCATTCTTTCAGATTTACAAGAAATGGGTTTGAAGGGACATTTACCTCTGTTTATATCCAATTTTCTAACAGACAGAATTTTTCAGGTTAAGGTTGGGGGATCTTTGTCAGCTACGAGAGAACAGGAGATGGGAGTGCCTCAGGGTAGCATCTTGTCTCCCTTGCTGTTTAATATTAAAATAAATAACATTGTTCGTTCCGTTAAACGGGGAATTGACAATTCTTTATTTGTCGACGATTTTGCATTGGTAGCCAAAGGTAAAACTTTGGCATCTGCAGAACGTCAGCTACAGTTATGTGTCAAGGCCGTTGAAGACTGGGTTTTACAAAATGGTTTTAAATTTTCTGAAGCAAAAACTGAATGTATTCACTTTTCCCAGCACCGGGGAATTATTCAAGACCCTACTATTCTACTCAATAAAACTCAAATAAAGGCGGTCAAACAAGTCAAATTTTTGGGTGTTATTTTTGATCAAAAGCTATCTTTCATTCCTCATCTGAAAATTTTGAAAACTAAATGTCAACAGGCCTGCAATTTGCTCAAGGTTATCAGTGGTACAGACTGGGGTGCTGACAAGAAAACTTTATTGCTGTTATATCGTTCTTTAATTAGATCCAAGTTAGACTATGGTTGCATTGTTTATGGTTCTGCTAGAAAAATCTTATCTTAAGATGTTAGATCCAGTTGCCCATCAGGCACTACGCATTGCTTTGGGTGCGTTTCGCACTTCCCCTTGTGAAAGCCTTTACGTGGAAGCTAACGAACCCCCGCTGGAGCTGAGACGTACAAAATTGTCAATGAATTACTATTTAAAATTAAAAACTGATCCTATGAACCCTGCTTATGACTGTGTTTTCAACCCAGATTTTGTTCAGAAATTTGAAGCCAAACCTAACACAATTCCTCCGTTTGGCATCAGAATGCAAGCTCATCTGGAAAAAGCAGGCATTGATGTTGCTTCCATCAACGACGATGAGCTTCGGACTGAAGCTCCCCCATGGAAATTATGTATCCCAAACATTAATTGGCAGTTGTCCGCTTTCCTTAAAAACAATACATCCGAAACCGTATATAACCAACTTTATTTAGAACAGTGCGCTTTATACCCAGGATATGAACAACTTTTTACAGACGGGTCAAAGAAAGGAGATTCAGTTGCTGCTGCGTCAGTCTCCGGGAGACACTTAGACCAGCCTTTGCAACAGCGTTTACCTGATTTCTGTTCTGTTTATACAGCTGAGCTCAAGGCAATTCATTTAGCTCTGAAACAAGTTTATCAATCCAAAAGAACCTCATTTTTAATCATGTCTGATTCCTTGTCAGCACTTCAGGCTCTTTCCACGAGAAAGATATCACACCCTTTTCTGGCAGAGATCCATGACCTCCATACACAACTTATTTCTGAGGGTAAAAAGATAGTTTTTATGTGGGTCCCTGGTCACATGGGCATCCGCGGCAATATTGCAGTAGACAGGGCGGCTAAAGATGCTCTGCATCTTGATTTCCCTCCAGAGATATTTCAGTTTGTGCCCTACTCTGACCTACGTTGTATGACTGGTTCTTATTGTAAACGACTGTGGCAGACTGACTGGTCTAACCATGTCAACAACAAATTATTTCAAATTCTTCCCGATTTGTCCACTTCTTTGCCTAACTTTGCATCCACTCGCAAAGAAGAAACAGTGTTATCTCGCCTTCATATTGGGCATACTTATGTCACCCACAGTTTCCTTTTAAAAGGAGAAGAACCACCATGGTGCTTTGCATGTGATCAATCCTTTTCCGTTCGACATTTCATGTCTGAGTGTGCTGATTTGATTGAGGAAAGGGAAACATATTTTGGTTCCATACCTTTCAAAGAGATTTTTAAAGTATGTAATGGTCAACATCTGTTTCAATTTTTACATGATGTTGGTTTGTTTTATCGCATATAAATCGTATCGACATGTTTTGTTTAGTTTGGATTTTATTGTTAGGACTGAATTTAGTGATTTGATTGAAGAAAGAGATTATATTTTTAATACATCAGTTTTAAAGAAGACTCTTAAAGAGATGTCATGTGAAAGTTTGTTTGGGTATTTAAGAGTAACAGGTTTGTTTTTTAAGATTTGAATCATTTTATAATATTTTAAGATAACGTCTCTCTGGTCCTGATTTGGCTCGGAAGAGTCCGCTGGACCTAAAGCAATAACCTTGTATTGTATTGTATGTTATAGAATATAATTCTATGCATACAAGTGCATTCTATAATATAGAATTGTATTACATACATAGAATCTTATTCTCTATTATAAAATGTTATTCTATACATAGAATTGTATTATGGACATAGAATTTTACACTATATTATAGAATGTTATTCTATACAAAGAATTTTATTCTATGACTTACAATATTGGTTTCTTTTTTATAAATGGAATTTCAACTAATGAATGCCGCTTCCTGTCCATGCGCTGCCGCACCAGCCGCTACCTGAACTCCTTCCTACCGTCCGCCATCCGCCTCGTCACCAAAGCCAGCCCCGAATGCTGACCAGAAGAGACTTTGGAGAGAGAGAGAGAGAGAGAGAGAGAGAGAGAGAGAGAGAGAGAGAGAGAGAGAGAGAGAGAGAGAGAGAGAGAGAGAGAGAGAGAGAGAGAGAGTGTGTGCACTAAGTCATGTGCCACAGAAAAACAGTATTATGACTTTGTGGTGTGGTGTGGTGTGCGTACACATAAGCCTTGAAATGGGTGACTGACCTTGCCTTTTATGCAGAAAATGGGTGAGTGTATCAGTCACCCAGAGTTTTCCAGCCACCCACTTTTTTCTAAGTGCGCGGGAGTGCTCTTTTAGTGCATGGGAGTGCAGTTGTAGTGCATGAGAGTGTTTTTAGTACACAGGAGTGCTCTATCCGGGACGGAGAAAATACAGTGAAATTCCGAAGAATTTTTGAACAAAATTCGACCTATTTCGTCGCCCATAGGAGACGAAATAGGTCAACTTTCTAGAAAAGGGTTAGGGTAAGGGCTAGTTGCAGCGCTACAACTAACCCTTGCCCTAACCCTTTTCTGTCTAAAATCACTTTCCGATTCTTACATTCTTAGTAAAACCCAGTTTTGGTGTTTTGTGTACGTGTGTGTGTGTGTGTGTGTGTGTGCGCGCGCAGTGTAGCAGAGATATGCAGACTGACCCGCAAACCTATAGTCATAGAGCCATGGATACTACATCAGTGCATAGAGCAGTTGACTGACTACGTATTCCTGTGACATTGTGCGTGCATGTGTGTGTGGGCGTGTGTGCGCGTGTTTGGGTGTGTGAGTGTGTGTATGCGAATGTGATGCACACATAGTAAGGTGTATGTGAGTGGCTGTTTCTTAATTAAGTGGTTCATAATCATACGTGACCCTGATCCGTGATGCCTACGTAGTACCATGATTTTATTAGCAATGTTAAATTTAAGTTATATGTTTTTGAAGTAACAACAGTTTACTGATGTATTCGTTGCGTAATGTCTCTAGTTGTAACTAGTCATGTGTATACACCATTTAATTTGCTCAGCAGCCTAGTGTTGTTACCTATTTTCTTATAATGTATGTAAAACCCCCACTCCCCTGTAGTTAGTGAAGGGAAACAACAATGTTGACATAGCGTTGACAGTGGAAGTGTGTAATGTGTAACCCTAGAACGACTAGCGTAACTACAGTGAGCCCCTTAAATGTATTAAGGGTGTGTGTGGGATGAGTCGGTGCGTGGATAAGAATGAATGTGCAAGGATTAGCATGGTCATGAGAAAGCGTGAATGATTGAGAAAATGGCAGTAATAGTCTTGAGATTTTTTTAGTATTGTTATGCATTAAGGTGTTCTAATATCCGCTACCGTTTCTTTATTGTATACATGTACGCTAACCTTTGTGTTGTCTTCTTAATATGCCAACAGTTACTGTGCATCACACACAAATATCCTTGTGCAAATGGGGACAATAAAGATTCGTTATTATTCGTTATTATTCGTTATTATTCGTTATTATTTTTGTGTGCATAGAATGCTTTCTATGTGCATATAATTTATTCTATGTATAGAATGGTCACATAGAATAAATGGACACATGGCGCCCCATAGGTACCACAGACGGCTCGAAATGCAATGGTACATGTAGGCATGATGCGACAGAATTGGTGAGCACTAGCTTAGAAAATATTGCACGGTCAGAGCTCAGTGAAAACACGTCCTACCTCTACGAGCGCTTGCGACACACTCTCTAATCGTGTGAGAGAGAGAGAGAGAGTGAGAGGGGGGGTTGGGGGAAGAGAGAGCTCTGTAATTCGATCAATTAATCACAATAAAGCACAATAACAAAATGTTTCACCAATAGTGTGAATTTAATTTATATCAGGTGTCCCCTTACCCCCCCAACCCTCTCACCTCCTACATCACTGGCTTAATAACATCAGTCACTTCATGGAAAATAATTAATTAATCAGACAGAACAATCAGAACCTAGACTACAACATTCCACGCAATATAGATCTAATGCGCAGAAATTCACAGATCAGAACAAGGACTGAGTTTCTACATTACATTTTTTTTCCCGTTTACACTCAAACGAAAAGGGATTACAACAGATCAAGGACCATTTTTTGTGCCTAGGTAAGGGGTTATCTTGCACAGTATTTGATCACGAGGAGAAAACAGACTTAGTCTAATTTAACTTGTTAACATAAGCAGTTTGACGAAGCCAAACCGCCAATCCGACATCTACTTTTGAAATATAAGCACAAATATAGTCAAACAACCTAGCAATAATGTAAACAGTGAGCGACCTGTTGAACGTAAACTGTCAGCAAGCAAACTGTTTTGGATTTAGCACATAGGTATAACATGAATCATTCAAGCCGCTCTCCGATTGTTTTAACACTAACAACACTGCAGCAGTCTTAGTTTAGGCCTACATAAACACACAAAAAATGAAGTTTTTCAATTGCAATTTACCTTTCTTTGTCTCTTGGAAATTTGAAAAAGGACTTGCCAACAAACTTTTCTTGTATCTGGCATTATGGCAATTGATGGCTGTGCAAAAAGTCACCGCCCTGTTTCACTCGGTCGCCTTTTGACTTTCTGCCACGAGCCAAAATCTGCATGTCGACAAGGAAGCATAACTCGTACCTTTCGTCTCGCGGTTCGGTACCAAGTTCCCCCTCTTTCTATCATTAAGCTCTTTGTTATAATTCTTCTGGTGACCATTCAATAGGACGTGTAAAGACCACACGCCAAAAACGTTTACATTCAAACTGACGACAGCAGAGTGTTTCAGTTCCCGCCAAATTTTGGGCGAACACACATATTGATTTAAGTCGAAAATCTGACGACAGTTCTGTTTTAGCTTCCCGCCTAACTTGTGAAGAATACACATACAGTATAACCAATAACCGACAGGCCATCACACACGCCATTGGACAACACGATGAAATGCTCACAGTGGTAAAGAAAGGGAAACTCCGATGGTATGGCCACGTCACCAGAGCATCAGGCCTTGCAAAGACCATTCTGCAAGGCACGGTGCAAGGAGGCAGCAGAAGAGGGAGACCGAAAAAGAGGTGGGAGGACAACATTCGAGAATGGATTGGCTTGACACTGAGCGAAGCCATGACGGTTGCTGAGGACAGAGAAAGATGGAATACGCTGATTAAACGACGACGTCAGAGCGCACGACTTGTGTACGTGCGTCTCGGACGACGTGGGTTCGAATCCTGACTTCAGTAAACTATTTTGTAATTTCTGGATAGTAGTGGCCAGCGCTTTGAGAAGCTCTCTGAGCTTGTAAGTGCGCTTTATAAGAGTAATCTCTTTCTTTTCTTTTTTTCACCCATGGTGTCCCAACGACCTTCGAGTTATGGGATAGGATAGGATAGGATAGGGTATGACTCATATTGATTTAAATAGATAGTAACTCTGATCACAGTGCTGTGTTTCGGTTCCCGCCTAATTTTAGGCGACCATACATAGTGGATTCTGGCACTGAATAGAATAGAACCAACGTTTTCCGGCGTCTCGGAAGAGGCAACTAACAGGGGTGATGTCAGCACGGCACCACTGAGCGAAAGTCTTCTACACAGAAGTCACCGGCTAGGACAGAGGAACCTCATGTTACTACAGGTTAAACGACCACGTGCTCGGGGCCTAGGCGAGCCACACTGTATTCGTGGATATCGGTTGTGGCCAACAGCCTGGAGAGGATTGGGCCCTGCCAGGTCTTTTTTTGCCCAAGACACACTGCATGATGAAAACAACCATTCACTCCATACTGGATCGGTCGTCGACCGGGTTACCAAGGACCGTGCCTTCCGTTGGCCACCAGGACGGAGGTGATAAGTATGCTACTGATGGACAACTTAGTAAGATCCGCACGAGAAACAACATCGTCATAGGAACCTGGAATGTCAGGACCCTACCTGCAGATGGAAAATTAGAAGAACTGGCCCAAGAGCTGGACCACTATCGATGGAACATTTTAGGTATCAGCGAACTGCGCTGGAAAGGCTTAGGTGAAACAATGACCGACAAAGGCCACAAGCTTTATTTCAGCGGGAGAGATGACAAGCACGAACACGGCGTTGGATTCTTGATCCTCAAGGACATTCTAGCTACTGTCATGGGTTGCCGCCCAGTCTCCAGTAGACTCATTACCATCCGTCTGAAAGCAGCCCCTTTCAACATCACCATCATCCAGGCCTATGCCCCAACATCAGACTATGACGAAAGCGAAGTGGAGGATTTCTATGAAACTCTACAGGCTGTCCTTGACCAAGTGCCAAAGAAGGACATAATCATAGTGCAAGGCGACTGAAATGCCAAGGTTGGCCAAGATGCGCACCACAGCTAGGGAGACACATGTGGACCCAACTGCAACAACGAGACAAATGAGAGAGGTCTGAGACTCTTGGAGTTTGCCAGATACAACAATCTGATACTGGCAAACACGCTTGGTCTCCACAAAAAATCCAGACGATGGACATGGCACAGTCCCGGCGGGAAGCATCACAACCAGATCGACTACATCATGGTCAAGAAACGCTTCAGATCAAGCATCAACTTTGGCAGGACACGCACTTTTCCAGGAGCAGACATCGGAAGTGACCACGATCTCGTGATGATGTCTTTCCGGTTCCAATTGAAGAGAGTAAACACAGTAAGGTGCACTAGACTCAAGTTCGACCTGGACAAACTGCAAGACCCGGAGGTGGCAGAAATATTTCAAGCCACAATTGGAGGAAAATTTGCACCACTGCTCATTTTGGGAGCTAGTGAAGTATATGTCAACATCATGACCACCACCTTCAACTCAGCTGTGACAGATGCCGCCACTGAGATCCTTGGCAAGCACCGGCCAAAGAAGAAGCCGATGATCACACCTGAACTTTTGGACCTGTGTGATAAACGAAGAGAGATGAAAAAAGAAAAAGAACACCTCACAGGGATCTGGTGCCTACCGAAAAATCAACAATGACATCCGAAAACGCATGCGCTCAGCAAAGGAGAACTGGATAGAAGATCAATGCCAGTAAATAGAGAACAGTCTGAACAAGAACAACAACAAGGCCTACCAGACTGTCAAGTGGCTGACAAGTGTTAAACAGCCCAAGGTCTCCACGATCCAAAGCAAGTCTGGCATATGCCTTACAGAAGAACAAGAAGTTTTGGACAGATGGAAAGAGTACTGCTATGACCTTTACAACCACACACCAAACGGAAACCCATCAGTTCTAGCATGTCCCGAGATCAGAGAAGAAGAAGAAATCCTCCAAATTCTCGGAGAAGAAGTTGAGGCCGCAGTGCAGTCGCTGAAGAAAGGGAAGTCAGCGCGAGTGGACAACATACCCGCGGAACTGCTTCAAGAAGGAGGAGAAGCGATGATTGACGCCCTCCCCATTATCTGTAACAAGATCTGGCAGAGTGGGGAGTGACCTACACCATGGACCCAATCGCTTGTCATCACTCTTCCCAAAAAAAGGTAACCTTCAGGAATGTGAAAATTACCGCACCATCAGCCTCATCAGCCATCCCAGCAAGGACCTCCTAAAAATAATACTCAACAGGTTGAAACCCCAAGCTGAACAAATCATAGCTGAAGAACATAATCGGCGAGAAATACCTACAGCTCCAACAACATCTATATCATGTGTTCGAAGACTTCAAGAAGGCGTTTGATTGAGTCTGGCATGCAGCTGTGTGGGTAACCATGGGAGTGTACAACATCGACCCTAAATTATTGAGGTCATCAAAAGCCTGTATGACAAGACTACCAGTGCAGTCCTCCACAACAGCACCATCGGAAACTGGTTCAGAACAACAATCGATGTGCGTCAAGGATGCCTACTCTCTCCAACACTTTTCAACATATTCCTAGAGCGCATCATGTAAGATGCCCTTGCAGATCACGAAGGGACAGTCAGCATAGGGGGTAGAGCAATCTCCAATCTTCGGTTTGCTGATGACATTGATGGATTGGCTAGAGAGGAACAAGAACTTAAACAGCTGGTACAGAGGCTTGACACCACCTCCAGAGTCTATGGAAATGAAATAAGTGCGGAGAAGACCAAAATGATGACCAACAACACCAATGGCATCAAAATGGACATCAAAATCCAAGGCCAATCCCTCAACATAGTGCATAGCTTCAAATATTTAGAAGCCATTGTATCAGACAATGGGTCCCGACAGGAAGTCATCTCCAGGATCGCTCAAACAACTACTGCCCTGGCAAGGTTGAAGCCCATTTGGAAAGACAAGACCATCAGTCTACATTCCAAAGTAAGGCTGCTGAGCTCCCTTGTCATCTCCATCTTCCTATATGCTTGCGAAACATGGACCCTCACAGCACATCTCCAACGAAGAATACAAAGCATGGAGATGAGGTGCTACAGAAGACTTCTGGGCATTTCCTATACCCAGCACATCACCAACGACGAAGTCTGACAGACCATCACACAAGCCATTGGACAACACGATGACCTGATCACAGTGGTGAAGAAACGGAAACTACGATGGTATGGCCACGTCACCAGATCATCAAGCCTTGCAAAGACCATCCTGCAAGGCACAGTGCAAGGAAATAGAAGAAGAGGGAGGCCGAAAAAGAGGTTGGAGGACAACATTCGAGAATGGACTAGCTTGATATTGAGCGAAGCCATCAGGGTTGCTGAGGACAGAGAAAGATGAAGTATGCTAGTTAAATGATCATCTTTGGTGCCCCAGCGATCTCAGAGTTACGGGATAGGATAATATAGGATACGATACATAGTGATTTACATAGCAAATCTGACGACAGTACTGTATTACGTTTCCCGCCTAAATTGTGAAACCACACATAATATTGGTTTACACAGCAAATCTGTTGACAGTGGTGTGTTTTGTTTACACACCCTATTTTTTTGGCGACCATCTGTACGGACTTAGGTAGTAGATCTGTTGACTGTGGTGTGTTTCACTTCCTGCCAAATTTTTGGTGACCACACACATGGATTTATTTAGTAAATCTGTCGACAATAGTATGCTTACGTTCCCGCGTAATTTTTGGCGATCACACATATAGACATAGTAAATTTGTTTACATGAATGTGTTTACATTCCCGCTATGGCTTTGGTGACCAAATGTTGGCTTATGCATTAATAAAGTTGTTTTAATGGTAGGAACGCGTGGAGGCCATTTTTTGCAATTTCACTTTTTAAATTCTTTAATCCCGAGAGTATAACAATGTTCTGCATTTGGTTTGTTGCTTCCATTTTAACTATTTTGGTCCTAAAGAAGAACAATTCGCAGAAGGAAGAAGAAAAAGATGAGGAAAAAGACCCTATCCTATCCTATCCTATCCTATCCTATCCTGTAACTCGGAGGTCGTAGGGGCACCACAGATGATCGTTTAACCAGCGTACTCCATCTTTCCCTGTCCTCAGCAACCCTGATTGTTTCGCTCAGTGTCAAACCAGTCCATTCTCGAATGTTGTCCTCCCACCTCTTTTCGGTCTCCCTCTTCTTCTACCACCTTGCACTGTGCCTTGCAGGATGGTCTTTGCAAGACCTGATGATCTGGTGACGTGGCCATACCATCGGAGTTTCGGTTTCCGCAGGTCATCGTGTTGTCCAATGGCTTGTGTGATGGTCTGTCGGACTTCGTCGTTGGTGATATGCTGGGTATAGGAAATTCCCTGAGGAACAAGAAGGAAATCAAAAAAGAGTAACGACAACAACAACAAGAAGAACAACAAGAAGAAGAGAGCAACGAAAACAACTTTAAAGGAGGTTGTATGACAGCAGTGACTGTATGTTGTATATGCACAGGACAGAGACCACACCAGAAAAGGTGGAATAATCAAATCTGAGCAAGAGCAGTCTGAGTCTTAATACAAATAGGACGTTTATTACCGAAAAATTAGCTTTACATATATTAATTGATTAAAAGAATTGCAAAGAACAAACTTAAGGCCAAAACGTGTTGTTATATATAACAGCCTAGCCTCTTTTGATGGCAAAAAGGTTAAACATACACTGCATGTATTACATCTTGTGACAGTCGTAGACATGGTTTGAAAAGGTTCTATTTTTAATAACATTCCCAAAGGGAAAAAATAGTATTAAAAAAACGTGTATGCTATCTGCACATCAGTATTCAATAAGATGGAGTACGCTGGCTAACGATCATCTGTGGTGCCCCAACGACTTTCGAGGATAGAATAGGATTCAATAACGCCTTGTAAACACTATATACACATCAATGTTCAATAACACCTTGTAAACACTATATACACATCAGTGTTCAATAACAACCATGTAAACTGTGTATACACATCAGTGATCAATAACACCTTGTAAACACCGTATTGTGATTATATTCTGGGGAAGAAACGTTTATCTTACTAGGGGGTAAGACTTATTGATAGAGGGGCGTTAGGCTACCACTATCGACCGTTCTTTTACCAGAATTCCAGAGCAGTGTGAGAGACAGATCACGGTGCTTGGTCACATAAATTTATATTTGTTCTCGGGCTTTTTAGTATCATTTGGCTCAATTTGAGGAACGCTGATTACTAATCAAAAGACTAGATTATTATGTCTCAAGAGAAGAAAACTAATAGCTACACAACAATACAAATAGAATGACACCAGTCGTATTTAGGTAAGTTCTCTTTTTATATATTCAACACAACTTTTACATGTACTTCATTAAACAGGTAAATTAATAATTCTAAGAGTTCAATGTGCTGGGAAAGTTTGTCAGCAGGTCTTCTTCATCCTATGCTACGCAAGTCTACGATTTGAATGTTCGTAGTTTAATAAATGATCTTGTGGTCGTCTAGGTTTTCTTGAGGGTAGAACTCAGTTTGCATTTGTGGGTGACTTAGCTGTATCGCGTCGGCGTACGCTGGAGTCCTTCTGAGAAGTCTTGCCTCTCAGGTTGAGCGGGTGAGTCGGGTAGCGGCGAGGTTCGGACGTGGAGAGGTAGAATCTTGGTTGTTTTCCTTCTGTACCACGGGAGAAAGCGTCATGCATTTGTCTCCACAAACCGTCCCAGAGCTGACCTGTAGAAGTCAGAACTCTGGCTACAATATTCTCGTCAGATATGAGTGTGCGGTCTCCTCTACAAAGTGTCCATAGCATCAGACACCTGCAGGGTTCCCATATGCACACTTCGATCCGAATCTTAAGGCTAAGATACATCAATCCACATGCATACTGTCTCAGAAACAATAATTGGTTTCTGTAACTATATATATCATGAACATATTATTAATACATGGCAATCAATATAAAATAAACATACACATATCAAAACTACTGGTGTTCTTACTTCTAGACTCTGGGATACGTGAAACCGCCTCTAGTCTATCTTGAAGATAAGGCTGAGGATAAGCGTTCACTGCAGTTTGTTCCTTTGGTTTGACCCTCGCAGCTTCGTAGTTCATTTTCGACTGAGTAGCTAAGGTTGGGCCACCAAGGACATGCAGGGGTTCCCTGGTCTTCTGACCAATCGTTTAACTCTCGTTTTAGTTAATCTCGCATATACGGGATTATTCGTTTTTATTTGAATATTTCCTTCACCTGTCCTAATAATGGGACACGTGCGATTATGTCTTACATGGAACATCAGTGACCGAGTGTAGGATAGAATCACTAGCGATAAGCGGTGCCTGGCTAGTTACCGGGGATGACGTCTTGGTCACTTTGGCTAAAGTAAGCTAATTAACGGGGACAACGTTCTGGTCAGTTTGGCAAGTACTAATTACAGTCATGAATTGCTAAGTCTGTTATATATTATCTGGAGAGGCTGGCGGCGTGAATGTCTGAAGAGAGTCAATTTAACATGTGTGTGCTTCTCTTTAGATAACTCGTGAATTAACGCCAAGTTTTATTCGATGATATCTATTTTGCACTAAGCTAATTTACTACATTTTGTCGTCAATATTTCTGCTGTTACATAGGCCCCCAAAAAACTATTCTTACACAGGGGTAAAAATTGGTACGGAAATGGTGGCGCAATATGTATATGCATTATTTACATAGAGGACTGGGGATGAGGTCACTGGGGTACAAAGCTGGGTGCATCCACCCGCAACTTTGAGGAGTTGGAAGCGAGGTTAGGTTTGTCTACAGTGGACACGGGGTATCTGCTGAGGTAATCAGCTCCGTGGTTACTCTTCCCTGGGATGTATTCTACATGAAATGAGTAAGGATGTAGCAAGAGTGACCAACGCATGAGTCTAGCGTTGAGTTTCTGCGATGACGCAAGGAAGGTTAATGGTTGGTGATCGCATTGCACCTTGAAATGAGCGCCATACAAATACATCTGGAATTTCTGGATGGCCCAGACCAATGCCAAACATTCTTTTTCCACTGTTGCGTAATTATGTTCAGCTTTATTTCATTTCCGGCTGGCATATGCGACTGGCAAGAGAAGTGTAGGGTCATTGGGGTCAGATTGTAGTAGGGTTGCTCCTAAACCTTGGTTACTCGCGTCTGTGCGTAACACGAATGGTTGGGTTGCATCGGGCAACTTCAAGATGGGTTGTGAGGTGAGTCTAGCTTTCAGGGTTTGGAACACATCTTCGCACTCGGCATTCCATTCTACTTTCTCGGGCGCTTTCTTCTTGGTTAGATCAGACAATGTCGCGGCGATGGAATTGAAGTTTGTAACGAATTTCTGGTAATAGCCACATAGACTTAGAAACGATTGCACATCCTTTTTGTTTATCGGGCGCGGTGCATTGTTCATTTTCGCGATGTTCTTGTCTTCCGGAAGAAGACTGCCGTGTCTGAGTGTGTGACCTAGAAATTCTATCTCTTCGTATCCTAACAGGCACTTCGTTGGGCAGGCTGTGAGTCCGGTTTCCCTAAGTCGCTTTAGAACGGTAGAGAGAAGTCGTAAGTGGTCATCCCAGGTGTGGGTCGCCATTAATATATCATCCATAAAGTGATGGAGTTCTTCATCCTGAATACGCGCGAGAAGCTGTCTCATCATGCATGAGAAAATGCTATGTGCGTTGTTAAGTCCAAACGGTAAGACATTAAACTCATAGTGGCCATCAGCTGTACTGAAGGCTAGATACGATCTTAGGTGCTCTGGCACCGGTATCTGATAGTATCCTTTGCTTAGGTCTATTCGCGAAAAGTATCTTGCGTTATGCAGTTTCGCGAATAGTTGCGCTGTATCGGGCAACGGTTCTGCTTGGAATTCCGTAACTGCGTTAAGTCGGCGATAATCGATGCATAGGCGATGTTCTCCGCTCGGCTTAGTAATAAGACTATTCCAGCACTGTATGGGGAGGTAGAGGGGGAGATGATTCCGGCCTCTAAGAGGGTTGCTATCTCCTGCTTGACAGCGGTTTGTTTTGCAAGAGGGATAGGGTATGGTTTCATCGGAACAGGGATAGTGTCAGTCAAGGTCATCGTCACTTCAACTAACGGTGTCTGTCTAGGTATGTCCGTCAACACTGCTTGGTGTTGTGCAACTATCTTGATCATTTGTCTTTGTCTGTCTGTCGATAGTTTTGGGTTTATAGCTACGTCTCTGTACGTCTAGCTACTTTTCAGCGGATACTCGATAGCTAAATCCTCTGTTGCTTCGACTTCTTCTGCTATTGACAAAGCCATTAAATGATCTGTGGATGTTGCGTTGTCGCGGTCTAGGTACCGTTTGAGCAAGTTGATGTGGTAGGCCTACATTCTCTCTTTTCCCTTAACCTTGAGCCGGTAGTTAGTTCGCGACACTTTTTGCATGACTACGTACGGGCCTTGCCATGCAATTTCTAGTTTGTTGGACCCGCTGGGGAGTAGGAGTAGGACTTTGTCCCCTTCAGCTAATTCTCGCTCTTTGGTGTTTTTGTTGTAATGCCGAGCTTGGCGCGCGCGAGCTTGTTTGATGGCTGACGTTGCTAGTTGCCAGGTAGTGTGTAGGCGGCCACGTAATTCCGTTACGTATTGGGTAGCCGTTTTAACCCCTTCGTCTACCTGAGAATCTGTCGATCATCGCTTCAGTGCTTCAAGTGGACCATCGTGTATCGTTTGGTAGGAATTCATAAGACAGTTAATGAGGAAAAAAGCCCCAAGTTGATATTTTGTTTACAGACAAAATGGGTCACAGTTAAAGCAGAGTCACCAAAGACTGACAAGATTTTTATTCCTGCACGGATGAGAATTGAATGCATGTACTGCCAAATAAAACTAAAAGCAACAGTTCCAACGCTTCACTAGACAAGTAATAACCAGTTTCTCTCAACAGAAAAAAATAAAAAATAAAACAAATAATCAAAATCAAGCCATGACGGTTTCAACAAGGTATTCAAATGTACAATAATGACATTGCAAAATAAAAGGACAAAAGTATTGTAAAACCTCTCTCAGTTTTACCAAAAACTCAAACCACACGCTATATATTTTACCTATGCCAATTTTACTCAAACCAATTATTAACACATTAGCTATCTTCTGGCTATAAATTACAACAGACAAGTACTGTCGACAACCAAAGCTTCATGCTTAAGTTATAACAACAGCAACAAATCTTATTGTTCCCGCAGTGAACAATGTTTTTTAAAAATTAAAACAACGAAGTGTCTCACACCTACAATACAGTGCAATTCATTAGACACATAAGCTATCTTCTGGCCATAAATTACAACAGACAAGTACTGTCGTCAACCAAAGCTTCATGCTCAAGTTATAACAACAGCAACAAATCTTATTGTTCCCGCAGTGAACCGAAAAAAAAAGAGAAAACAACGAAGTGTCTCACACCTACAATACGACAGTGCAATTCATTGGCTGTATATAGATTAGGCCTTGTCATACAGCTAAGACCCAATAACTATTTTAACAAAAAAAACTACTTTACCAAATAACTACACGTCTCAGTAAAGAAGCAGGATTTGGTGCATTTCGTAAGAAAATTACCCATTAAAAACCTACTGATCAAATGATGCATTGTTAGACCCAACCTGTGCGCCACACATTGTTTGATTTACGTGAGCTGGTAAGCTTCTTGATGTTTGTATTCTATTTTGTTTTTGTAAACGGGGGTTCGATAAGTTGGGGTGAAGCCTCAGCCGTCCCCTGCGTGGGATGTCTTTATTGTAAAGTGACTGGCTGGTGGAGAGTATTCAGTTTTACCACTAGGGTTGTTTCAGCAGATCTTTTATGCGGATTGGGGGTTGTCCGGTCCTGATTTGGCTCGGAAGAGTCCGCTTGACCTAAAGCAACAATTATGTAATGTAATGTAGGTAAGCTTCTGCAAATTAGATATAAACGGATGGCTTAACTGTAATTTAGCTAATACTGTAGGACCCTACATTTGACTAGTCTATTTAAAGTATTCGATCAATTATTCACTGAATCAGTCAACAACATTGTTTCGAAAATAAGCAGCCTGTGGACTGATTCATTGGCTCAAAAGAATCTGCCCAACATGATCTTTGATATTCTTCCATGATCTCCTTAATTTTAATCACTTTATTTATATAGCGCTTTAACAACTCATGCTCACAGGGCTGGCCGATAGAGGATCTAACTCAAACTGCCCGAGACGCCCACCCGCAGCCTTTGGGCGCATGGTCTCACGCCGGGACAACTGAGCACAATCCTGCCATGGATGGGGGAGAATGACCAAGTACATGCTGGGTGTGTTCTGGTTACCGGCACTCACCCGTCTAGGACATGAGCGTCAGGATCTTTAAAGTCCGTTATGATGGAATGTATGCGACACACAGACTAGACCTCGGTTTATACTCTCATCCGAAGTAGTAGGAAACGGGAGTAAAGTGTCTTTCCCAGGGACACAACACAATGGCCCGGCCAGGGCTCGAGCCCGGGACCTTCAGATCCGCAAGCCGAAGTACTACCATTAGACCACAGTGCCTCTCTTTGACAGCACTACCACTTGGTTTGGTTCTTTCTCAATATCTGCTTTACCAGGGAGTCGTCCTCTGAGCAGGAACGTTGAAAAATGGACTTTCACCGCTTCATTTTCTTCAGATGTCCATTTTCTTCTGACGCCAATCCTCCTCCGCTTTGTTTGATGTGTGACCTAAATCATCAATGAAAGATAAAAATGCAAAGTGGAAAATCCCATTACATCAGATATAAATCTGCAAAATGCCATAACATTAGAAATAAAAGGTACCGGAGCACTATCTCCAGTTCAGAGAAATCCATAGGGCCTATCACACAACACAAAAATAATTGAAACTATACAAGGAATGCTCATATGACTTACAGGCTGAGTCTCACAACATTGTTAATGACTCCCAATACCTTTGACAGATGTATTTTAGGTAGGAAGCATGAGTGCGAGATTCTTTAAGTCACCGATGTCTTTCTCCGGGTACTCCGGTTTTGTTCTTCCTGTTAATTAACATTGTTCTCCGTTTTTATATGAGGCGCCATTTGTAAATTAAATTATTATTGTCATTATATCTATAGAACATACATTTTACCTGTATAAAAGATATTGTATACTTATAAAATGAATTCTATGTCTATAAAATACATTCAATAGCAATACAAAACTTTTCATAGCTAAAAACAACATTTTTATAACTACAGACTACATTTTACAATATACAAGAGAAATCATACGCGATCATCACGCCGTTTGTAAATATTATTCTGAAAAACTATTTTATCTCTAAACACTTCATTTTATCTCTAAACACTACATTTTATACATAAACAATTCATTTTATAGGTAAACAATTCATTTTATAACAACAAAGAGCTTTTATATCTATAAAATAAATGTTATAATATATACAATGCATTTTACCTGTAGAATACATTCGGAGCATTTTTTTACATTCGGCGCATGACATTAATTTTATACTGACTTTCGAATTGCTGATCCCAGGGAAGCAACTCCATCCTCGTGTAGACTACTTGTAAACTTCTAAGCGACTCAACATGGTAAAGACCATAAAGTCTACTACAAAAACATGGCAAGGACCATACTAGTGTACTATATAAATTGGCGAGGACCATACTAGTGAAATGCTGATAAAACATCAGCGAAATCATTGTCAGTCTCAACTGTACCAATTATTTTTTGGTCGTCTTGAAAAACTATCGATAAGCACGAAGGCAAACCAGCTTCCATCGTAACTGTTACCTTGGAGATTGTTGACATCAAGTATGCCGTATTAGCCGTAAGCGCAGGAAGTCGATATAGGCCTAGCGGGAATTCCCTACACGCGCCGTAGCTATCTAAATTTAGCTTATGCAACGTCACTTCCACATGAAAAGGCGAGAACCCAGCGCATACGTGCAGGGGAGAAGGGGGTGGTGGGGGGAGGGGGGGGGGCCTTTTTTCGTTGAATTGGTTGAATGTACCTATTAACCAATCGTCCCCTATACGCTTAATGAGTCCGGGAACGTAAATTTTAATTAAAAAAAAAAACAAAAAAAAACGTCAGCCATCTTTGCGCACCGCATAGCAACTTTGGGTCGCTTAGAACGTTACAAAATAAAAATAATCGAAGGGAGAGAAGCAGTTATACAATGAGAAAGTTAGTATAAAATTATTGTAAGGCGCCGACTGGAAAATAATTGGCGCAAATGCATTCTACAGGTACAATTCATTGTACGTGTTATAAAATGTTTTCTATAGATATAAGTGCTCGTTGTTGCTATAAAATGAAGTGTTTACAGATAAAAGGAAGTTGTATAGATCGTTTTTGCTATAAAATGACTTGTTTATAGATACAAAGACTTGTTTATAGGTAAAATGAATTGGTTACTTATAAAATGTTTTGTTTATAGATAAAATGAATTGGTTACGTATAAAATGTTTTTTTTTTTTTATAAAAAAAATAGTTTTTTTGTGTTTAATATTTACAAACGGCGTGACGATCCGTGTATGATCTCTTGTATATCCTAAAATGTCGTCTGTAGCTATAAAAATGTTGCTTTATAGCTATAAAAAGTGTTGTATTGCTATAGAATGTATTTTATAGGTATATAATTCATTTTATAATTATACCATATCTTTTATACAGGTAAAATGTATGTTCTATAGATATAATGACAATAACCATTTAATTTACAAATGGCGCTTCATATTTTTACACCACATGTTTCAGTGATGAATGCGTGTTGTGCACATGAGAGATGTTGTGCATATGAGAGAGTGTCTGTAACATGTGATCGTGTATGTTGGGACAGATCCCCGCGCTGTGGGTCTGATTAAGGATTAAGGTACATATAGCATCTATTATTACTATTATTATTATTATTATTATTATTATTATTATTATTATTATTATTATTATTAGTAGTAGTAGTAGTAGTAGTAGTAGTAGTAGTAGTAGTAGTAGTAGTAGTAATTGAAGAAACACTATAGTACAAATTGGGTTTGAGGTAAAGCACACAAACAAAATCGTTAAATGTAAATATGTGACGAAATTTAATATGAAAAAAAATTATTTAAAAAATCTGAATCTATTTTTAGAATACGTAAGTCCTGATTTTGCTTGTGCGTAATATTATGACAGAGTCAAATTATGGTTTCAATACAATGTTAGAAATGTACCACAGTTGTTGGAATTGATATAACGTTTTAACAAATTTGAGAAGCGTATTACAGTTGCTGGAAATGCTTTGTTTTGATACAAAGAAGTCTGTGTTAGTGTTGATAATAAGAGGTTATAAAAACGAGAACGTAATTAGCGCCGAGCTTATCTAAACCTTAAGCCGACGGAAGATAAATGAATTGTTCAGACAGATGAGATAGATGATTTTAAAAGCGGTGGTGAAAGTGTCAGAAATTGTTTTGGGTTTTGTGAAATCAAAACAAGAAACAGGAATAAGAATTAAAACGAGAAATATGGTTGTTGATTATTGGAGTGGGTTATAAAGGAAATTTGTGAGGAACAAATATAAATGATGATATTGATAGGTTTGATTATACAGCAATATGGAGTTCTTTGTTTTATCTTGCCATTCGTGCTGTCAACTTATTCATTATATTTTATGTGTACTTTTATTATGCTGCAGCACTGCCCAAATTTTAATGTATTTCTTGTGCGCTCACTTGGCAATACGATTTTGTTTTCTTGCATACTGTCTTTGTTGTTTTTTTTTAAAAAAAAGCAACTAGGCATTTGTATACATTTCTATAGAAATGTATTTTTGTGTGTGGAAATTGCGTATTTTTATTTCAATAATTCAGTACATATTTTGCTGCTAGTTACTTCCCTTGACGGCTTAGCGCGCGGAAGTGTTCAGTCCCCATGATAAAGTCCGTCAAGACTTATTTTCTGTGCATATAATCGTTAATACAGCACATGCTTGCAGAGTTAGGCTACCCCTAGTTTTCATTAGTATTTCTTGAGGGTCGGCGTTCAACATAATGGACACAGGAGAGAGAGAGAGAATGGTATCAGAGACGATAGCAGAGAAAATAAAGAGCGCTGCCCTCGAAGACCTTAAAATGGGATAACCTGCAGCATAATCTGCTGCTACAGACGACTGTTCAGCCTCAGCAGGTGCTGCACTTCTACCACAGACTGACTTTGTTTTTCTTTTGGGCCCTGTGTTTCTTTAATCTTGGATGTTTTAATCATCATCCCCACCCATTTAATTAGTTAGTTAGTCATTGTTTACAGGGTCCCCATCAACTAACCGCAGTTGAACATATTCTTGAAATCGCCACGCACTGCCAAAGGATTCACTCACCGCCTCAAGTTACTGACAATATTTTGCTTCATTTTACGGATCCAGCAGCCAAACCCACTTGTTTTGATTGGGATGCATATTATAATCTTTCCTCTTTATGATGATCACATGGCATCCACAGAAATAATGTACTTGCCACTTTAAGTTCAGTTACATCTTCTTCTTCTTCTCCTTCCCCCTCTCCGCCTGACGTGTCCTATATTACAGATGGATGCAAACAATAATTGTGATTTCAATATTCATTTAGTGACTGTGTTCTGTAAAGCTCCAACAGAACATGTAATCACCCACCCTCTCTTCCTCTCATTGTTTCTTTGGTAAAAATATTGGGGTGGGGTTGGTTTGGGAAGACAAAAGTTCCTTCCCCCTTCCTACCCCCACACACTCACATATCCCCAGGTGCATCTGTGGCTAAGATAGCTCACAATTTTTAAGCTCAAGATTCTCAACTTACATCTTTGTACTAAGTTTAGTTGGGGTATAGTAGTGTCGAAAGAAAATCCAAAATGAAAATGTATAAAATAAAGCCAGACGTATTGAGGTGGAGAGGAAGTAAATGGAAAGATAGAAAGAGAGGCGGGCGGGAGGGGCGGGGGTAATTTATACACAAGTTTCAAGCTCAATATTCTCATAAAAGAAGAGCAGGATCTTTTGAATTGTGTGAGTGTTGGTTTTCTTTAAACTTGGCTGAGGGAGTTTGTGCGCGGGAAGAAAAAACGGAGATCATGTGCAAATTGAGGTCTTTTACCTGCCTTTTTTTCTTTTGGGCCTTGTGTTTCTTTTATCTTGAATGTTTTAGTCATCATCCCCATCCACTCAACGCAGTTGGACACATTCTTGAAATTGCCACGCACTGCTTCTTCTTCTTCGTCTTATTTGTTGTAGGCAGCCAACTTCAATATGTTGAAGAATTAACTTGCTTCACTGAGATAGGGAGGGGGAGGGGAAGGGGGCTGCTGTTTTATTGTTTTAGATCAGGGGGATAAGGCAATTTGGGTATCTGGGCAGGTGAAGGCATGAAAAGGGGGATTTGGGTAGGGCCAGGGGGGATAGGAGTTTTATTGGAGGAGCTGAATCCTGGCCTGGAAAGAGGTCAGGGAGTCTGCCGAAGCGACATCAGCAGGCAGGGAGTTCCAATCTGGGGTGCGGGGAAAGAAACTTTTTTGTCTGTAGTTTGTTCTGTGGGATGGAACATCATAGGAGTCTGGGTGGAACCGGCGGGAACTGCGTTTTTGTCGGGAGCTTGGTTTAGGTTTGAATCGGCTGTCGATCATTGTTAGGCCACGATGAAATTTGTAGAAGGTTGTCAGTCTTATTCTTTTCCTCCTCTCCTGGAGTGAGGGCCACTGCAAGTCTTCTATCATCTGGTCCACGCTTGATGTCTGCCTGTACCGGTTTGAGACCCATCGTGCAGCTCGGCGTTGGATTCTCTCGATGGCTTTGATGCCATCAGATGTGTGAGGATCCCGCAAAGTGCAGGCGTACTCCAGGACTGGACGCACAAGCGCTCGATAAGCCATTTGCTTTAATTTCTTGTTTGAGGTCTTCAGGTTTCTTCTGAGGAAACCTAGAGTTCTGTTTGCTCTGCTAGACATGTTGGAGATGTGGGGGCCCCACTTCAGGTCACATGTCAGGGTAACGCCAAGGTATTTCATTTGTGTATCTTCTTGTAATTTGTGACCGTGGAGGAGGTAGTCACACTTTAGCTTTTTGCGACGTCTGGTCATGTGCACAGTTGAGGACTTTTGGGGGTGGAATGATATCATCCAGCGATTTTCCCAATCAGCCAATTTGTTAAGGTCCGCTTGTAGGAGCTGCTGGTCCTGGGGGGTCTTGATGTCTTTGTGGCAGGCTGTATCATCGGCAAATAGGCGTATGGAGGATGTCAGACCTACTAGCAGGTCGTTTATATATAGGAGGAACAAGCTCTGGACTAGGACTGAGCTTTGAGGTACTCCCGATTCGACTGCTGCGTACTCCGAGCTGGTGCCGTTTACTAGCACTGTCTGCCTTCTGCCAGAGAGGAAGCTGCCAATCCATCTGTTGATCTTGCCGCTGATGCCAAGGTAGTTGAGCTTATTGAGAAGCAGGCATTGGCTCACCTTGTCGAAAGCCTTGGTGAAATCTAGGACCAGAAGATCCACTTGATGGCCGCCCTCGAGTACTTCCGATGCCTCGTCCACCAGTCCAAGCAGCTGCGACTCACAGGAGCGACCCTTGCGAAACCCATGCTGTTCTGGGCATAAAATTCTCTGGTTTTCAACTGCCAAAGGATTCACTCACCACCTCAAGTTACTGGCAATATTATGCTTCATTTTACTGATCCAACAGCTAAAGACACTTGTTTTGATTGGGATACATGTACTAGTCTTTCCTCTTTATGACGATCACATGGCATCAACAGAAATAATGTTCTTACCATTTCCAGTCCAGTCACATCTTCTTCTTCCCTGTTTCTGCTTGTCTTGTTCTGTATTACACCTCTGGAAGAAACAAACAAACAAAAACATTACAGTTGCAGTTACACAGCCAGTGTATACTGTGTAATAATTACATTTTTACAGACATGTATGCATGGAAAAAACTTTAATAGGAGCATCAAGTCCTTTTTTTCAGAACAGGCACTAGATTTTCATCATAAACTGAAGGAAAAGTAAAAAGTCAAGAGAACTATATTGATCGTCAATGCAATCAGTGTTTATTTCCTTCAAGCAGTACTTAGTAAATCACCACTGGTGAGTAAATTATAAAATCAAATTCACTTCGGAATGAGTGAATCTGAATCTGAGTTGAAATGTTGCAGAATCCACTGACTGACTGGCGCACAGACTCAAAGTAGGTGCATTGAGAGTGAAGAAGGACGAAGCCAGCCCACAGGCTGCGAAGTCTCGTCGTAGACCTCAATTACATATTACTATGTATGTATGTAGGAGGCCCACGAGTTTACAAAGACGAAAGAAAAGATTTCAGAGCCTGTGGCCAGCCTAGATCTAATTCATCAAATGAAACATGCATACATTGCCATAAACAGGCGATGCTAGCTTAGATCTATTACATAGGCTATCTAAACACTGATTGTCATTATTTTAATTTTTATTTTGATTTATGTAGGTAGAATACAATCTGCCGAAAATGAGATTAGAATGAGCTTGCCTGATATTTTGAAACCGATAATCTGATAGATTTTCGCGATTAATTTTATTCACTTAAAAACTATAAATAGAACTAGAACTCGGCACATACATTAATAAATTAAACTATAATAATAAAATAAAATAAAATAAAATAAAAACTTACGTTTTTGAAATCCCTTCAATAGCAGCAAGGAAATCTTCCAAGCAAATGGCATACAGCCAACTGATGAGGAAAAAAAAAAGTAAACTGTGCATGCTACTTTGAGGTCACGAAGATGCATGCGAAGATTGGTCATGGCAAGTGATGACGCGAGTGTATAGAGGGTCCCTCTCTCTCCATTTCAGGACAAGTGTCCAACACACAGGTGTATCGAGTTTCGCCGACTTTAAAAATCTTTTGCAAAATTGGTAAAAATAGCGATCCCTGATGTCGGCTGAAGGCTCATATCGTTCTGGTGGCATCGGCAGAAATAGCGGGTCGGTGGTATGCGGGTGTGTTTTATCGTGTGTGTCAGCAAAAATACCCAAAGACAAAGACAAAGACACACACACACACACACACACCCACACACACACACGCACACACACACACACACACACACACATACTCACACATGCACGACCTAACACAAACACCCACCCACCCTACCTTCCCGCATGCACTCATAAACAACATTTACCCGCATAAAAGCAGGCACACATACAGACACCAAAATCCCCACTCCATCCCCTCTATCTTATCTTATCTTATCTTATCTTATCTTATCTTATCTTATCTTATCTTATCTTATCTTATCTTATCTTATCTTATCTTATCTTATCTTATCAACATTTCAGGGGGACAGGAACCTGGCTGACGTGCCATGGCCCATGCCGGAACACTGGTCACGTGGGGACAACGTGACTTTGACCTTGCGCCCCGCGACCTTGACCTTCCACGCTGACGTACAGTGTGACATCACCAGTGACGCCATCAGGCGCTACGGAGGGCTGCTGAAGCTTCTGAAAGAGAGAGGAGGGTCCCAGGGCACAGTGGATGTTGGTAGAGTTGAGGTCAAGGTCTCCAGCGGAAACTGCGATCAAAAGCTGCCTTACCTTGATATGGATGAATCTTGTTAGTCAATTCTATCATCATCATCATCATCATCATCATCATCATCATCATCATCATCATCATCATCATCATCATCATCATCATCATCATCATCATCATCATCATCATCGAAGCTGTCTCGTCATTATGGATGGCGCCGTCATGATCATCGTCGTTGATTGATTTATCTGTTCATTTATTTATTTATTTATTTATTTATTTATGCGTTTTATCATAATTCTTGCAAAAGTAATGTTAATTATTAACAGCGATAAATTAATAAAAAGCAATATGGTAATTTTATTTTTAGTGTTGTTGTTGTGTGTTGTTAATAATTAGAATTAACCTAAAAATAAAGTGATGTTGTGTTTCTCTCCGAGTTCAGACAGTCTGGAAACCCTGACCGACCGAGTCCTTATTACAGCCAACAGCACTTGGGGTGCTCTCAGAGGTACATAGACTTTTCATTTACAAGTACAGTCAAACCCGCGTACAACGAACGCGCATTTAGCGAAGAACGCTTTTATTAAAGAATTTTTAAAAAATCCCCTGCCAGAGTTGTTCTTATTTGTTAGTTAGAACTTTCTGGATACAGCGAACACGGTTACAACGTAACTTCGCTTATATCAAATGTAGTTGCTTATATTCAAGGTACAAAATTTCGCCGGATATAACGAATTCGAAGTACGAAGAGATAGCATATGAGTAACTTTGTGCAAATGATATAAAACCATCCACTCCTTGATCATCATGCAGGAATGTTGACGTCATTGGGGTGCCTGTAGAATGATGTGCATGCTTTATGTGCATGTTTCTTCTTATTTCGTTAAAAACATGGCAGCAAAACAGAAAAGAATTCAGCTCACTCTGATAGAAAATTTAAAATAATGTCGTATGTACTAATCCACACAGGAAAGAAACACCCCACAATATCCTATCTATCCTATCCTAATCCATACCGTAACTCAAAAGTCGTTGTGGCACCACAGATGATCGTTTAACCAGCGTACTCCATCTTTCTCTGTCCTCAGCAACCCCCTTGGCTTTGCTCAGTGTCAAGCCAGTCCATTCTCGAATGTTGTCCTATCACCTCTTTTTCCGTTTCCCTCCTCTTGTGCCTACTTGCATCGTGCCTTGCAGGACGGTCTTTGAATGGTCTGATGATCTGGTGACTGGCCATTCCATCGAAGTTTCCATTTCTTCAACACTGTGAGCATGCCATCGTGCAGTCCAATGGCTTGTGTGATGGTCTGGCGGGCTTCATCATTGGTGATATGGTGGGTATATAAATATCCAGAAGTCTTCTGTAGCATTTCATCTCCATGCTTTGTATTCTTCGTGGTAGATCTGCTGTGAAGGTCCATGTTTCGCAAGCGTAAATGAATATGGAGATGATGAGATAGCGCAGCAGCCTTACCTTAGAGTGTAGATTGATGGTCCTCTCTTTCCAAATGGGCTTCAACCTTGTCATGGCAGGTCCATGTTGTAGGCCATTCCCAACTCTGCCAGATCTTGTTTCAGATAATGGTGAGGGTTTCAATCACTTCTCCTCCAGCTTGAAGCAATTCAGCGGGTACATTGCCCACTCCCGC
The DNA here is from genome assembly GCA_036898135.1 of Oncomelania hupensis. Lineage (NCBI taxonomy): Eukaryota > Metazoa > Mollusca > Gastropoda > Littorinimorpha > Pomatiopsidae > Oncomelania > Oncomelania hupensis. The sequence continues at coordinate 7,389,830 of CM072527.1, forward strand.
TGACTTCCCATTCGTCAGTGATTGCACTGCTGCCTCAACTTCTCTGAAAATTGGGAGGATTTCTTCTTCTTCTTCTATGTTCTGGGGACATGCTAGAGCTGATGGGTTGTAAAGGTCAGAGCAGTACTCTGTCCATAAATCCAAGACTTCTTGTTCTTCTGTAAGGTATATGCCAGACTTTCTTTGGATCGTGGAGACCTTGGGCTGTTTAACACTTGCCAGCTGCTTCACAGTTTGGTAGGCCTTCTTGCTGTTGTTCTTGTTCAAACTGTTATCTATTTCATGGCATTTATCTTCTATCTAGTTATCCTTTTTCTGTGCACATGCCTTTTTTGATGTCATTGTTGATTTTTCGGCAGGCATCAGCTCCCTGTGAAGTGTTCTTTTTCTTTTTCATCTCTCTTCGTTTGTCACACAGGGCCAAAAGTTCAGGTGTGATCCACGGTTTCTTCTTTGGGCGGTGCTTGCCAAGGATCTCCGTGGCGGCATCTGTCACAGCTGAGTTGAAGGTGGTGGTCATGGTGTTGACATCTACTTCACCAGCTTCCAAAATGAGCAGTGGAGCAAATTTCCCTCCAATTGTGGCTTGGAACATTTCTGCCACCTCCGGGTCTTGCAGTTTTTCCAGGTCGAACTTCAATCTGGTGCACCTTTCTCAAGTTCGGGCCAAAGTAAAAATTTGCCATGCTAAGCAGGCAGACCGAATGGTTAGCGCAGAAGGCAGGTGCTTCCAATAGTCAGTGTTGGAGACACTGTCACAATCCCAGAACCACTTGTAGATCGGGGGAAGAGGTGATCCCAGAAATCTACTCGCAATTGTCTGCAGTCATGACAGTGAGAACAGACCATTACAAGCTGACATAGGGCTTCCTATGAAATTTTTTTTTTCAGTGTAGGCATTTTATATGTATGTGTTTTGTTGATATTTTATAATGATGCTTGTATTCTATTTTGGTTTTGTAAACGGTTGGTTCGATAAATTAGAGTATACCCTCTTCGTGGGATGCCTTTATTGTACAGTGACCAGCTGGTGGAGTGTCTTCAGTGTTACCACTGAGGTTGTTTTAGCAGATCTTTTATGCGGATCAGGGGTGAGTCCTCTTTCAGCCAAGTTGTGGTCTTGATTTTGTGGTCCTGATTCGGCTCTTTGCAGTCCGCTGGGCCCTGTAAGCAATGAGTAACTAACTAACTAAACGGACATAGGAAGCTGGTCCGCTCAAAGGACATTTTAGCAGAAACCAATTTGACTGAACGACTTTTGCTAGAAAATTTTGCAACTGCTGGTGGCATCGAAGTTAGTTTTGAGACTGTTACAGGAACCTCAAAATGTGGGGGACAGGGATTCCAAAAGCGTGATTGTGGACCTGTTCCTGGTCAATGTAGAAACAACAGGTGCAAACGTTCAAGGCAGGAATTAAATGTAATAGTCACTGCCATGCCACGACTTGTCGAACCAAGTCAAGTCAAGTCAAGTCACCAAGTGAACAATATTGTATTCGTGATCATTCCAAAATTAGAATGAGAACTGACTGTTGGAAGAAAAAAGAGACGGCCAAGAGAGAAAGATAAATATTTAATGCATATATATCTGTTTTAAATCCTTGAAGAAATGACATTTCTGCATTTTGTGTGTGGTTTGTGTGTCTGTGTTTTTGTGTGTGTGTGCGTGTGTGTGTTTCTGTGTTTGTGTTTCTGTGTGTGTGTGTTTCTATGATTGGTAGAGAGATCTAGAAATTTAGGAAATATTAATACAATGATTTAGTGGTTTTAACAAATCCCTTAGGGCCCTATTCAGTGATTACACGAAATCACTGAAAATGTCATGAAATCACTGGGGGACACAGGGATTTCATAAAAATCACTAAACATTTTCGGGATTTTATGAAATCACTGACTTTACACATGCATGTGACACATTCTTAAGGATGCTTCTTACCCTGCTGTCCTTTTTGTTCGTAAAGGTTCACAAATATTTTTCGAAGTTCTCAGGTGCCGACTCTAGGTTGCTGAACCTTTTGGATTTAAAAATAAGTGGGGGGAGGTGGGGGGAGGAAGGGAAGGAGGGGGGAGAGAGGGGGGAGGGGGGGCCAGGAACCTATGTTCGGGATGTGAGAATCTCGAAAAATAAAAACGGTTTTTGAACCTTCACGAATTTTCCAGTTAGGACCTGCCATAGGGCGAGGCTACCTTATGATATTGATTGATTAATTGATTGATTGATTGATTGCAGGATTGGAGACTTTCAGTCAGCTGCCGTTTGAAGAAGACGGAAAGGTATTTCACACATTTAGTTTAATCGTCGTCGTCATCATCATCATCATCATCATCATCATCATCATCATCATCATCATCATCATCATCATCATCATCATCATCATCATCATCATCATCATCGTCGTCGTCGTCGTCGTCGTCTTCGTCGTCGGTATCGTAATCCTTTTTCTCCTCCCCCTCCTCCTCCTCCTCCTCCTCCTCCTCCTCCTTCTCCTCCTCCTCCTCCTCATCATCATCATCATCATCATCGTCGTCGTCGTCGTCTTCGTCGTCTTCGTCGTCGGTATCGTAATCCTTTTTCTCCTCCTCTTCCTCCTCCTACTCCTCCTCCTCCTCATTATCATCATCATCATCATCATCATCATCATCATCATCATCATCATCATCATCATCATCATCATCATCATCATCATCGTCGTCGTCGTCGTCTTCGTCGTCGGTATCGTAATCCTTTTTCTCCTCCTTCTCCTCCTCCTACTCCTCCTTCTCATCATTATCATCATCATCATCATCATCATCATCATCATCATCATCATCATCATCATCATCATCATCATCATCATCATCATCGTCGTCGTCGTCGTCGTCGTCTTCGTCGTCTTCGTCGTCGGTATCGTAATCCTTTTTCTCCTCCTTCTCCTCCTCCTAATCATTATCATCATTATAAAATTGTATTTTTCTTTTAATATATTAACACTTATGTGGCGTGTGTGTGTGTGTGTGTGTGTGTGTGTGTGTGGGTGTGTGTGTGTTTATATGTGTGTGTGTGAGGGTGCGTTTGTGTGTGTGCTTTATACGTGCATTATTTATACTTAGATGTGATGTTCACTATTGTTTCTTACAATGTTTAACGTGTTTTACCTCATACTGAATTAAAATTGTTTAAGTATTTACCCTTGCGAATGCATGTGTGTGTGTGTGTGTGTGTGTGTGTGTGTGTGTGTATGCGTGCGAGCGCTTAAGGCAGACTTTAAGTTTGGCTTTGCATTTTAGAAAATAAAATACTATTATTCGTGGTTTCTTTTTTTTTTTTTTTTTTTTTTTTAAAGCGTGTTGCTTGTTTTTCGCAAGGAAGCTTCCCATTGCGATTATGTATGACTGTCGAGGATTGTTTGTGATTGCCAAGGAGTGAAGGACTGTGAATGAGCGTAGAAGATTGTGATTGAATGTGAATGTAAGTGTCAGAAGGTGTCAATGATTGCAAATGATGGTTAGCAGGTGTCTATGATTGTATAAGAATATCAGAAGGTCGATGTCGGTAGCGTCGATGATAGTGAATGAGTATCAGAGGGTCAATAATCATCAATTGATTATGGTGACAGGTGAAGATGAAGAAATGGACGATCAAGGACAGACCAAGGTTTTCACACAGAGGGTTCATGATCGACACGGCCAGACATTACCTCCCTTTGTCCATCATCAAGAAACACCTAGTAAGCTCCCTTGAAATGGGTCACGAAGCCCGCGAACGTAGAAAACGAATTATACGATAACATTTGTTGTATGTGTAAATTACAATGTGGTGCACGTAAAAATATAACAGAAGAGTTGATGCTTTGGGTCGTTTTGCATAGATTTAGGGCTTTTGTATTTCGATGTATTTGTAACTTGTATTATTAGCACAATGATATCTTTGTATCTTAATATCTGTGAGGTAAAAAAAATTGTTTTTGGTAATTCTCATTCACGTTATTTTGGGGGATGCCACTTGTTGGGAGAAAATACCAAGCTGATAGTGTATAGCCTATGTATTATTTTGCAATTGTCTTTTGTTGTTGTTAGTTTTGTATCCTGACATCTTTGTGGAGAAAGACCTCAGTTTCCATTTACATGTGTGTGTGTGTGTGTGTGTGTGTGTGTGTGTGCGGTTGTGTGTGCGTGTGTGTGTCTTTAGCTTTATATCTTGACGTATTTTGTGGCTCTTGTATCCTTTCTCATGTTTTAATTTTCAGGATGCCATGTCTTGGGCGAAGTTGAACGTTCTGCACTGGCACATTGTGGACGCTCAGTCCTTTCCATTCGTCAGCCAGACCTTCCCGGAACTCTCGGAAAAGGTGCGTCTGCCCTCTAAAAAGTTCACAGTTCCGAGGCGCTGTGTACTTGGAGCCCAAAAGGGGTGTAGCCTTCGCAACGTTATGAATGTTAAGCATTGTTGGGCATCAGGCTTTGAAAGACCATAAGTCACGGTGTAAAGAGGCAGAAGAAGAGGGAGATCGAAAAAGAGGTGGGAAGACAAAATTTGAAAACGGACTGGCTTGACACGGAGTAAAGTCACATGAGGGCATAGAAAGATGGAGTACGCTGGTTACACGATCATCTTGGGTGCCCCAACGATTTTCGAGTTACAGATTAGCATAGGATATGATAGGATAGGATAAATGTTGCAGTTGATTCTTAAATTTGGAATGTTACTAATGTTTTTTTTAGTTTTTTTTACAACTGAATTATGCTTATTATGCTTATGTTTTTGTATTTCCCATGCCCCAAAATGGACGAGTACAGGGATTAAATCGTCAATCTTGAATTACACACAACTATGATAACGTAGGCCTTCGTTGGTCAAACCAGTCGCTGACTATACTTTGTATTTTTCATTTCTGTTTGTGACAGGGAGTAATTTCCCCTGATTTACGGTACACCAATCGCTGTACTATCAATTAGATGATATTTTTTGTAGCGTTAGAAAGGTCGTTAGAGGTTGCTATTAGTAGGCACACACACTACGGAATGGATTGATTAGAAAATTTTAAAAAAACACCTAGTATGTTTGCTTCAAGCTATATTTTCAGTGAGGCAACACTCACTGTGAATGTTAAACGGATCTATCGAGGGTGTGTGGGTCCCTTTAAGGAGTTATTTGGTTAGCAGGAATACTAATACCAATCAACGTATAGTCCTCATCAGGACTATTGCCCTCACCCAGGATACACAAGGATAGTTTCTTGGGATGAACATCAGAGATATGAAATGAAATATGAGAGAGAGAGAGAGAGAGAGAGAGAGAGAGAGAGAGAGAGAGAGAGTGAGAGACAGAGAGAGACAGAGAGAGAGAGAGACAGACAGACAGACAGGCAGACAGAATTGGTGATTTGTTCAACTCTGCTTTCCTTCCTTTCGATTCCATTCATTCATTCATTCATTCATTCATTCATTCATTCATTCATTCATTCAAAGCTGCACCTGTAATTATTACAGGGCGCCTTCAGTCCGCTGCATGTGTACACCCCCAAAGTCATATCGGAGGTAATTGAGTATGCGCGCTTGAGGGGAATCCGAGTACTTCCGGAATTCGACACTCCAGGCCATGCCCATTCCTGGGGAAAAGGAAGACCAGGTTTGTGCGAGCTCATCATCATCATCATCATCATCATCATCATCATCATCATCATCATCATCATCATCATCATCATCATCATCATCATCATCGTCATCATCGAGGTAATACACATTGCTGCGATCGGTACAAAGTATCCCGCTAGCAGCAGGTGAAAGTATTCCCTCCATCCCTTCAAAGTATACTTTGGGCTGCTAGCCGCGGATGCGAACCACAGTACTGTTTAAAAGTGACGGAAAGAGCGGAATATTGCTACAAGGGTTCGGGTAAGGGTTAGTTGTAGATCTATCCCTAGCCCTTGCCCTAACCCTTTTCTCTACAAAAATGCTCTTTTTCCGTCCCCAAAACCCATTTGCCTTCTTGGATTCTTAAATTGTATGAAAACCAAGTGAGGACACTATCCGGCGTCAATAAACGGTTCGAAAAGATTCTCAAACGGTTCGTAAAAGACAGTTGACCTAGAAACAAATACAGCGTGACTTTTACCGACACTGTAACTGAGCAGGCTGCTAACCTCGCCAAAATATCCCTTCAAGGAACAAGGGACATACTTTGGCCTGCTGCGCAGCGTGTGCCTGGAGTATACTTTCTTTCGATCGTAGCTATGTGCAATGGGTGCATCATCATCATCATCATCATCATCATCATCATCATCATCATCATCATCATCATCATCATCATCATCATCATCATCGTCCTCCTCTTCTTCCTCCTCCACCTCCTCCTCCTCATAATCATCATCACAATGACTTTTCAGGACACCGAGGGGTTTCTCCGGGTACTCCTGTTTCTTCCCTTCCTTCAATAATGGTATTGGATGCAGTAAATCTACATTTCAAACAATACAAATTCTGTGAGAGCAAACTTTTCAGATCGCCGCGTTTTGAGTCCGATGAAATAAAAAGCGCGTGTTATTATTATTATTATTATTATTATTATTATTATTATTATTATTATTATTATTATTATTATCGTCGTCCTTCTCCTCCTCCTCATTATCATTATTATCATCATCACCATCACCATTATAATCACCACTTCCATATTTATCATCATCCTCATCAGCAGCAGCACCATCACTACTACCTGCTGGCGTGACGTTGGCTACCTAATCAAAATGGTTCCACCACGAGTACTTTCTAGTTTTTCAATTAAGATTCTGAGTGTTTCATTGTAAATTATATGGCTGTAGGTTTCTGAAAAGTTCAATGGAACAGTTATTATTACTTTTTTTATACCAATGGGAGGTGTCCAAAAAGTGGCTACCTAAAACTATTTACGTGTTCTTTTTAATGAAATTTATTTATTTTGATGTAAAAACTTAGGTGGTGTTTGTTTGGTTAAGAAATATCAAGAAATATATTTTGTATAAAATTTAGAATTGAAACACCACGTGTTTTTGGTGGTTTAAAAAAAACAGAGTCAAGCGTATTACTTCCTCACACTGCCCATATGTCCAGATTTCAACACCAAGTTGCGTGAACTCGTTTTAGCGATTGAAATGAAAAATAAGTATCTAAACGTTAACCAAATGTAACCAAACTTGGCAGAAACATTGCCTGGAATGTTACTAAAGTGGTGAAAGAAAAATTTTGACAATCCAATCAGTAATTTTAGTTTTATAGTGATTTTCTGGAACATTGTAATAACCCGTGGCATAAGCCGAAAATGGCTACCTAAGAAAGTCAGTGACAGCGTCCTTAATTCAATTAAGTAGAATGCCATGTGAATATGAGCTAGTTACATTCGGCTTGACCATCATTAAAAACTTAACTTTGTTCATCGTGGCGGGAGAAATGTGGATTTGGGGTTTTTATGTCCGATTTAGGTCACCATGTCCAGTTTGGAAAAGCACCACCGCGCTTATTTTGGTCAACAGTTTTACAAAAAGTTAAAACTTTGACACCATGTACTCAAAAAACTTAAATTCGATACCATTTTCAATTATTGTAATGATCTATGGGCTTGGTGGCGAAGTATTATAATAAATTTATTAACCGTATTTTAGCTTAGGTAGCCAAGATAATCGGTGGCAGTCAAAATCAATCAATCGCAAAACTGTGTGAAAACTTTTAGCAAATATACAAACATTGTAGGTAGGTATTTCAACGGTGCGTTGTTTGCAACCAAAAGTGTGTAAATAAGTCAAGCAGAACGGGTGTTATACTGCTTGGAATGTCCCCACCCCGAATAACTGTTCTCCGGACAAAAAGAGAAAGAGAGAGAATAGACTGGACCTATCCCGATTGACGTCATAACTTTGTGCGTAATTATTCGCATTTTTCTCAACATGACGAACGATTGTTGTGTCAAGCTTTGTTCGAAGCGAAGTACTAGAGATCTTGGGATCTCTTACCATAGAATTCCGACGATTATATTCAATAGAGGCTCCAACATACGCGAGCTGACAGCTTGGAGGAGAAGGCTTTGGATCGCCCAAATCAATCGAAAGATCACAGACAAAACAGTAAAACCATGGACCCGTGTGTGTTCACGCCACTTTGTGAAAGGTAAGCATTTTCAATAATTGTTCAATGGTTCACATGCATTTTGTTATTTTGTCTTACTAGGCCATTGCGAAGTTGCAGCTGCCCACTTTCACCGACAACCTGGCAGTAGTGAAATCTGCCATTTTTGAGCAGGTCGTGTGTTGGAGGGTTTTTAGATGACTTTTGCTCTGTTCTCACATTTCAAAGATAGAATGTGAGTTTAAGCTTCGTGATATAAAGACTGGGACTGTATTTGTTTTTGTTTTGTTTTTTTCAAATTTCACGTTTACTTGAATACAAAATAAAACATTAAAAAACCCCACACACAAAACACCTGAGGAGAAACACGTGTTGTTTTACCTTTCTTCCAGAATCACAGAGGAAAGACTAGAGACGAGTAGAGTGCTTCTTTTGTTTATCATGCAAGTCAATATTTTAGTGTAGTTGTTATTACATTTTGAGTTGATTTTGATGACAGGAAAACGTGCAGGTTCTATCAAGATGATGCGCCCAACTGGATCCCAAATTTGCACCTTGGCTACAACATTAAATGTGCATCCACTGATGTGGACCGGTTTGAAAGGAAACAGAAGGGAGAGCAACGGAAACATGGAAATGCCCACAACAGTATGTAATGAATATTTACTTTATGAAATATTTCATGGTTTATCTTCAAGTGTAAAGAAATTGTGTTTTTGAAACAATGCTGCCTTTCTAAAATGCACTTTTTAATGTTTGTAAATCTAACATTGTCATGTATAATGCATCGCCTTCGTATTTAGATATTTGATGTGGTCCATGAAATTATGCTTTTTGAAGGTAATGCAGTTGTTAGTAAGTGCACAGGAATGCAGTTTTCCAGGGAAGCATGCACCCAGATCCAGTGTTAATTTTTTTTCTCTCACCACAACCCGTTCCCACCACTTCATCGTGGTGAATCTTAATTCATCAGTATTAAACTACAGTTAAATAAACTGTCTTCAGTTGTCATTTTGGTTAATTTGAAAAAAAGCCACATCTTGTCTTAGAGATGGCAGGAACACGGATTGCCAAAAATAAGCTAAAGCATTTACTCATACTTTTGAGTAAAAAACAAAAGTGAAACATTTCAAGGCAGTATGATCACCTAAACATAGAATGTGCTTGAAGTAAACAAATAGTTTTGTGTATGTTATGGTTCTTATTTGTGCAGATCATGCTGAGGACGGTAAGAACACCACAGACAGTGACGCATCTATGGGTGATCTTGGAGGGGACACTGATTTAGAACTGGGTGAAGAAGCTACGGATTTGAAAGGAACTGTGGAGCAGGAAGTCCAGACCGACATTACCATTTCCTACCTGGAAGCCATGGAGTCTGAGTTTCAGACCCTAAGAACAGAAAACCTCACTCTTCGTATGAAACTGAATGCCAGCACTATGTCAGATGACTTTTTTTTAAAAAGAAGATGGGTCTAGAGATGATGAGAAGGTTAAACATTACACAGGCCTACCATCTTTTTTGACTCTTGCTGCTCCGGTGTCATTCGTCATGCCTCATATTACTAGTGGGCCCAGATCAATCACAAGCAAATTTCAAGAAGTGTTAATTGTCCTCACTCAACTGAGGTTGAATCTGCCTGTACAGGTCGTTGCTGATTTGTTTGGCATTTCTGATGCTTATTGTTAACAATAACTATCATGGAAGCTTGGTTTTGTATCCTTCTTGTTTTTATTATGATTATTATTACTTCCAACTATGTAGTTTTGTTGACAATAACTATCATGGATATTAAACCCACGAACAGCTAATTTTGTTCTCCTAGATCATCACGAAGCTTGGTTTTGTATCCTTTTTGTTGTTATTATTATTAATTTTAGTAGTATTGTTATTATTAGTGTTATCATTGTTCCTATTTTGTCCTATCCTATCCTGTCCCGTAACCCGGAGGTCGTAGGGGCACCACAGATGATCGTTTAACCAGCATATTCCATCTTTCTCTGTCCTCAGCAGCCCTGATGGCTTCGCTCAGTGTCAAACCAGTCCATTCTCGATTGTTGTCCTCCCACCTCGTTTTCGGTCTCCCTCTTCTTCTACCTCCTTGCACCGTGCCTTGCAGAATAGTCTTTGCAAGGGCTGATGATCTGGTGACGTGGTCATACCATCGGAGTTTCCGTTTCTTCACCACTGTGAGCAGGTCATCGTGTTGTCCAATGGCTTGTGTGATGGTCTGTCGGACTTCATCGTTGGTGATGTGTTGGGTATAGGAAATGCCCAGAAGTCTTCTGTAGCACCTCATCTCCATGCTTTGTATTCTTCGTTGGAGATCTGCTGTGAGGGTCCATGCTTCGCAAGCATATAGGAAGATGGAGATGACAAGGGAGCGCAGCAGTTTTACTTTGGAATGTAGATTGATGGTCCTGTCTTTCCAAATGGGCTTCAACCTTGTCAGGGCAGCAGTTGTTTGTGTGATCCTGGAGAGTACTTCCTGTCGGGACCCATTGTCTGATACAATGGCTCCTAAATATTTGAAGCTATGCACTGTGTTGAGGGATTGGCCTTGGACTTTGATGTTCGTTTTGATGCCATTGGTGTTGTTGGTCATCATTTTGGTCTTCTCTGCACTTATTTCCATTCCATAAGCTCTGGAGGTGGTGTCAAGCCTCTGTACCAGCTGTTCAAGTTCTTATTCCTCTCCAGACAATCCATCAATGTTATCCGCAAAACAAAGATTGGAGATTGCTCTACCCCCTATGCTGACTGTGCCTTCGTGATCTGCAAGAGCATCTGACATGATGCGCTCTAGGAAGATGTTGAAGAGTGTTGGAGAGAGTATGCATCCTTGACGCACACCGATTGTTGTTCTGAACCAGTTCCCGATGGCGCTGTTGTGGAGGACTGCACTGGTAGCCTTGTCATACAGGCTTTTGATGACTTCAATAATTTTAGGGCTGATGTTGTACACTTTCATTGTTGCCCATAGAGTTGCATGCCAGACTCGGTCAAACGCCTTCTTGAAGTCTATGAACACATAATATAGATGTTGTTGGTGCTGTAGGTATTTCTCACAGATTATTCTGAGGTTGAAAATCTGTTTAGTGGTACTTCGCCCTGCCCTGAATCCTGCTTGTTCTTCAGCTATGATTTGTTCACCTTGGGGTTTCAACCTGTTGAGTATTATTTTCAGGAGGACCTTGCTGGGATGGCTGATGATGGTGCGGTAATTTTCACACTCCTGAAGGTTACCTTTTTTGGGAAGAGTGATGACAAGCGACTGGGTCCATGGTATAGGCCACTCCCCACTCTGCCAGATCTTGTTACAGATAATGGTGAGGGCATCAATCATCGCTTCTCCTCCTGCTTGTAGCAGTTCCGCGGGTATGTTGTCCACTCCCGCTGACTTTCCTTTCTTTAGCGATTGCACTGCTGCCTCAACTTCTTCCCGGAGAATTGGGAGGATTTCTTCTTCTTCTCTGTTCTCGGGACATGCTAGAACTGATGGGTCTCCATTTGGTGAATAGTTGTAAAGGTCAGAGCAGTACTCTGTCCATCTGTCCAAGACTTCTTGTTCTTCTGTTAGGCATATGCCAGACTTGCTTTGGATCGTGGAGACTTTGGGATGTTTGACACTTGTCAGCCGCTTTACAGACTGGTAGGCCTTCTTGCTGTTGTTCTCTATTTCCTGGCATTGATCTTCTATCCATTTCTCCTTTGCTGTGCGCATGCCTTTTCGGATTATCATTGTTACCATATATTATTGGTCTTGTTGCTGCTGCTGTTGTATTAGTTTAAGTAGTTGTATTGTTATTATTATTATTATTTTTATAATTACTCTTATGATTACAATTTTTTATTATTATTATTATTATTATTATTATTATTATTATTATTATTATTATTATTATTATTATTATTATTATTATGATTATTATTATTATTATTATTATTATTATTAAATCACCATCATCACCTTCATCAGGTTTTCACCAGTACTCAGTATTGTAATTTTAAAAAGATAGTTTTGCTGAAGTCATTAGTACTTAGTCGCACCTAGTTATTCCAGGAACCTAATATTATATTCTATTCTATTGTTGCTGTCGTTAGTGCAAGGTGTATTCAGACATGAATAGAGGGGTGGGTGCACGAGGAAGCATGTGTGTATGTGTGTGCATGGATGTATGTGTGTGCATGGATGTATGTGTGAGTCAACGAGTTGAGTGGTAGAAAGGATGAACAGTATTTAAGTACGAGTGTATAGATACAGGAGTGAGGTGTTGTGGATGGCTAGGATGGGTCTAAGGCATGGAGGAATGGCTGGGTTTGAGTGGTATTATGGAATAATTATCTGTGTGTCTAATGTGTACGCAGGGGTATGTGACTGGATATCTGTTTAGGCATGTGTGCTAGTGGTGATAGATTTGTATAGCGGTATGGAAGTTGTGTATGATAGTGATAGTATATCAAATGTATTAATATTGTATGACTATGTTTTTGATGTTATCTCTTTTCTTGCATTGCAAAACAAATATCCATGCCATGTGTTTGGACAATAAAGACTCTTGAAGTGATGTGAAGCTGTTTGAAAGTATTGTTTTATGTGGTATGTTCTCACATGAATGTCTGTTTATGCATTTCAGTATGCTATGGAATATCATGTAATAATGATGCTCTCGCTGTGAGAGTGTGTGTTTAGTAATAGTATAGGCGATGACTGTGTGCGCGCCTTTGGGTATGTTTGTGCTAGTGCATGTGGCTGTGCATGCATTTGTGTATGTAGGTATGCGTGTGTGCGTGCGTGTGAGAGAGAGAAAGACAGAGAGATGTTAAATATAAAACACTCTGCCATTGTCCAACACCAAATAATATTCCGATTGTTGTATCTATTACATGTCAATTGGCGAAATAAAATAATTTCTGTTATCCTTGTGTTAGAGTGATCCTCATTGAGAATTAAATTGCAACGTTGCAACAATGAAAGTCTGGTTACAACATTATTGTGCATTCTGTCCATACAAATGTTTGTGTAGAACTTCCTTTATCCCCCTTCCCCCCTCTCTCTGTCTCTCTATCTCAAGCAAGAATGGTGTTAAAGTGAAGAATGGAAGTAGTTTAAAGTGGCTTTAAAATTTACGCTTCAACGTATCAATGGTCAATGTTTTTTAACAAATTGTTTCATGTCAGTTTAACAACATAGCATATTAGGTAACCATATCACCATCAAGTAACATTTCACGTAATAGGTAGCCGTGGTGGTGAACTGCTTAAGTCGCCATTCACAGGCAGGTAACCATTCACATTTAGGTCGCCTGTCGTAAAAATGGGTTCAAAATTAAGTAGCCGTTCACAAATATGGTTAAGTAGACATTCACATTATAGGTAGCCGTTCAAAATAGTAGGTAGCCAGTTCACAGTGATCGGCTACCTAAATGGTATTTAGGTCGCCAAACCTGTGGAAATAAAGGTTCACCACCACCGCCACCACCACACCATGATGGTGATGATAATAATAACGACTTCGACGAAGACGACGACGACGATGACGATGATGATGATGATGATGATGATGATGATGACGATGATGATGATGATGATGATGATGATGATGATGACGTCCACTTGTCAGGCGCCGCTTCAGCCACGCTACAGCCATGCAAGCAAGTGTATGAGGCGGGCCTAAGGTTAGCGCGGAGTTTTGCGGCAGGTGCGCGACCCAAGTGTAACACAAGTCCTAATCACCATGTGTTGTGTGTGCGTGGCAGAGCGCCGTGAGCAACTCTTTTAACGGTAAAGATTATGATTTACCTTCTTTTTTTTTTTAAAACACAGAACTGTTGACACCGTGCTGGAACAAGGGCCTTCCCATGAAAGCCCGGTACGGCTATCACGCAGAATCCGAGAACTTTGACCCCACCAAGAACTCGACCTTCACCTTTCTGGCTGACCTCATGAGCGAGGTCAAGGACGT